>JBBPCX010000016.1:13392218-13423576 GCA_037974365.1 Hydrocynus forskahlii | reverse complement strand
TTCTCCGTTAACCACACCATCAACAGCTTCTCCATATTTTCATGGATAGATGTCTGCTGTTTAGAAAATATTTTAACACCCCTGGCCGGCGTTATAGCCTTTATCCGCTCCTTCTGCTTCAGTAAGGTTCAGACTGTAGAAGCGCTATGCTCGTACTGCCTCGCCAAGTCGACACACGCACAGCTTGGTTTTTCTCATTTCTTTCTTTAATTCAGTGCACATCATCTGCTTCTTCTCAGCAATGTCCTTTGCACTCACTTTTTTTGGACACATGGATGGATACACAAACTTTTGCAAAATAACTGCAAGCACAAATGCTCGTAACCCAAATTTTAGCTCTCAACTAAAACCAAAAAATCGGCCTAGAGACAACTCGTATCTTGAAAAACCCATAAGGTGGGACACTCGTAAGTCAAGGTACCACTGTATCGCCACACTACAATGTTGTATACAGCAGAGTTATTAAAACACAACAAGAGAGCAGAGACAGTGCAAATGTACTGAAGAGTATCTTAAATGTAAACAAAAAGAATGTAATAAGTTACAAAGTAATTGTGCAAACGTAGCAGTTGTGCAAGTATTGCTGTGTGAGGGCAGTGTTCAAGTAAGTATTAAAAATTAATATGTAAACATTTGCTCTTTAACAACTGTGGAGGGGGGTGTGGAAGTTGTGTGTAGAGCAGGGTGCTGTTGAGGGGGTGTGGGGATTGTGTGTAGAACAGGGTGGGGGGGTGGCAGCAGGGGGTGGAGTAGACAGTTCAGTGTGGGAGGGGGCAGCGCAAGCAGTCCGCACAATCCTCTGAAGGACTCTGCATTCGGAGGGTTGGCGGTTTTCATACCAGACAGTGACACAGCTGGTCACAACACTCTCTATGCTGCCTCTGTAGAAGGTGGTAAGAATGGGTTCGAGGAGGTGCAACTTTCTCAGCCATCACAAGAAGTGCAGGCGTTGCTGGGCTCTTCTGGTCAGGGACCTGGTGTTGTTGGTCCAGGAGAGGTCTTCTGTAATGTGAACACCAAGGAATTTGGTGCTCCTAACTCTCTCCACCATGGTGCCGTCGATGTTGAGTGGAAGGTGGCCAGCCTGGGTCTTCCTGAAGTCAATAATCAGCTCTTCTGTCTTATCAACAATAAGAGACAAATTGTTATTCTTGCACCAGACTCCCAGCCGTCACACCTCCTCTCTGTACGCCATGTCGTCATTGTCCCTGATAAGCCCCACAACTGTGGTGTCATCTGCAAACTTTATGATGTGGTTTATGCTGCAGCTGGAGGTGCAGTCATGAGTCAGCAGTGTGAAGAGTAGTAGACTCACACTGTGAGTTAGATTTGTCTCGTTCTCGGGCGTTGGTCTCACCAAATATTCTAATTGTTCTCCCCTGAGTCCAGCTGCCTTTGAAAAAATGTGTTGTTTTCCTCGAGCAACTAATCCTTCACAACAAAATCATTGATTCAGTGAGGTTGTTCAGAAAACAGACATTAGTTTCATTCTTTCAGAATCCATCCAGAGCGGGTATCATCATTGGTTGCTTGGTAACCAAACATATGCCTGCCAAAATTCACCTCTGTCCACTCCGTGCATGATGCATCCAAGCTCCTCGTCTTCATTTTCGCTATGAACAGGATGTCGGCAAGCTCAAATATTTGGACCTGATCTTGAATCTCTCTGTACTCAACCTGTCTTTGACAGATCACTACTAGTCCTGGTCTTAAACTTGACAAAGGTGGTCTTGACTATAGTTCTGTCTTATTGTAGCAGAATCAGAATCAGAAAACTTTACTGATCCTAGAGGAAATTACTCTTCGTAAAAGCCACTTATAAAATGACTTAAAAGCTGTCTGGTTCAAACATTCCTATGTCATGATGCGGGGAGCTGACACATCCGCAGAGCTTTATAACTTCATCCACCTCTCTGTGTAAGCAAAATAAAAAAATAAATAACTGAAATGCTGAGTGTCTTAACGCAGCTGTTATTAATCTTCCAAACCAGAGTTCCCTCTGTACATAGGTTTGATCAGTATTCCAGCTCACTCTTCCACACAGCCTTGCTTGGAGGGACAGCTTTATTGCTCTCGTCCAGTTTTTGCTGCACTTCACTGACCTTGCGCACTCGGTGTTTGACGTGCACATCATTTTCACTGCTGATTAAGTGATGCTCTGGGTTTTTTTGTGGAATTTAACATGAGTTTTGACATGACTGAGTTTTATGTTCTCAGCTCAATACCTGGTTTGCTACTGACATTAAATAAAGATATGGACATATGGACAAAAGTATCGGGATGCCTTAAAATGACAACAGTACAACAACAGGGATATCAAATGGATAACAGAATTACAACCTCTCTAGACCTTTAAGAGTTAATCATCTTCTTTGCATGTAATCCATTTTGAAGTTCTGTGAAGTATGTCTTATTACTTTAATGATTTAGGTTCTTTAGAGCATGTGTAATTTATTGTGAGCTTTGCTGAAATGCAGTTGACCAGCTCATTTTCTCCTGCCCTCGCGTGGGTTTAAGTAGCCCATTATCTGCTGCTTGTGTGATTGTGCAGCTGTGTGACTGCATTATCCACTAAGAGCGGGGTACTGCATAATGACATTTGAGTGCTTAATGAACATAGACATTAATGTAGACATTTTGTAACATAGGCTGATAAACCTCATTCTGTTACGGCTATCACGGACTGCAGGACTTCTCTAGTTCTACCTGTTTTAACTTCAGTTTAATGTGACTGAAACTTTTCTTTGCAGCAAGAATATGATGTCAGTATACTTTACCAGGTATACTGGGTTTAATGGGTATTTTCAGACACTGCATCCACAGTGAAAAGGACATATTTTGACCATTAAAAGAGAGCTTGAACACAATGACTAACATTATATATTAATTGCAGTTATTGTAACCGATAACTGATTTGCTGTCAGCCTATTATGCTGTTTTATTAATTGTTTTCAACCAATTTGATTTGATCTTTTGTACTGATTCATTGTATTTTTAAATTAAAATGTTCACCAATGAAATGGTCAACTTTAATTTGACCTTCACAATAAGTTCTGTTTATTATTTTTCCTAAATGGTGGAGTTCTGTTAATAACAACAACAACAACAACAACAATTTGTAACAATGTCCCTGTCTTTTTCCTGTTTTTGTCTGTGTAATGTCTCCTGTGTGTTTTCTTGTCTGTTGTTGTTTACATTCTCCATGTGCCTTTGTATGTCTGTTCCATGTAAGTCTCTTGGTGTTTTGCTCAGTCTCTCTGGCCCTTGGTATTTTTGCTCTGTTCTTCTGCACTTTGGATTTTGCTTTGTAGTTTGCTCCGTGTTCTGCCCTGTGCTTCTGGTTTTGTGTTTTGGCCCCCTTTTGTTCATGTTTATGTTCCACCCCAGTGTCTTGATTTGTTTCATTTTGTTAGTCCCCAAGTAAGTTCAGTGTCCTGTTAGTTCTCGTTTAGTCTCCTGTTTTGTCCTGTAATAAAAAAAATAAACGACAACAACAACAACAACAACATGTTATTCATAATACTTCATTGTTAATAAGAACAATGATAATAATAACCCAACTTCTACTAATGATTATCATTATTATTATCTTTGTTGTAGTACTTTTAGCTCTATATAACGCTACATCCAGTGAGTTAACGAAGAAAGACTGTGATATGCAGCATGATTTGTTAGGAAGCTAACTTACCAGGTTTCTCAGGCAATTTAATGCTCCACACTATTTAATCCATATTCTACACCTCTCCTCTTGTCTTCAGAGTAGGAAGTGGGACAAAAATCTCTCATTCTTGAGATATGAGGTATCTGATTAATGAACTCCCCAAAGGAAAACTGCAACTCTGGGTGAGGTTTACAGACTCACACTCACACGGTTGCACACACACACACACACACACACACACACACACACACACACACACACACACACACACACACACATACACACAGCCTTACTCTCATAAAGTTAAGGTTTTCACCGTATTATCTTTAATGATGCTTTGTGAAATGCGGTTTAGAGATCTACAGTTGGTAGAAGTTTGGAAGCAGAGCCAGACTGGCTGTCTGCTAGGTCAAGTAAACAAAACCAAGAGGTCAGAGCACTTTCATAAAATGCATGCAGTCACATGCACATGCACACATTCACACACAAACACACGATAAGATCTGAATGTTTAGAAAAGTGCGACAGCCTGTCAGTGCTGCAGTGCTGATCTGATTCATGCGGCTTTTTCATTTTGTCTTTGTCAACACTGTCAAGGCCTTGTGGTGAAAATTCACACATCAGACTCTGATGAAAGGATTTATACCATCATGATTTAGTGTTGTTAGATGATGAGCAAGCCACTGCTGTCAGCCCCATTGAAACGCATTTGTAATGAAGCCCTCAGAGATCTAGGATTCAAGGTGAAGCACATATCATACGTCCCACTGCAATTTATGCTTAAGCCTTTGATTCTTTAAATCACTGTTTGGCCTTTGATGCAATCCTCCACTCCATAGTAGACTCTTTACTGGATGCTGTCTGACTGTGACAGCTGAGCTCAATGAAGTTTTATATCCTACAAAAAGCCTGACAGGTCATACGGACCATTCCTCTTCTCTGAAAAAAGCCACTATACATGCTGTGACATGTTGCATCTTTCACTTCTGCTTATCTGTGATGGGGTCAGTGAGGGCTCTTCACTTGCACTCAAAGCTTTACAGTACAGAGAAGATGAAGTTCTCTGTTTCTGCAGGAGCTGAACTTGATGACCTGTCACAAGTCCAACAAGACAGAATAGAGATTTGGTGTATAGTCACTGACCTCAGTGAAACATGATTTCCTGTAAACCTGTAAGGCCTTTAATTGACATTGCCTAATAGGAGCAGATTAAAAGATTGAATTACAAAATGCATTATAGACTTTCAAAAACTTTTAAAGAAATAAAAATTTATTTTCCATTGTATGCCAGTTTATGATAATTATAGTCTATAATAATAGTAATAATACTAGTGAATAGAAGGCTTCTGAAAAAATGTTTTTTATTCAACATTTCACACACTATGTCACCCTAAGCTAAATTAAACAAGACTAATTATCCTCTGTTAGTAATTAAACACGCAGTGTTCTTTAAATACTGACAGTGTCCTTATTACAACATACTGCCATGTAATTTATCACTGTAATGATATCATCATATCGCCGAGCCCTATAATAAACCTCCTAAACCCTCCTGATCCTCATTTCCTCACTCTCATAATTGTGCTAGTGTATTAGTTTTATAGTAGCTGTCCAGTAGTTACTAAATAACATGTCCTAAAATTAATAGCTGAATAAATAGCCTGGGGTTTAAGTGATTAATGTAAGTCACATTTTGTCACAGCCTTTTTGTGTCTCTTTAGGCTAATTAGAAAAAATGCTGAAAAATGTTAGGAAACAATTAGAGTTGAACAATTAGATGTTTTACACAATTCTTTCCTTCCTTTTTTCCTTTCTCCCTACCTCTCTCTTTTTCTCTCTCTTCTTCTCTCTCCTGCTCTTTCTTGCTCTCATTCCTGTTCAGTTCAGCTGTCTTTCTTATTTTTTGCTCTCTCTTTTCTCCTCCACTCTTTCTGTTTGTGTGTCTCTCTCTCTCCCACTCTCTCTCTCTCTCTCTCTCTCTCTCTCTCTCTCTCTCCCGGCCTCACTTTGGTTCATTTATATTTTTTGATACTGGGTTTCATTTCAGAAACCTTATTTATGACTCACTAATCTCATACTCTCTTTTACACACACACACACACACACACACACACACACACACACACACACACACAAACACACACACACACACACAAACACATACACACACTTGCCTGCATGCACTCATGTTTTTTAAAGGATTGTTTTGCATAAAGTGGAGATGCAGCTCTACTCTCTCAGAGCTCACGGCGTTCAGGGAAAGAGTTAATGTATGTGCATATTAAGGCGCGCTGCAGATTGAAGCAATTTGCATTAAGCGGCTGACTTAGACTAATCATCAGTCCTAATCGCTGTCTCTTTCATCTCTAAACATCATTACTGAAGTCTATAGTATCCCTCACACACACACACAGTCCTGACCACTGTTACACACTGTCACAGTCAGTTCTGTTTCCCACAAGCACAGCTGTGAACCTCAACAGACACATTGACCTCTAAACTCTAATCTAAACTTGTCATGTATATTGTAGTTGTTCCAAAGCAGCATATCCGCTATTTAAAGTAATTGTTTTTAAATGATGTGAAACTGTTTTTTAATAGTATTCAGATATCCCAACAAGGAAGTGCAGTGTACATCATCAGAGTCGCTGTCTTGTTTTTCAACTTCCTCTAATGCAATGTCAGTGGACATTGAAATGCTTGGAGGGGAGCTGTGACTGCCAATTCTGTAACGTTAGCAGGCTACCATTGAACTGAGTGATGGGGAGTGGAGGGCCATCCTACCCACCCACAGAGAACCAAGCCAATTGCGCTGATAGACTCCCGGCTCCATGGATGGCTGCAGCAGCATCAAGGATCAAACTCCTGATCTCCTGCTGACGGGACCAACATTTAGACAGTTGCACCACTCAGAAGCCCATCTGCAGTTGTTTACTAGCAAAGAAAGAAAGAATTATGCCGTGATCAGATTGGACCCTTGTGGATTACTTACTTCATCTCTGGTAGAGTCTCTGTCTACTAGCCGCTCTAAAACGAAACTCTAGGTTTACTAGGGGGGACGTGTTTTCTTGTGGACTACAAAGCAAAGTCGTACGTCACTCTGGATAAGAGCAGCTGCCAAATGCTGTAAATATAAACGTAAATAAGGAAGTGTAAAGTAGCAGATAGGAGTGAAGTTTGTCCCGCGCCTGTCAAGATCATTACATTTTGGCAGGTGATTAATTGCCATATTACTATTTACGCTTTGCTGATTGTGTGCAGCTATTCTTTTTTAATATATTAAAAAAGAATGGCTATTCTTTTTTAATATATTAAAAAAGAATAGCCATTCTTTTTTAACATATTTCATCTAGGGCGTTTTCTGCTGAGTTTTTATTTCATTTAGACATTATATTTTATTTTGTTCTTGTCTTTCTGTCTGTGTGCCTATGCAGTCATAACAAAAGTCGTTTTCTCTTTCAGCACCCAAATGGGCCTTTTTTGGTTCTTGAAAATTAGAGAAGTTATGACATTATCGCATAGTTTTTTTTATTAACAAAGATTTGAGCCCTCTATGATGTTTTTACTGTATCCTTGACATCTTCAACTATCTCTGTTGATGTTTGGAAGAATCAGAGCACTGACAAATGTAAAGACTTTTAGTCAAAAAAACGCATGCCTGCCAAGATTTGGTATTATACCAAATGTTCTCCTGGGTGTTCTTGGCATGTTTAGCATAAGACGAATCATAGAATGTCACACTCGAGTGAAAAAAATAGGTGATCTATCCATATCATCCATTTTTATTGTGAAGTCTTATATTTGTGGCTTGTCTCCTCCACAGTGCTTCTGCGTGAGGAAGTGCTGTGTCTCCAGGAGGAGGTGGCTGAGCTGAAGCGGATGAAGGAGATGTTGAATAAGGAGCTGGAGGAGAGTGGCGGAGGCTGTTCTGCTGAGCTTCTCTCTGCCGCTGAGCTCCGAGTGCAGCTGTCCCAGAGAGAGCAGGAGCTGGAGCGCGCCAATGAGGCCCTACAGGGTGAGTCTGCCATAACGCTGAAATGTCCAGCTTTCAGAGTCCAGACCTGTTCTTCAAAACTGACACCAACACAGAATGAGCTAGAATCACTCATAATTAAGCCAGATGTCTGTAACCTTTAACCTCACTCCCCGAATTGTCCCTTTCACCCCCATCTTTCACCCTGTTCTCAGACAACACAGGGTTTATCTTCATTAAACCTGACACTGATACTGACCTCTAGCCCTTATTAGGCTGCTCAGATAGAGCAGACCATGTGGTGGAGTAGATGCAGTTCATTTGGGGTCTTTCTCAACGCCTGCACATTACTGACCTTCACCGATCCTTACTGACCTCACGCCTGCACAGTCTTTTCCACCTGGGCCTGCCCTCTCTCAGGGTATGAAGCATGTTTTTAATTACATTTTTGTTTTTTGGTTTTGATGCAGTATCTTATTATTATATTTCTTAACAAATATCCAGGCCACAATGGTTCCATGGTTCAGAGCCTCCTATTAAAAATGTAACTATACAGGTCCTCTAATGAGACAGTGAGACAAGAACAATATAAATAAACAGTTCAAATAAAAGTCATATAAAAACACTGAAAAATGCTCTGTACAAAAAAACACTATGCTATGCATACAATCTATTCTATATCTCCATTCATTGTCCATTTTATCAGCTCAACATCCCATATGGGTGCATTTTGTAGTTTACAATTACAGTCTGTGGTCCATCTGTTTATCTGTATCATGTCTTTGCCCCCTTTATCCCATGAATCCACAATCAGGAGCCCCGCAGGACCACCACTGGGCAAGTACACTACCAGCACTACCAGTCAAACGTTTCTGCACAAAACAGGTTTTTACCACTTATCCATTTATTCCATAAACTGCAGATTTTTATTCTTGTTCAGCATTGGAAAGTTTTTGAGTGAACATCTATAAATGCAAATAAAACAAGTTTCCATTATAACATGGAATGAATCTGTAACAGTGCCTGTCTGACATCCTAGTAACTGGTTGTGTGGTGATGCAGAGTCAGATTCTAGACTGTCCTTTAACTTTAAATGCATAAGTTAACTGTTTCATCCCATCGGCTGCCACTGAATAGTTTGTTAAATAACACTTGTCTGGTGGTCCACATTGTAATTATAATTATTATTATATTTGGTGGCTTTTTGTAGGTCAGTAGTGATGAATAAAAACATGATTTTTTCTGGCTAATGAAAAAACTTTTATTTATTTGTCAGCAAAGAATATTGAGTGTAATTTTAGTAAATATTAAGTGAGTTATATGCAAATATAGAAAATCTCAGTATGTGCCAAAACTTTTGACTGGTAGTGTATGTTTTGGCTGGTGGATTTTTCTCAGCACAAAAGTGACCCTGACATATTAGTAACTGTGGTTCAATTGCTATAACTGCCTCTCATAGCTTTTCTTTTTCTTTATTTATTTTTAATCATAATGTGTCATTGGTAGTACAGTCAGAGACGTTGGCGTTGACTAATTTAACGTATTAAAATCTGCCTCGGGCAGCACAGTGGCACATTGGGTAGTGCTGCAAGAAGGTCCTAGGTTCCATTACCTCCAAGGGCAGCCAGAGGCCTGAGCCAGAGTTTGTCTGTTCTCCCCGTGTCCACATGCATGCTTCGTTTTCTTCTTTCTATAATCTAAAGACATGCATTTCAGGTAACAAGGTTCTTCTAAATTGCCCCTAGATGTTAGAGTGTTTTTCTGTATCAGTCCTGTGATGGATGTAAAATCTGCCTCCATAGTAGTGGAGCTGTGTCCAGTCCAGTCATAGTAGAACACAACTGGATCTTTCTATGTGCTACCATGAGTTCCATCACTGTATGATTCCATCATACAACGTTGCCTCCTGGGTGTGTTAACACCTGGCAGTCAAGTGTGATCCAGTTACCCAAAATGCATTCTGATGCATGGTGTAAACTGTCAGAGGAGAAATTACACAGCAGATTAAATAGTCACCTTTTTGCTTCATCCTTAAAGGATTACGCCGCCACTCATTTCCCTTCTAAAAACAAGTGGAAGCTCAGCTCTATTGTGTTAAAAATTGGTGCTATGAATAAACTAATAATCAATATAAGAGTGATATATAAAGTCATTATGTATATTACTTACTCATTATCTGTTCTCCTGTGTGTTTTTCTGTGTCTGACCTGTGATGGACTGGTGACCTGTAAAGGGTGTTTCTCTGTCGTTTGACCTCTAACTGTTGGGATAGACCTGGTTAAGGATAAGCGGCTCAGATAACGGATGGATGGAAGGAAGGAAGGAAGGAAGGAAGGGAGGGAGGAAGGGAGGGAGGGAGGAAGGAAGGGAGGGAGGAAGGAAGGGAGGGAGGAAGGAAGGGAGGAAGGGAGGGAGGAAGGGAGGAAGGAAAATCTGCCGCCATGATTTCCATCACTCGATGCTGCCTCCTGGATGTGTTAAGGCCTGGCAATCAAGGGAAATCAAATGTGATCCATTTACCCAAAATGCAATCTGATACACAGTATAAACAACCGCAGAATCCAGAACTCAGTGAGCCATCAGTCTGCAAAGACTAGTTGAATCATTCCTGTGATTACTGAATAGTATTTCAGCTTGAAATGCCAGTCCCTAGTGTTTACTGTGTCCATTTCAGACTCAGCCCTGTGGGGACACTTTCACTTTATCTTTGGCTGTGCAAATTATTATGAGCCCATACCATCATCTGCATTTTGAACACAGTGTTTGTCCCTGAGCCACCCACTGCCAGCTGCTTCATTTAAAAAAATAAAGAGCCGTGCACTCGTTTATCTAAGTTTAATAAAAGTCATTATTTACTGGAAAGATCATAAGCCTCTTAGAGGATGGCTTATTCAGAGCAGAGGCGGAATGCAGGTGGTTATTACAGTACAGTGTAATATCTTTTGAGGAGTGTAATATGTTATGCATGTTCATTTGTTTTTTGTTTTTTTTAATCTGTGCCAGTGTTTTGTTCCACACCTTTCGTTTGCCGTGTCTCTTGCCGTGTGTGGAAGTCAATTTCCTCTGGAGGGTAATAAAGCTCTGTTCTGTAATTTCACATTCAGCTATGGTCTGTATCATCCCTGTCCATCAGTGGGGGGGTGGGGGTGGGGGGGTGATGTTGTTGCTGCTGTTTATTTCTTTTAGTTTTCATTCGGGTGGGCCGCACCTGTTAATGAGCAATGTTCTAGAATAATTATTTATATTTTTATTTAACCTTTAGTTCATTATGGATGTCCTACCGAGACCAAAGTTTCTTAGAAGAGAGCCCTCTTTACAAACCACCAAACATGCATTCAGTTTCCAATTACCATTTCTAATGAGGGTTACAGTGTTTTAATTAAAATATCAGATTCCAAACACACTCACTCACACACATACAAATCCAGACACATGTACCACACATGGCGACGGTGTTTTTCACAGGAATAGCCATGAGCAATCAACTGAGTACACGTTATGTAACTAACTACTCAAGTATAAAATACTTAAAATAGTAAAATAGTAAATTACAAACTATGTTTTAGAGTTTCTCATTCCCTCTCTGCCCGTCGCTTCCTGTACCCCTCTATTTCTTTATATATGTATGCTTCCATCTGCTCTCTCTTTCTCTGTTAATACCTCTTCTCTATCTTCATTGCTTTATGCTCTTTATGTCTGTCTCTCTTCTCTCTCTCTGTCTCTCTCTCTCTCTCTTTTCCTGTCTGTCTCTGTTCATACCTGTATCTTCATTGCTTTATACTTTTTTTATGGCTTTCTCTTCTCTCTCTGTCTCTCCCTCTTTCCCTTTCTTTCTCTGTTCATACCTCTATTTACATTGCTTTTTGCTCTATATATCTCTCTCTCCTTTCTTTCTTTCTCTCTCTCCCTCTCTTTTCTCTCTCCTTGTTTCTCTCTTCCTCTCTCTATGTTTATACTTCATTGCTTTATATTCTCTCTCTCTCTCTCTCTCTCTCTCTCTCTCTCTCTCTCTCTCTCTCTCAGAAGAGGAGATTAAACAGATGCAACCGCATTAATCTTTTTTGCTTGATCTTAATAGTGTTAAGCAGCCACTAATGTTCCTTATAATAAAGGAGTGGACGTTAAGCCCTGCTTTGTTATTAAGTTGGCACCATGAATAAACTTCACACATTTGTCAGGTTTTTTTTCAGTGACTCGCTTTTTAGTAAAGGACAGTTAGTAAACATTGTTTCCTAACTAGACAAACTGAAGAGAAATAGATTACTCAACCACAGACTCTTGGAATGATCCTTACTGCTCTTTCGGATGTGTCTGATAGCCGAGCAGCTGGACAGGGCAGCCCTCTGACTGCAGTACATGCCTCCACTTCCTCTGCCAGGTGCTCCTGTGTGTGTGGCCTGGTGTGTGTGTGTGTGAGCACACGTCTGCATGTGAGGTTCTTTGTGGCATGCTGGCTAGCCTTTCGCTTCCACATAATGAGTCTTTATTTGGCAAAAACGGCCAGAATGTCCTTGCAAAAGTCGACGTGTAATTTGCAAGTCAGACTAGCGGCTCCAAACTCCTCCTAAGAGCAACACTCAGTTAACACCTCACTGACTGCACGCACTAAACCACAGACAGGGGTTAATGAGCTAAAAATAAGAGTGTCTGTCAGAACAGAACTGATGGCACCTCTTATGTATTCAAGGCAGCCGTGTCAAACTGGCCAGTATTTATTTCCTCTAAGTGGGATCGTTCCTGCTCTGTACTGTTAGGTCTGTCTGCCTCTCTGTCCTTCTCTTTTGCCTCTCTCGGTCTTTCTCTGTCTCTCTTCGTTCTCCTTTTCTTCCTTTTTTTTCCTCTCTTATTGTGCCTCTCTTTATCTCGGTTCCTTTGCATGTTTCTCTTTCCTTCTTTGCCTGTCTGTTTCATTGTGTCTCCCTGTCTTTTTATGTACCTCTCTCACTGTCTTTCTGCCCCTCTCTCTCTCTCTTCCTCTCTTCATAATTCACTATCCTTCTCTTTTCTTTCCCCTTTTCTTCTCTCCTGTATTTTCTGTCTTTCTCTATTTATCGAGCCTCTATTAATCTCTCTTTTTATGTACCCCCCTTGCTCTCTCAGTCTCTCTCTTTTCATACCTCTGATTGCCTCTCTATCCATTTTTGTCTTCTTCTCTGTCTCTCTCCTCTCTCTACCCTCACCCCTCTCTCGCGCTTTCTCTCTCTCCTCTCTCTCCCCCCTCTCTCTTTCTCTCTCTCTCCTCTCCCCCCTCTCTCCTCTCTCTCCCCCTCTCTCTCTCCTTCTCTCTCTCTCTCCTCTCGCTCTCACTCTTTCTGTATACCTTTGTGTATCTCACCATTTATCTTTTCTCTCTCTCTGTAGCAATGAAGGCAGATCGTAAGCGGTTGAAGTTGGAGAAAGCGGAGTTGGTGAATCAGATGCAGCAGCTCTACGCCACGCTGGAGAGCCGTGAAGAGCAGCTCAGAGACTTCATCCGCAACTACGAACAACACCGCAAAGTGAGAAAAACACGCAAACCCTCACTATTTCTGCGTGGTTGGGATTTTATTATTCTATGGGTTTTTTTTGTTTGTGTTGTATTTGAATGTTTCCACTGAAGATCACCTATACTGTTTACGCAGGTGTTTATGTACCCAGAGCTATAAAAAAGAACTTAACTTTTAAGTGAATATTTTTACAACTTTCTTGTCCCTAATCATTAATTAGATAAGAGTGAGATACGTGGCCATTATGTAAATTATGTACTCATTTTGTGTACATCTGTTCTCCTGTCCTGTTTTGTGGCTTATTCAAAAAAAGCAGATTGAAATGTTCAAAATAATCTTTTAACTGAAATAATATACCTGGATCCTTTGGAAGGCTGCAATGATCATCTCATCAACAGAAACAGCACAGTGTTTAATCATTTTCCTCACGTCTCCCACTTCAGTTACTCTGCTGTTATTATCTTATCACTTCAGTGTGCATGGGTCAGGTTGTATAAGTGGTTGTATGTAATGCATTCTTGTATGGGACAGTGTTTACAAACTACACCGCACTCTCTTCTTTGAGAAAGCAAGGACAAAGGTCAGAAAAAAATATGTATGTGTGTGTATGTGTGTAGGAAAGTGAGGATGCAGTAAAGGTGTTAGCTAAAGAGAAGGATCTGCTGGAAAGAGAAAAGTGGGACCTGCGGCGTCAAACAAAAGAAGCCACAGAACTCGCGACTGCACTGCGCTCTGCACAGGACCTGAAGGAAAACAGAATCAAAGAGCTGGAGGCTGAACTGGCTATGGTGAGACACACACACACACACTCACACACAAACACATTTAGAAAGGCAGAGTGTGTATTCTGTTATACATGTGTCATAAGCCAAAGGCATATGTGTGCGCGCGCGCGTGTGTGTGTGTGTGTGTGAGAGAGAGAGAGAGAGAGAGAGAGAGAGAGAGAGTGTATGTATGTGTGTGTAAGAGAGAGAGTGTGTTTTTTACCCCTAATCACAGTTGTATGTATGTCAGTTTTAAACTGAAGTGATTTGAAGTGAGTTGTGTTGTTGTGTGTTTAGTCTGTCTGTGTAAACAATATTTGCATAGAAGAATGTTATTAAAAATCTTTTCTTAGTATTTCTACAAAGGTCAAAATGAACGCTACATACGGAAGTTCTACATATTGGTGCATTTAACACAAAAAATAGCATCAGCATCTACAGCAGGGGTCCACTGATAAATCTGTCAACCAACAAAATCAGCCAGATTTAACTGAAAATCTCAAAATAAATTTGAATTGATATATTTTATTCTACAATTTACAGGTTTGGAAACCCTTTATATACAATAATAACTTGTACAGTGCCCTTTTTTTCCCTAATTTAGTTCTGTCCAGTTCCACCCAGTTGGCAGGTCTTTCTCCCTCACTCAAGACCACCAACACTGGAAGGGTGAAGGCTAAACTGTGCTTTCTGCAGTACTGTGTGTGTGTGTGTGTGTGTGTGTGTGTGTGTGTGTGTGTGTGTGTGTGTGTGTGTGTGTGTGTGTGTGTGTGTGTGGTCAATGCTGAGATGCTTATGCCACTCTAGAGCCCATAAAGTGTGATTTATTATTAACTTTGCCAAAGTTATGTTTTAGATGTTTCATTCAATATTTCACAAAAGGAGAATAAGCTGATAAGTAACATCATGTCTATTTACATTATTCTGTTCACATTATTCTTGTCAAGTCATGTCTTAGGGTTTGATCTTCACTTTTGAAATTTGATCAATTCTGAATTTTAACCGAGCTCAGCCTTCATCTTAATTCAGTGCTGTATAGCTTTGTTTTTTACCTGGGCACATCTAAGATATTTTTAACCTTTTATTTACAGCTCCTGAAACATTGACACCTGTTGTTATAGTAGAATCTTGTCCTCTGATAACTTGTCCTTAATTCTTGACCAAATGTTCAGTGTGCAATCTTATCATTCATCCGAATTTTTAAATCCCTAAAATCAGAACTGATAGGACATAGTGGCTCTAACTTTGGGAGATCATGATCCCCTGTGGCTGGGGGTCCAAGAGATCAGAAACCCTCACTCTCTGAGTGGGTTAGACAGGCCTCCTTCTCCCTTCACTTCTCAGTGTGATGCAAATCAGTAGGGTCACCTATTAGTTGATATTACAGAATCGGTAGTTTTCTCAACCAAGCGCGTAGAGCTGTACAGTGATGTTGCATCAGCAGCAGTTTGCAAAGTGGCACTTCTTGGATGAAGCACTTGGTAGGCCTCGGCCTCCCAGCACTGCTGATTTTGTGTGAGTGGGGGAATCTAGTGGGTGGAACTGGACATCATTAAATTGGGAGGAAGGCTGTAGTCTAGTGGGTCTGTTTGTTATCCTGGAGCATAGAAAGCTCAGAATGTGTGACTGTCCACTCCCTCAAACAGTAAGTGTGTAGCTCAGACGCTCGAGCGTTGGTGTGTATGTGTGTGTGTGCCTCTTTAACAGATGAGTAACTATGTGGCCCAGAAACTCGAGTGTCAGCTGTTCGTTCGAGATCCAGAAAAGCCAGTCTCCCCCAGAAATATGTCGGTAAGATCAGCCAGGCCTGCCAATCACGTCACACTCCCTCTCTGATTGGCCCACGGTGTCCCCGCCCCTTCTACTGTGTGCGATTTCGAGTTAGTGGATCTGATCTGATTGGCTGCACGTCTGTTCTGTAAACCAGCCGACATACAGTAGAGCAAATCTGCATATGTGGCTGGAGGCATGGGAATTATCTTTTCATTTACTTGTGTGTGTGTGTATGTATGTGTGTGTTTCTGAGTGTGTTAGACATGTGCTGCTAACCAGATTCATGCTTCGTCTAGTCTCTCTTAACCCTTAGAAGTGGTCTGCTGTACAACTCAAATGTGTTAATGGACTTACAGTACTGTTTAAAAGTCAGAGACCTCCTTTCATATATTCCATTTTCAGTCAAAAAGTGCAAGTTTTTCAGTAACTCTTTATCTATCTCCCATTCTCTCCTCTCTCACTCTATTTCTCTATCACTCACTCTCTTCTCACTCGTTTTCTCTCTCTCTCTCTCTCTCTCTCGCTCTCTCTCTCTCTCTCGCTCTTTGTCTCGTCTTCTTGAGATCTACAGAAAACTGGCTCTACAAAGAGACAATAGTGTGCTCCAAGATCTTTTATTGCATGAAGGAAACTATTGAATTAGCACATGCCTTGCTTGTACACTGCAAAAAAATTATATCTTGGCACACTGAATGAAGGCAATATAACTAATATTGCTTATTATGAGATTATTGTCAGATTATTACAAGCTTATTCATCATTTTTCAGATTTTTTGAATAAATTGCATCTGCAGCATATCTTCTCTTCACTTGTAGCCATGAGAATATCAAAACTCAGCAGAAACATGTTCATTTCACTGTGTATAATCAATTCCTGTTCACTCATATCTGACTGAATTCTCCTAAATTCAGCAGCTTTAAAGAAAGCTTAGCCCACACTCGGCACAATCATTTCACTAATCAATTGTATAGAATCTAACTAGAATATCTAAATATGTCTATTTCCTGGGATCCCACTGGGTGATCAGCTTTTCTCTGCATTCAGAACCAAAAATCTCATTTATTAAAATTGACAGGCTCATTCCTAACAATATTCAGAAGGAGTTTAATGAACTATTTCTTTATATATTGCTCATAGCTGGATTTATGCTATATTATGATCTGAAAAGGACCAAAACATGTTATAATAACATGTGTTTATTTGAATAAACAAGTAAACTACTAGTAAACTACTTGTTTTCAAAACAACTTGTTTTCAAAATATGCTTCTAAAACCCTTTCCTGTGATGAGGGGGCTTCACAATGAAATAAATACTAAATTCTAACCTCATCCAAAGGCAAGATTTTTGTTTTAAAACATAGGCTAATGTATGTATATTTAGGGAGACATCTCATGCGCATGTCAAAATGGGATTTTTTTTTTTAACTAAACTTCCAATACATAAATACTTGTAAGAATCTCATAGGCTCAGCTGTTAAATATTCATTATGAAATCTAACAATGACCCTCTATACATGTAGTGTCTCACCTTATTTTAAAAAAATAATGCTTTAAGAAAATGTATCTACCAGTGTAGTGACGGTATTTGGTATTTTTATTTGATATTTGTACTTAAAATAATTAGAAACATCCTGATCTTGACTGAATAACCTCATAGTAAACTTACCATAATCTTGTAATAA
Source organism: Hydrocynus forskahlii (assembly GCA_037974365.1). Classification (NCBI taxonomy): domain Eukaryota; kingdom Metazoa; phylum Chordata; class Actinopteri; order Characiformes; family Alestidae; genus Hydrocynus; species Hydrocynus forskahlii. Next base: position 13,406,236 of record JBBPCX010000016.1, on the reverse strand, counting down.
GAAATATTAGACAATATTAGACGTCTTCACTTGCCATGATATCATTTTTGGCAGTGTGGTGTGTGAGTGTGTGTGTATATGTATGTGTGTGAGATTACAGTTGATAGCACTGAGAATCTCTATGTTTCTGTATGTGGTAGTTGTTTGATGCCTGCTGCCTGTCCTGACTGTAGAGCAAAACTGATTAAAGTACAGGTGCAAGGGGACTTAGGTGTGTGTCGCCGCAGGCGAAGTGTGACTCATATATCAAACGATAAACCCTCTTATCATTAAACACCCAATTCAGAATGCCTATATACTTCAAAACACCTTCTGCATTCTAATGTACTCCACTGAGAAGGAAAGCCTGCTGTGTCTTTGTCTCTTAGTGGCACTGTGCCCACCTGGCCAATTCTCTCCACTGATTTGGTAAAGACCACCACACACAAAGCCATTGTTTTTAGTAGAAATGCACAAAGCAGTTCGGAACTGAACGTTTTTTCTGAGCACTGCATTGCATCACTCAACATTTTGCCCATAATTTAACAATGCACTGAACAATCATAATACTACAATACCGCAAATGTGACAATTAATATTCTGTTAATTATGATATTAAATGCAGTGCATCTAGTGCATTTAATACAATCCACCCAGCTCTAGACTTGTTAGCAGATCATTTTATTCATTTAATGTCTTTGTTTTTTTCATTCTAATATTGTTCAAATTACTGTATGAATATGGAATCGTGAACCCAGTGTCATGATTGAACTGAATAGTGGGCTGAGGGAATCATTAGACCCCTGCCGTTACTGTTACACGATGGCATGTGGCTCAGGCAGGATTACAGCCTGGTGTCATTTCACCTTGTATCTTTCAGTTCATAAAACGGCAATGTTGAGAGGAGGTAGTAAGCTGCTACCAAACCTGAACAATTTGTTACTAAAGCTTTTCTTCTGTAAAATGAATAAAAAAAGAATGTACGATGTAAAAAGATGAACATGGCGATTATGTGCACTCTCATTGCTGTACAGTATAGGCGTGCGTTGCACCGGCTCTGCTACGTAACACTACGTTTCGCTGCACTGCGGTGTGTGATGGTCTTAACAGTATGTGGTGGTCTTAACAGATGGCCTGTGGTTTTGCCTCAAGCAATGTTATCCTGAGTTAGCTTTGAATATTTTATAAAACACCCACTTATAAACTGAAAACTAGCTAAATAACAGCAGAGAAAATGACAGTGCACCTGTACTTTAATTGATAGTAATATGAGTGTGTTGTACTGCACCTGACAGATGTTGACATTTGTCGTAAAAGCACCTTAAAATGTCTTACCGTAAACACTGCGTATCACAAACACAGACACACACAAATACACACTCACACTCACACACTCATACAGTACAGACACACACTTATACACTCGGAGGTTTTCACTTCAAGAACAAAATGCTTTTATGTGTGTGTGTGTTTGTGTTGCAGGCTAAGCAGTCTTTGGCGACGCTCACTAAAGACGTTCCTAAGCGCCACTCTTTGGCCATGCCCACAGAGGCTGTCGTCAATGGCAACCAGGAGTGGGTGATGCATGCAGAGCTGCCTCTAACAGCAGCCATAAGACAGAGTCAACACAGCCTGTACCACACACTCGACAGACAGGGTACACACACACACACACACACAAGCGTGCGCACCCAAAATTACCCATTTTTTCAAAGACCCAGATGTAAACTGCAAAAAAAAACGTATAAGCAATTGAAATTATCTAATTTTTAGGCAATTCATTTTTTTTTCTGATATTTCTGCCTATTTTCCTTATTTCAAGACTAAATAAATGTTTAAAAATGTTTTAAATAATATAAGCAATTACATCTTAGTTTAATGTACATATCATTTTACATGTATTTTTCTCCAGTGAGCTTGTTTTTTTTTTTTTTTTCTGTGTTGTCGATCAGCCAAGACATGTTTGATGTCTCACACAAATCTTTTCTATAAACACATCCTCAAAATGTCACTCGAACTGCATCCAGCTCTTCATTAAGATGCCACAGGATGTGGTTTAGGACGCAGCATGACTCACTGTCAGCTATAAAAATGAACAAAACCTCGCTGTGAAGCTGAACTCTGGGTGCAGCAGTTTTAGACAACAGGGTCTTCTTTCACTAGTCATCTCAGGAGTAGGAGTGCTGATCTGGAAGAACAATAACATGAAACTTCTTCGTTATGGACAGCAGTTTTATGATGTAGGCCCAGTTGAACTGTACCGTGTACATGATTGCCCCTTACCCACTCCCCCGCTGGCCTGCGCTCACGCTGCACTTAATGTTTTGGATTCAAGCTCTCTTACATCATCACATTCCTCACTGCTTTATCCTTTTAGTCCTGTGAACTGCCAGGTTTACAGAGTGCGGTTCAGATAACAGTTTTATTAAGCTTGTCAACGACATTGATCAGTGGTTCCTTGGGATCCAAAAGCGTAAAGATGGTCTGAGGTCTTTTGTGTTGTATCCAGTTGATACTCCAATCTGCCAAAATTCCCAGAAAACACTGAGCCTCTGCCATAGACTAAAGTCTTCCCTTTGCCGCTGTGTTTGTTAAATTTGAATTGGGATTCCATTTAGCAATCACACTAGATGTGTACCGTGACCGTGAGTTCCACTGAATCACTCCTGTGCATGGCATGAAGTGATCATACTAGTCAAAGGAACTGTACTTTGAACAGCATCAGGGCTGGTATTCATAAAGCAGGCATGATGAGGACAGATCTGGATCCAGCACTGGTGTTGTCTGAAATGGCTGCCTGCAGTGAAGTTTTGTTACAGTTACGGCATTTGGCAGACGCTCTTATCGAGAGCGATGTGCATCAGTGCTTTAAGTAGGCCACAGTTACTACCAACTAACGTTGCAAACGTTAGCAAACCCTGTCAAACGAAGAAAAAAAGGAGGAAAAAGTCAGAGATTAGTACAAAGTTAGCAGAAACATAGACAAGAGTGAAAAGATTTTTTTCCACGTGTACAGAAAAAATGTGCAAGCGGTAAGTATGAGGACTAGTTAGTCTCCTATGTGCTCCTTGAAGAGGTGGGTCTTCAGACGATGCTTGTTCATTTACACAGTGTCTTAAACCACCTCCACATGTCTGCACCACCTAAAAGAAGAGCTGGATGCAGACAGAGCCTGTTGAGTTGTTTTTGTGATGTATTTTGACAAATAATTTGGTTGACTACTGATTGCTTGTGTTGGCTTTGTAGCTCCAGTGCTAAACTAAAGAAGCAAAATTTAGACTTCTCAACATGTCTTGGCTGATCAGCTACATGACCCTTTAAAATGACCCAGGCAGGATTCTGTTTTGATAGTTAATGAACTCATGTTGAACCTGTGTTTGCGTGTGCTACAGTGTTAAAGGCCGCGCCCCCATGTGTGTGTGATGTTGATGGAGTGTGTGTGGCGCACTCCTCGGGCAGTCTGCGACTCAGCCCCTGTCACTCACGGCAGCCATCGCTCCTGTCAGATGCCTCAGCGCTGGAGGGGGAGCGATCATCCACACCGTCCGAGCTTAACTCACCACGACACAGAACACACTCGCTCTGCAACGTGAGAGCACGCACTTACACACACACACACACACACTCGAAACACTCTCAAGAATTTCATAAAACATAACACATATAACACACTTTCCTTGAAACATAAGAAAACATACAGTGGCACAGAACACATGTAAGGACATGTAAGGACACCCTTATTCATACTGGTCTAACTTCATACTGGTCTTACCTTATAGTGGATTTTTTATTGTTGCTCTAATTTGAGGGATTTGTGCAGTAAGACATGTGCATATGTTCCATTAGGCAAGTAGTACATATTTTAACACCTTAAAGTGTTAGAGACTGTATTTGGTTCCGCACTTCATTCCTGACTCTAATGTATTGTTTTTTATTGTCTTTATTATGCAAATAATTACTTTAGTCACAGTGGTATAATCAATATATTTTCATTCTGTTGTGTCAAAATAAATAATAAAAAATGAATCAGATCATGATGAAATATAGATACTCATGAATGGCACAACCGTCTAAGTGCTGGCCATCCTCAGGACAGTGTATAATGAGTCTGCTGATTTGTCTTTGTGTGAGGCTGATACCACTGCCTGTCACTGCAGCACACATCATCAAACAAAGAAAATTGGCTCATTTTTTTCTTGATTTTGACTGACACTTTCAATTAAGTAGAACTTCTCTTTACTTTTTCCATCTCTAGTTAATGAATACAGAGTAATTCTTTAGACTACACATTAAAAGGGTTCAGTCAGCTCTTCTCTGATCTTTTGTGGCTGCAGTCTTTAGAGGACCTGGAGGACCAGAAGAGGAGGAAGAAGAAGGAGAAGATGGGCCTGGGCTCACTGTCGCGTGTCTTCGCCCGAGGAAAGCAGAGGAAATCTCTGGATCCCGGCCTGTTCGACGGTACCAACACACCCGACTACTACATAGAGGAGGATGCTGACTGGTGATCCAGCCAGAGAGCCTCTCTGACCTGTGTGTGTGTGTGTGTGTGTGTGTGTGTGTGTGTGTGTGTGTGTGTGTGTGTGCGCGAGAGTGAGAGTGAAACAGTTGAGTCTCAGAGGAGTGAGTGTTTGCTCCTTGTGTTGCTGCTGACTACTAGAGCACAAGCTAACTGTTAGAGTGAGTCCTGTGCTGCAGGGCAATCCTCAGTGGATTTGGATCTGTCACGCCGTGAACCGCACATCTCCTAACCTTCTCATCCGTCTTTACACTGACACTCACTGTACTTGCTCCGGAAACTTGAAGGACTGCTGGATTTGTAAATAACAAACCCCTGATGCTACGCCCTGTGCTTGTAAATGTCTGTTGTCCTAAATGGCTTTTGTTGAATTCATTCACCATGTCTGTTGTCCTGTGTGGGTCATTGACTGGGCCTGACCGTGCTAGTACAGTTCTCCTTGCTGGGAGTTGGCAGGCTGCAAGAAGCCAGACTGGCATGAAACATTTACAGCCTCTCAGTAACACGCACAAACACAAACACACTCTTAGCTCCAAAAAACATAACTCCTAGAACGTAGGCGTATCATTCACATATGAATCATTCTAAAGCTTATTATGCTGTTATTATGAGCATTAGACAGAGTGCACCGTTGTCAATACCACATGGGCTCGAGTGAAAAATTCCCGAAAAAAAAACCCATGTTTTTAAAAATTAAAGACTAAAGACGGTAGTTCCAGAACATTAGAGTAATAATGGGGGGGGGGGATAATGTGGTGTTTAAAGTGGTTTGATGTGAAATGTTTCACTGCATAAAAACTTAATGACTCAGATTTCTCTGCTTCGGGTGTAAATAGTTCTACAAAACAAATAGAGCCATTTTATGCTTTTGAGCTTTTGTATGTAATGTTGATGGCAAAGGGTGAAAAACAGCTTTTTACAGACATGAAATACTCTGTAAATTCTGTCCATAAGAACAAAATACTTCATATTTTATGAATGAGTAATATCATAAGTAAATTGTATTTCAGTATGTTGTCCTAGATGTATAGAGATTTATTGCCATTCATGTGTTAGGGGAGTCAGTTAAGCTGGTTATTCAGCCAGATATCTCAGTTTAGCTCTCAGCTCCGCAGGCCTGAGGACGGGTTCAGCCTCTTCACCTGAATTTCCTCAGTCAAAGCAATTTCCTCAGTCAAAGCAAATTAAAATGCTGATTGATTCCTATCTTTCACTGAACATCTGGCATATACCTCTTCACTGTGAAAAGATAAAAAAAAAAGACATTTTACCCTAAAAAGTTATGCAAAACTGTCATCAAACAATGTCAGGAGCATCAGGCAACATATTCATAACAACTGCATGGGATGCAGCTTCTTCTGAGCCATTAAAGTCTTCGGGCATCTGGTTCCAATCACCACTGCTGTGAAGAATTCAGTTGGTTTCTCTACAATGAAGCATTTCATATCAAACTGTTATGAATGTCTTTGTTTACATTTTAGGCGTATAATTGTGTGGAACTTATGAAAAGTCCTTGGAAATGTGGAAATAACAAATATGGTAAGAATAAGATTGCATCAGTGGAGCAAGCTGTTGCACAACACTCTGTGTCTCAGTATAAAACTACCTTCACTGACAGATCCTGATAGCCTAAGTGGCTGATATCGGCCATTTCGATCTCCATGTCTCTAAACAAAGCCAGTGTTTGTTGTTGAAATGGTGAGGCCAGTGTGAGGTTTGCAACGTGCCACTCCTACAGGAAAACTCTAAACTACCACTAAAAACACGTTTGATGGGGGAATTTCCCTTGAGTGCGGATCCAGGACCAGGATGTTTTGTCTACGCAAATAACCTAGAGGTTCTGTCTACACAAATACAGGTCTGGTCTGAGCTCAGTCACTAAGGGACACTTCCATTTAGGAAGGGGTATCATGGAACCAGTTATCCTTACAGGCCTGTCTTTGACAAAGCTTTGTTTCTGCAACGCAGTACTTGTGACCACAGATTCTTTTCATCTGCTTTTTTTAAATAGAAGTTCTTTTTTATTCCACGTCTGTGTAAATGTGAATTAAGTACTAAATGAACTCTCAGTCAGGTAGTTTTGAATCGTGAAGAACTTCTCCATGGCTGTATGGGATTAGCTGCAACTTAGATCTGAATGGCATGGAAATATTAAATTTATTTAAAAAAATAAAGTATTTTGAAATAAAAAACAGTGCCATATGTGGAAACAACTGCGAGCACTTTGCATGTGTGTGGTTTGGTGTGAAAACTCTACACCTCCCTGAACTGTCTTCAACATTTTGTCTCCTCTAGAGGTGAAAATTGGCTGTCTCCATTAAGCAGTCTGTGTCTAACTCTTAACCTCCCGAACATCTCTAATATTTTGGCATGGGTGATAGTGATACTGTGTAAAAAGTGTGTGTGTGTGTGTGTGAGTTGTGTATGAAAGCATATGAAAAGATATGGAAGCATCTTCACACCCATTTAACACACTGATGTAATCTTCATCAGGCAGAGTTTACAGAAATAATCCAAACCCTCAACATTGTCAGTGGTACTGGTAGTTCCACTTCCAAAGGTGTGGCAAATATCAGGAAAAATGAACAGTACTTCTTAACAGTCAGAATAATAATACAACTCAGCTCGAGGCTCCTCAAGGTTTGAGCTACATTTTGGGGACTTCATTTTTCTACACTGCAAAAAATCATTGTAAAAAAAAAATTAAAAAATAAAAAAAAGCAAGAGGTGCGAGAACAAAGCAAAATTATCTTCCAATATAGTGAGTGAATTTCACATGTTGAGCTCTCTACAACAGCTAGAAGATTAATCTTACATCGTCAAGTCAAGTTGTTCTTAAAAGTAAAAAAATAAGATCTGTTATTTCTTTGTAAAATGTTCTGGCTTGTTACAATTTTTTGTTGTTGTTGTGTATGTAATTGCACTACAAATACTTCAGTTAGCTCATATATGCTGTCTGCCACAGCGTGAAACCATCAAACCCAGTCTGGGAGCTTTAGAGAGAACTGAGGCCACAGAAGAGGGGGAATAATAAATATGTGCTTCCATCTTCTGGTGGTATTATGCAAGTTCATTCTCTATACTGTTATAAGGCCAGTGACATGGCCTTTTAACAGTATTTCCCTTGCCTTAAAAAAGAGTTACACATTGTTATAATTTTACATTTACGTACACTTTTATTTTGCTCCGGTGTTTCAGCCACATGCACTGCTAATAGATATGTCAAATTAAGCAAATAGCCATAGACAAGCACTGAGTAGTTGAATGGGCCGTGCCGTAGAGCTTAGTGACCTAAAAGTGTTGTAGGATGCCACCTTTGCCACAAGACAGTCTGTCATGCCAGCTCTACCACAGTCAACTGAGTGCTTTTATTGTGAAATGGAAGCATCTTGGAGCAGCTGAAAATGAAGCAGCAGGCCACACAAACTGAATACTCGCCATCGAGTGCTGAAGCACACAGCATTTAATAATCTTATTTTCTGTTGCCTCACTAACTATAGAGTTCTAAGCTGCCTCTGGAAGCAAATTCAGCACAAGGAGCTTTATGAAACGGGTTTGTGAGCTGCACAAGGTCACTATGAAAACTGCAATGAAAACTTCAGCTGGAGTAAAGCACATCACCCCTGGACTCCGGAGAAGTATAATTATGCTTCACTATCTAGTCTGATGGCCAAATCTGGCATTGGTGGATGCCAGGAGAACACTACCTTCCAGAATGCATAGTGCCAACAGTAAAGTTTAGTGGAGGAGGGATAATGCTCTAGAGCTGTTCTTCAGGGTTTAGCCTAAGATCCTTAGGGCAATGGTAAGTCCACAGCATATAAAGACATTTTAGAAAATGATATGTTTCCAGCTTTGTGGCAACAGCTTGGAAAAGCTCCCTTCCTGTTTCAGCGCTGTGCACAAAGTCAGTTTCATGGATTGATGGGCTTAGTGTTGAGGAATACCTGTGGCCTGCACAGGGCCCTGACCTTAAACTGTTGCACAACACAACAGCTGGTGACCTAGGGGTTAAGGTGTTTGGCCTGCGATCAGGAAGTCATGGGTTTTATTCCCAAGACTGCTAAGCACCTCTGATGTACCCTGAGCAAGGTACCGTCCGCACACACTGCTCCCCGGTGCTGTGTTCCTGGCTGCCTGCTGCTTCACTTGGTGAATGGGTTAAACTGAACTTTGGGATAAACGGAAACTGCAAGCCAGGCCTTTTTGTCCAGCATTGCTTGACATCATAAATGCTCTTTTGACTGAATAAGCACACATTCACAGACACACTCCAAGACAAACTAGAACAGTGGAGACTGTTATAGTGGTAAGGAGGCTGTGAATGCTCATGGTCTAAGAAAGGGATAACAGAAAAAATACATGTAGATTTTGGCCACATAGTAAATAAAAGCCAAATAATCCTAAACATTAAAGCCGCCTGTCTAATCAAATGTAGCCCCCCCCCCAACTCATGCCACCAAAACAGCTCTGACCTATCAAGACCTGGACTCCACAAGACCTCTGAAAGTGTGCTGAGGTATCTGCAGCAAGACATTAGCAGCAAATCCTTTAAGTCCTGTAAGCTCCCGTGTGGGACCCCCATGCATCTAACTACTTTGTCAAGCACATCCCACATATGTTTGGTGGGATTGAGACCTGAGGAATTTGGAGGCCAAGTGAACACCTTGAACTCTTCGTCTTGTTCCTCAAACCAGCAGTTTTTTCAGTGTGGCAGGAGATATTACACTGCTGAAAGAGGCCGTTGCCATTCGCGAACACTGTTGCCATGGAGGGATGTCATTGATCTGCATCAGCTTTAGATGTACCTCACAAAGTAGCACCGGATTAAATGCCAGGACACAGGGTTTCCCAGAGCATCACACTGCTTTTGTCAACTTGCCTTCCTCTCATAGTGCATCTTGGTGCATCTACTAGTAAGTGATGCACAAGCACTCAGCCGTCCAAATGAAAGGAAACATGATTCTTCAGACCAGAGCTCCTTTATCCATTGCTGCATTGTCCAGTTTTTATGCTCACATGCCCATTTACAGCAGTGGACAGGGGTCAGTATGGGCTCTTCAAGTGGTCTGTGGCTATGCAGCCCCATACACAACAAACTGCAGTGCACTGTGTGTTTTGACACCTTTCTGTCAGAGTCAGCATGAACCTTTTTTCTGCAGTTCATGCTAGAGTAGGTTTTATATGGGACTGGACCAGACAGACTAGAATTTGCTCCCCAGGTGCATTCAGCAAGCCTTGGGTACCCGTGACCTTGTTTCTGGTTCACTGGTTATCCTTGCATATACCACTTTTGATGGGTAGCCTAGAGCTGATTATAACCTTATAAAAAGTTTTCAGTTAGTCAGAATAGAGGTCATTTAATTATATAGGTCTAACTATTTGTTTGTTATTTAACTCTGTCTTATTTTATTCCTGTCATAACTATATGCCTCACACTGAGTTAACTGCTCCGTTGTTCCTTGAAAAGTGACAATGACAATAAAGATTTATCTTATGTTATCTTATCTTAAATGTGCAGTAACAAACACCATCAAATTCAACCATATGAAAAGAAGGACAAGGACAAAAGGTTTTTGGTACAGAACCCCATGCAAATGTCACAAGTGGGAAATGAAATTCAAGTAAAATTCAGCACATGATACCTTAACTGTTAATTATATGCATGTTTTTCGTAGTGATAATGACTCTACCGTGTCATATGGGAATATCTGTATTTCATCGGTTTTTGTCCTTGGTCTTTCTGAATGGTTTTATCTCCCCGTCTGTGTAACTCCAACATTAAATCCCACCCAGCAGAGTGCGTTGATATGTATGCTTCAGTAGAAATTTAGGCCTCTTCCCAGAGTTACTCTGTAAAAGTCTCTTGCAAATCGCCCTGCCTCTTTTCCCTGCGTCCACCAATCCAGACTCAGACAGTCTCTCGAGTCCCGCCCGTCTAAGTGTGAGCTTATCGGATTGTGAGGAGCAGCTGGACAGACTGCAGCAGGTGGAGCTGGCGCGGACCGTGCCCATGTCCCGATGGCGAGCGGGCACTGTGCAGGCCTGGCTTGAGGTCATCATGGCCATGCCCATGTACATCCGTGCCTGTGCCGACAACGTCAAGAGTGGCAAGGTCAGGACATACCAGAACAGTTACTGAACACACTGCAGATACAATATCACATTCACTTTCAGTGCTGTCAAATTCACTATAAACGGCTCGTGGGACACAGTTTGTAAAAGTATTATCATAAAACAAGCACATTTACCAACTATAGGATTTCATGGAGGATATCACTAGTACCAAATTAGCACACCCAAAGTATACTGAAATATACAAGACATATAGTTAAATGGCTTGAATTCAGTAGGCAGCTGCTTTTTTGCATATTTCAATATAAATAAATCTACATAAGTCTATATTTTTCTATATGTTGTTCATATTAAAATATACCAGGTTTCACAAGGGAAAGGCAGATCCATCTCCTGTACATCATAATAGAGCACACAATAAACTAATGCCTCCTTTGTGTGTGGGTGTGTGTTAGGTGATGTTAGCCTTAACTGATGCAGATCTTATGGCTGGTTTGGGCATCAGTAACTCCATGCACCGAAGGAAACTACGCCTGGCCATAGAGGACTACAGACAGGCTGAATCAGGACATGGGTGAGACATACACACACACACACACACACACACACACACACACACACAGAAAACAAATTACTTTTCTGCATTGAAAAAATTATGGCAAATCATACACCGACATCAACGTTCTGAAAATGCTTTCAGAACCATTCGTTTTAAAACTAGATGGTTTGCTTCGTAGAGGGCATTGGCTTCATGAGTATCTTTAGAAACCACTAGTTCCCCATAGAATAACTGTAGATCCCACTAGAAAACCACCAGCTGCATCTAAAATCAGCCACAGGTAACCTGTCAAACGATAAGGAGGATTTACATTTTGATCTACACACAAAACACCATTACTCATCACAAACCATTAGACATCACTAAAAATCCAACAGGAACCAAGAGCAACTTTTAAAGATTTTTTTTTTTTTTTTCAGTCGGGATGACATGGTTTAGGCATGTTTTTGAGGGGAATGTAAATCTCACAGGCTACAGCTAGATCCTAGAATCTATAAAAAGTTTCTCTTGGTCTCGGAATGATGTTTAAGAATTAGTACTGGTGTTGCTTTACTTATTTACTTTTACGGATGGCTTGATATCACAATGTAAAGGATCCTGGTGGTTGTAACAGGTGATCTGGGACTGATTGTGGACAGGTTTGCTCTTCTGTGCTTTTCTAAAAGTATTGTCTAAAAGCACAGGTGGCCTCGAAACCCTCTCGAATGGGGCGTTTGATTTCATTAACCTGGGGAAGTGAACAGTGTGGGAACGATACTGATGCTGTTAGGCTTGATAAAAGGAGTCTAGGATGGAAAGCAGGCCTGTTCAGAGCAGCACAACTGAGAGTGAACTCACACACAACCACTTTTCTGACTCTGTGAGATAATCACTGATCTCAGTGGTCTCAGCATTTTTACAACAAGGTTTCTTACAGGTTTCTCCTCTCCCACTGTATTTATTTTAGACTATCAGTTAGATGAACAGATGTGCAGATATGTAACGAACTGCTCTTCTCACTCGCATGTCCAGACTGTCGAAAGCAGCCGATCTGGACCACCACTGGGTGGCGCAGGCGTGGCTGAATGACGTAGGGCTGCCCCAGTACTCCCAGTTCTTCCACACACACCTGGTGGATGGGCGTCTGCTGAGCACGCTCACACGCACAGACCTGGACAAGCACCTGCATGTTTCCAAAAAAGCCCACCAGAGCAGCCTGCTGCTGGGAATACAGCTACTGCACATGCTTCACTTCAACAAGGAGGTACACACACACACACACACACACATACACGCATACACAAAGTTTGTATTACTGTCCCTGTGGGAGAATTTCTATTGACTTCTATACCACTGGCACTGAATTGTGATGTGCAACATCAAGCTCACTTATAATCTCAGCCTTTTCCTCTCAAGAAAACCAGCCAGTCATCTCCATATTTTCTAGCAGCCTGGGAACATTCTGTGTCACTGCAGCTCAGAGTGGTTGTATTACACATCATAACCCAACCCATACCGTTTTGGAATCCTTCTGTTATATAGCATCTGCATACATAGGGAATTGACAAAGCATTTACCCAAACCCAGCTAGCATCAGAATCAGATTAAAAGAAGGCTTATTGAAATTGCTCAAATTAAAATACAACATTTTATACAATAAAATACACAATTAAACTCTCCAGAAAGTAAACAAAGTATGCAATATTCCAAGAATGACAGGGTCAGTAAGACAGGTAGATGTAAATGCTGTAGATGAATAAATAAACTTACTGCTGAAGTAGTTTACTAGGAATACAAGTAGTGGTTTGGAGTTGCTCTCCATACTGAGTCAGTCGGAGGTAGTGACCCCGCACATGATAAGACTACTGCACATAATAAAACAAGATACTGCAAGTAATTATAACGATTAAATACAGATAACTGCACACCTTCAGAATGTTCACTTTTAACATGGGGACATTCGGTCCCCACAAAGAGCTAAATACACACAAAAATATGTCCGTACACCCAGAAAAAATGTTAAGGGATGTAATACTATCATATAATTTTGCAACTCTGCAAAAATTGTCCCCACACACGTTCTTCATTTATAAAAAATGTAGAAATGTAGAAATATGCAGCCTTTCACTGGGAAGGTGAATATAATGTACTTTTTAAAGCCTAATACATGCAGTTAGATCTGAAGGGCAGTTAGAGCTGTACCTTTTGAAATACATTTATATTTGTAAATGTATGTTTGTACCATGGAGGACAACAGTCTACCTGTACAGGTCTTGTTTGTGAGAGTGTAGTTGCCATGCAGTATAATGTTGTGTGAATGGCTGAAGGTGCTGCAGGCGAAGCGAGCAGATTGTGAGCTCCAGAACTCCGACCCCCTGGTGTGGACCTGCCAGCGCATTATGAAGTGGCTGAGAGACATCGACCTGAAGGTACACTGTTGGTACATATTAATGAAACACAGACGTGATAGGAGCGAATGATTACTTGCGTGTGAAGATGAGAGGGAAAGTGTGTGAATGTGTGTGTTTGCAGGAGTTTGCGGACGGTCTGCAGGGCAGCGGGGTTCATGGTGCTGTCATGGTGCTGGATCCTTCCTTCACCACAGACTCTATGGCAACTGCTCTAGGTATCCCTGGAAACAAGCACATGGTCCGTCAGCACCTGAGTGAAGAAATGAAGGCCCTGCTCAGCCCTGCCATGTGAGAGAGAGTGAGAGAGAGAGAGAGAGAGAGAGAGAAAGAGAGAGAGAGTGAGGGGGGGAGTGAGAGAGTGAGAGAGAGAGAGAGTGAGGCAAAGAGAGAGGGAGTGAGAGAGAGAGAGAGACAGTGAGAGGGAGTGAAAGAGAGAGAGAGAGTGAGAGAGAGAGAGAGAGAGAGAGAGGGCGTGAAAGAGTGAGAGAGAGTGAGGCGA
>JBBPCX010000016.1:13364961-13376798 GCA_037974365.1 Hydrocynus forskahlii | reverse complement strand
GGAGGGGGGGAGGGGGGGAGGGGGGGCCCTTGCAATCTCCTTGCCCCGGGGCCCAGACCCACCTTAATCCGGGCCTGTGTTCACGTATGACAAAATGGTCACTTCACACTTTATTTATGCATTTATAATATTTATTGTTAGAGTAAATTTCTGTTTCCACAAAGGTTCCGTTAAAGGAGAAGGAAAAGAAAAATGTCCTTAACATTCAGTGTAAGTTGATGGAAATAAACTGAGTATACAGGGAGACACTACAAGTTTTTAGAACAACAGATATTTCAATTCATCTTTGCCTTCTCCAAATATTCTTACAAATATTTTCTGGATGGGACGTTAGTGAAGGATTACATTCAGATGTGCAAACGGCATGTTATCTACTTAAATATACATCCCTTTGCAGATTTAAAAAATCCAGCCTTTTCATGATGTTAGCTTTAAGATGTTTATTTCATTGTGAAGACACACTCCAGAGAGAGGCTTTTACTGAGCAGATTATTGAAATCTTACTATTTAATGGTCTAATTGAGAAAGCACTGTTATCTTTAAATACAACGCAGGACAGAAGTTTGGACCTACGCTCATTTTTTAAAAATAATCAATATTCTGCTATTTCAAAATGTTATTGCAAGGAAGTATTGGAAATAACTGAAACAAATGTAACTGACTGGTTTTGAAATGTAATGTAACAGTGTACGCTGTTAAGCGCAATAGATGTGAACGCTTATGTACCAGTTTCAAAATAACCAGCACCTTGCCTTTATCACAAAGGATTCACAGCATCCTTTTTGGAAATAGCTTGTGTCCAAACCCTCCCAGCACATTTTCAAGCATGCAAACCGTCCTGACTCATTTGCTGGACGCTCATTCCGAACTTGTCAATCCAGCTCATCCCTGCAGCTCAATGGGACCTCAAGACTAGGGAGGCCAAGACATAATTCTCGTTTTGCTTTTCTTTAGGCTGGATATAATTTCGGCACAGCCTAAGAATGTTTGGAATTATTACCCTGGTGAAGAATTCAATTACATGTCAAACACCATGGAAACCAGAAGGAATTGAGTGATGCTGAAGAACTGAGAAATAGTTTTCTCGTGATCCAACACAAAGTGAATGTCAGTGCACTAAAGACAGACCTGATATGTCGTCTTCTTCAAAACAAATTGTTTGAGCCTTTGTAGTTAAACAATACAGACTGCAAAACAAATATACAAATATCAAATATTTTCTTGTAACTAATTTTCGAAAAAGCAGTGAATTGTTTTTTGTTTTGTTTTGTTTTTTATTCTGAGGGTGTATTACAAAATATGTCTGAGGGAGTATTACAAAATCACTGGCAAGGACAAGACACAGAAAGCTTTTTTTATGTTAACCAGTTGGTAAAATGCAGTCAAATCCACCTTATTTGGGAATATAGATAGTGTTAGGAGGAGCTTTTATTAACGATAGCTCTGAAATGAGCACTACTTACAAAACTTCTCCTTTCTTTTAAAAACATTGATATTACAAAACCCACTTGCAGGCTGTGAGTGTGACACAGAGACTGCTTGGGCAGCTGTGTCAGCAGTGAACAGAACTACACAGCATCCTCATTTTAGTCGTGTTTATGGTAAAAGCAGTGCTATAACTAACATCTTACTTCTCACTTTCTCTATTTGTTCTTGAGAGAAATGACTGATTCTCTACAATGTTGAATTTTGAAGTGACTCTTAGCCAGCTGCCTTGCAGCCTAACCTCAACTCATAGGTCATTACAGTTAGTGTCGCCTACCTCACGGATATGGGCTAAAGGAAGAAATATTAAAATGAATAAAGGAAAAACAAAATATATTGGATATATAGGATAAATACAAATCTACAAGGAAAACAAATGTATTTATTTCAGTGTTTATGAGCATACTTCTATACATATAAATTACGGGTGCATGTCCAGTTTGTTTATTTATTCGTACATGATTTCGTGTGACTGGCTCATTTATCTATCAATCTATCTATCTATCTATTTACACTTTTGTTTATTTATTTATTTATTTATTTATTTACATATGTATTTCTGTATTCTGTCTTGTATTTTTCACAAATTTTGCCTTTTGTGTTTGTTTGTTTGTGTGTTTGTTTGATTAATTGTATGTATGTCTTTTGTTTTTACGGATTTTGTCAAATATTTATTTATTAATGTACTTCTTTATTTGTTAGCTTATTTATGTGTGTGTGTGTGTATGTGTGTATGTGTTTATGTATGTATGTATGTTTGTATTTGTGTGTATTTGAGTCTTAATTGTAATTATGTGTGTATTTTGCACTCTTCTGTGCAGAATACACTCCATACAGTTGACATGTTTTGCTACTTGTTTATTGTGGAAACCCATCAGTTTAAGGTTTGATTATCTCCAGGGGAGGTTTTGCTTTGTCTATGATAACATTCTTAGACTGAATGGGCACTGCAGCGACAAGCATGAACACAGCTGAGCAAGAGGCAACGTCTCAAACGGCCCCCCTCTTCCCTGTGTAGTACGGAGATCACGTAATAATGTTTTCTGCACAGTGTATTACAGTGGCTTCAGTCTCTTGCGGATTTTTCTGAGAACCGACCGCACATTTGCGGAAACCACAGATATCCACAGCATTTTTTTGCTTTTGTGACTCGTCCTCCACACCCCCTCATTCTGGGTTGTTTATGTTTGGGCGCAGCAGTTAGCAAGGCAATCAACATGCCTGAACCGAATGAGGTGAAAGTGACCACACTAGCATACATGAACACACCACACAGTGTGAACGGCACAAAATTCTTCCTCCGCATTTAACCCATTCACCAAGTGAAGCAGCGGGCAGCCAGGAACACAGTGTGTGTACCCTTGCTCACCTCCGAGATGCTTGGCGGTCAAACCCACACCTTCCTGATTGCAGGGCGAACACCCTAACCGCTAGGCCACCAGCAGCCTCTGTTGCTCAGCGTCTGATTGCCTTGCGTCTGATTGCCGTGTTTTTTCATTTTGTTCTTCTTAAAGCCCTGTATTTTTCATTTATGTGAATTAAATTCATTTATTACTATATTTACCTACTGATACAAAAGTAAACGACAGCACATACCAAAGAAAACGTGCGTGCATGAATTACAGTACAGTCTAGACAGGGGTAACATCGATATTTTACATTCTAGCACTGCGGGAGACAGCAGTACAGTGTACACTGTACAGTACGGATATGGGTTTACCTTTGCATGTTTTAAGGGTATTAAGCTGAGTTTAAAATTAAATTAAAGTGTTTTGTGAGCATATTTGGTGGCATATTTATGGTTTGCACTATAAAAATAGGTATTTTTAGGCAACTTTTTTTACCACATCACATATTCATGGTTTTTCACTATACGCGGGCGCTCTTGGAACGTATTTGTTTACTGTATATGTCTGCTGGAAAGTCATTTATATTTGGCTGCGAGACTCCCTGTCTAGCGTTTAATGTGCTGTTTGAGAACAGAGGTCACAGTTTCATGACCTGTGCAGTGCACTGGGGAGCAGGGGACCACTGGAGATGTAGACATAGACATGTTTGTGCTAAATTAAAGTATGTTTTTGTGTGTATCCCTCTAATGTCATCAAACCGGTACATTTACCCAGGGAAAGAAATCCAATACAAAGTGTATTTAAAGCAGATCATAATATAATATGAAAACACCATAGTGGAAATTAGAATTGTCTTATGTGATAGAAAAAATGCTAACTATGATACAAGTTACACAGTTTGACAGTGGTTTGTTCATGAATTATTTATTTATAGTGATATGCAAGGCAGGTGCATGTTTGTGATTCTAATATTACAGCAGATCTTGTTAAATATGTTAGACCACCTCAAAAAGATAAGCATAAAAAGTAAGTTAATGAACTAAATTGTGTTTCATAATTTAACTGTTGCAGGTGAGATTGACCAGTGGTGTGCTGAATATCTCATTAAGCCAGTTGGATTATTTTTAAATAAATATTTATAGGTCTTTTTGAGGTTATTGCTAATGTGGAATCTCATAAATAATCTATTATAATTTTATATGATATCTAACAGGATAGTCCATAATTTGGTTAGTAATTAAGGAATCCTGTATTTTGTATGTATTTTATTATGTAGTTATTAATAAATACACAATATAAAAACACAATAAAGTAATAATTTTTTAATTATTCCAGCCACTCCATGAACAGATTCACTTCCATTTTGGTTAGTCACTGACACACCTATGAAGTCATAAATCAAACAATACATTAAATAAAAATACATGAAGATCAAATTGTATTTAGTTGTTTAATCTTCTTTTCCATGTATTTTTTTATAATTGCTATAGTTTGATATATTTTATCTTATACACAACCAGTCAAATGCTTTTGCACATCACAGATTTTACTATCCATTTCATCCATAAACTGCAGATTCTAGTTCAGCACTGGAAAGTTGTTGAGTGAACAACTATGTTCAAAATGTGTAAAATCAAGCAAGTTTCCTTTATAAGATGGAAAGAATGTTTAATAGCGCATGTCTAACATCCTATTAACTGGTTGTGCGGTGACGCAGAGTCAAATTCTAGACTGTCCTTTAACTTTAAATACGTAAGTTAACTGTTTCACCCCACTGGCAGTCACTTAATAGCTCATTAAATATCTAACAGTTGTCTGGTGACCCACATATAACTATCTGTAGGCTTTTTGTAGGCCAGTAGTGATGAATAAAAAACATGACATTTTCTGGTTAATAAAGGGACTCAAACGGTAAACATACTGCCATCTGGCCCCGTATAGTCACATGTGAACACACCACAGCACAGTGAACAGTTTTTTCTCTGCATTTAATCCATTCACCAAAGTGAAGCAGGGGACTGCCACCAATGAGGGGTGCCCAGGGAGCAGTGTGTGGGGACGGTACCTTGCTCAAGGGTACCTCAGTGAGGACACAAGCAGTGTTGGGATTAAAACCCACAGCCTTCTGATCGCAGGGGCAACTCCTTCGCCACTAGGCCACCAGCCGCCCCCTTATTAACAAGAAACAGTGAGTGTATTGTAGTAAAAATTAAATGTAAGTAAACGTAAAGTGCCCGTTTTGTCATATGTGAACACACTACAGCACAGCATACCATGTGAACAGCACGAAATTCAAGGTTCAATGTTACCTTATTGCCCACTGCTTCACTGAATGGGTGAATGGGTTAGATGCAGATAAAGAATTTCCACATTGTTCACAACGTGCGTTGTGGTGTGTTCACGAGTGACTCTAAGCGGCCACTTTACTAATAAAGTTACACAATTTGTGAACACCCTGTAAATTTACTAGCAAGGAATACCAAGTGAGTACCATGCAAATGTAGAAGGTCTCAGTGTTTGTCAGAACTTTTGGCTGGTAGAGTACATTAATTGATTCTGTTGTTTTTATTATTTTTATAACATCCAAATGGGGCGTGACCATATATGTTCCCGCCTCCTCGCAACAGAAATCCCCGCCCCCGCCCCTCTCCCAGAACGCTGATTGGTTGGTGGTCTGCACGCCACTGGTTCTGCGGTAAAGATGGCGGCAGAGGGGGCGCAGAGTGTGTGGAGCGGATCGGAGCGAGCCCGTTCTGGTCCGTTTTAGAGAAAAACAACAACACATAACACCTCCGCGGCCGGAGGGGGCTCAGCCAGGCCAGGTCCGCCCAAACACACCCCGAGCAGCCCCGGTGTGCAGAGTTGAGAGTGTGAGGACAGTGCTGTGTGCTGGGTGGAGCGGGCGGAGGAGCAGCAGCAGGCCGCTGGGGCGCTCCGGCCGGGGGGGATGTGATCCGGCCGGCCCGCGCGGTGTCCCTCACCTCGTCCCGCGGATCTCTTCTCTTTCTCCCTCTAAACAACTCGCACAATGGGGCAGCAGGTAGGCCGGGTGGGGGACGGCGCCTCTCCGGGGCTCCAGAGCCCTCCCCAGCCCCAGCAGCAGCCTCAACCGCAGCCCCAGCCCCACTCCCAGCAGCAGCACCCGGGCAAAGCGGCCCGAGCAAGCGGCTCTGGGAGGAGACCCAGGGAGGCCAGCAGCGCCGGAACCCCAGCCTGCAGGCTCGCTGCTACCGCTACCATGCCGGACCCGGGGGTGAATGTTTTCACCCAGCACTCAGGTAAACTCACAGAGACGGGGGGTTCTCCAGCACACGGGTGTATATTCGTGTCTTTTTAACGCTGTCAATTCAATTTAGAGACGTTCTCCATAGATTTTTAGAGCTAGACCGGCTAGCAGTTGTGCTAAGGTCAGCTGTAGACATCCACCAACTCGGATCCAACAGTAGACTGTTGCTCTGTAAAGGTGTTTCTACTGAAACTGCCTTTTAACTGGGCCTCTACTAACCTGCCCTGATTACATAGTGTCTGAATGGAGCTTCCTCCCTTTGGAAATTAGGAGCCATTTGTGTGCAGAGAGGAAGCAAAATTGTCTGACCTGCATGTTTGGACACTCTTATAAGCTTCTGAGTATGTAATACACGCACACGCCTTGCTTATAATAGAATGGTCAATGGATGCTATCTGCCGTCTTTCTCCTAAACAGGCTGGAGCTTGGTGAGAAGGACTGGTGCCATATTAGGTGAGACCAATAGGGAAGAAAACAAGAGAGCATCTCCAACACTACAGTGTTCAATTAGTTTCTCTTGAAGAAACCAGATCTGTTCCCTTCTATAGTGCTCGCAGAAGGCATTATGGTCTATTAGAAAAGCTGCTTGAGAAGCCACCACTTTATCAAGTTTCACACATGCCATTTCACTGACTCAGTTTCACTTTTCTGTAGGGTTGGCACGCTTATGACTGTAAAGATGATAAGAGGAATGATAAAGGTGTCATATTGTTTGCAGTGTCTTTCTAGCCTGGCCAGATCATATTACGATCAAGCATTTTTCTTTTATTTTCATCAAGACCTTTGTTTTAAAGTGTTTTCTCTGTCCCTTGCATTCTCATGTGATACCCTGAAGTGATCGACAGGGCTTGCTTATGGAAAAACAACTGTTAATTCTCTGAAACCAAAGGAAACGTCTTCCAAGGCAAAGCCACAGCCTGTCATAAACATTATGTAGTCCCAGATGAACGTGGATAATGAAAATGCCAAAAATAGAAAGGATAACCACTGACTGAGGGGATACGCTCTTTTTTTGGGGGGGGGGGGGCAATAGTCATGTCAGTAGTCTCCCAAAGGCAATAGGGTCAGCTCTTATGGCTTTTCTGGAACTGGTTCTCCTGCTCTCTAAAGGCCTCTCTCCCTGAGGCTGGCTCAGTCAACGTCCAGGCTGAGATTGGAAGTGATGGGGATGGGAGAGGGCTGAGGCTTGGTCGTTAGTTTGTGTGTCTATTAGAAGGGCTTGCAAAGAGGGGCTTGTCGCATCTTGACAGTGGAGCCTCTCAGCTGGAAGAGCTGACTTGCAAAGGGCATCACATTTGTTATTTTTACTCCCTCATTTCCTCAAATGTCAAGTGTCCTTTTCATAGTCTGAGGTGTAGAAGGGCTTGAAAGTTATCTTAGTCAATCAGAAAAATGTGTTGCGTGCGTTTGTGGCGGCCGTCTTTGAGATGCGCTGTATTTGATGGTGCACAGCATCATCTTGCGTCATGTGGGAAGTCTCGTAGGCAGAGACTGAGCTTGGTTTCCTGTTTTAAGCGCACCTGGCTGTCCCTGCGTCTGTCTGGAGGAAAGAGCTGATCCCCTCACATCTGTTTCAACTTGGTCACACCAGGCACCATTCTGAACAAATACTGATTAATTTTGCCTTCTTTTCATTCACTTTTAGTCAGTTGGAGACCCGGAGTCACCAGACGACCCAAGGCACTTCCCATTGACTTATCTGTTTCTCAGGAGTGTGAGAATTGCTGAATCACTGAGTCATTAAAACTACATCTGCGATGCGAAATAGAACAAGTAACGAGGCTTTTTCTTGCAGGCCATTTTGTTGTTGATCATTCAAGCTTTACACACACTAATGCATGAATACATGAGCTTGAATGATTGTTACGTTTGTTTATGATTTAATTGGGAATTCCTCTCACTTAATAAAACTACTGCAACATTAAATGGTTAAGATGCAAACAAACACCTTCAGAGTGATCCAAGGATCTCGGGGAAACTTACCAGAAAATTTAGGTTTATTCAGTGGTGGTGATGGGAACCAGACGTCAGAAGAGTTTCATGCATCACAGAAAGCTGCCTCACAAAAAGATATTACTGGAACTGAATTACTGAATTTATTACCTGAAGCCTGAGACATTGTTTGATAATATTTTTCAGAAGATTTTGCATTGATTTGTCCAGAAGTATTGAATTATACAGAAATTCACATACAAACCTTTGTTAAAAATTCAGAAGGGTGACATAATGAATTTTCCACCAGGTTTGTGAAGATCTTACAATGATAAATACTTGTATTTTAAACACAGCTTTAGCTTAATTGTTTTATTCCTTTGAATGCTTCATCTGTATCATATGGTCGATTACCACGGGCAGTCATTTCCCTTCACTGAAACAGAAAAAAGTGCTGCAAAAATGGGGGTAATTGGACACATCTACAGATGCAGCAGAAAGAGAAATCACTGGAGGGTTCCATTACAACTATTTATATGTTAAATACTTATTGCAGTGTGTGGTACTGAAAGGCCACTTTGATTTCCTTTCGTTTTGCTTGTGTTTAACAAATTGAAGTTCTCTGCTTTTGGCATTCCTTGGTGCTTCCATTCTGGTCTAATACACTCGTGCCAAACCCTTATCACTGCAGTGGGTATGCTCAGAGGAACAGCAGGAAATGTGATGGCAACTGACCCTGTTTCACTAGATAGAATTCACAGTTGGAGTGAGTCAGCTAAGAGGCCTAGAAAAATCCTTCCCGACCCAGAAGATGCTGTGTGTCCGTGTTGTGTGTAAACCAGGTAAAGCTGTTTCCCGCAGACATAAGGTTGTGATAACATTGTTATTGATATGACTGAGTACATCGAGGTGAAATAGCTAGACGAGTAGTTACTTTTTGAACTGCTGGAATGTGCATCCCTGCGACCACGTTAGGCTCTCAGACGGTGAGTCAGCCGGCGGCGGGCCCTGTGAGGTCACCAGGCCACTTCAGTCTTCTCCATCATTACTTATTTATCCAGTTCGCCTTTTGCTTCATCTTGATAGCGTGCCCTGCGTCGCATCTCTGCAGCTTTCCGAATGATGACTGCTGGAGTGTAGTGCGCCTAACCTCTGAATGTCGTTTTGCTTACAAACTGGTGGCGTTTTTGGGTTTGTCTGTGCCCATTTTAGGCCTTATTTTCTTGGCTTTTTTACTCTCGATGGAGCTGCATACATTATAGAAAAGACTGCTTAATGTGATCCTTTTCTTTACTCGCACGTCTCTCTCTCTCTTTCTCTCTCTGCCATATATCATTTTAATCCACTTTCATGAAACTGGCAAGCATCACAACTGGCTGAAATAGCCCAGGATCTCTGATGCGTAAGCAGATTTGCATTAAGGATAAAATTGGATTAGGCAAATCCACTTTTCTGCGCATACATGGAAAAAGATTTGACAACAGCAACAAAAAAGTGACCCGACAAATGTTTTCGATGGGAAGTTGGGTGTTAACTTTATTCCCCACCCCATTAGGTGCACACCTGGCATGTGGTTACATTGACTCTTAAATCCAGCACTAGGGGGCGTAAGAATGCCACAAGGTATTTTTTGCATGAACTCTTCCAGTATGGACCATCTTGCTTATTTTTTAAATTATAGACCATGTGCATTTATTCCAACCTGTGTGGCATCATTGATTCCATCAGACTCTTTGAGGGGTATGAATAATTCATGCTTGAGTGAACATGTGCGGCGGTGTTCCCTCGCCTCTGCCTTAATCCTGCCTCATTTAAAAGGCCTTATCCTACCCGGGCGCCTCCCCGAGCAGCTCCACTCATCCTAGCCTCATTAAAGTGTGGATTAGTGGGAGGAGAGGAAATGATTTGTCTCTGTTGGGGGTGGTGAGGACCTCGCTGTTTTGCCTCAGTGGACATAAGCTCACCACTGTATGTAAACAATAGTGGGGTCCACAAGATCATTGTTTCTCTTTTTAGTTCCAGGAACTAGCGGGCCATGGCCCTCTTCCTGTAAAGATGTGTCCAGTGGAGTTAAGCATAACTGTCCCCCTGACCGCAGCGGCAGGAATTGAACGTTACCGAATGATGAGTGTGTGATTGCTGCACAACTGTCTCCATGACTTTATCAGGTCTTGCCCACAGCTGGAGCTCAGTGTGTGCTTCTCCAGATCACTGCACTGACCAGCAGCACTCTTCAGTTGTCTTTTCACTGTTTATCTCTCAAAAATCAATGTCTTTCATCTGTTCAAGTATCTCCCTCTCCTGCTCAGTCATTCTTCTGACAGTCTGTTTTCATCTGTGACTATTTCTTTCTTGTTTATTCCCTCTTTTTTCTCTCTTGCTCTCTTTCTTTCTCTTTATCTTGCTCTTTCTCTCATGCTCTGTCTCTGTCACTTTCTCCGTCTGTCTCTTTTTTTCACTCTTTCTTTTTCTATCTCAGTTTCTCTTGCTGTCTCTCTCTCTCTCTCTGGTCGATAACTGTAATTAGTAATTTACTTTGTAGTGGTTGAAGACTCATCTATGCACTGTAAAACAAGTTCACACTATAATACGCTTGAAGTGCAGAGAGGGAAAAGCTGGTTGGGGCATTTTTCAAAGCAGTATCACAACAATTACTGCAGCCATTTAGATATTTAGCAGATGTTCACAGCTGCTTTTGGCTGTATCTGTCAGAATTGGATATGAATAATTTATCTTGGTCTTGCTAGCACAGATGGGGCTCCAAGTTATCAGCTGTGTCTGTCAGCTGTAGTTCCAGTATCTGGATTAATCATTAAATCTTCCCAGTTATTGGCAAAAAGTAAGTTAAGCTGGCCACTGGTGTGTTATACCCCTCTAAAAAGAGGGGTATAGCATCCCCAGTTTGCTACAGTTTGATCGGGGAAGAGACTTGTTATGAAGACGTTTAACACAGACGCATCATAGTCTCTGTCCCGCAGAGCCATGTGTGTTCAACTGATCATAAATATGTTTTAATTTTTTTGCAGTGCAGTTGACCAGCCTGTCCCCTTTCGGCTCTGACTCTTAAACATCAGTGCAGGCCTAACACATTTACATGCATATACTCTGATGTAATAATTTAATAATTTTGGCCTTTAGCTGCTGTCCTACTGCAGCTAAAAGCCTCTAAATATGCTTTCATTTTTGCAGCATAGCTGACCAACCTTAACTGTTTTTGGCATGTTATTTAGTGCCTCCCTTCAGTATCAGTTCAGGCCCGGTGCATGCAGACACTTGTACACTCCAGTTCCAAATTAAAGCCACAGAATCTCATAGGTCTGTGATATCCTTATATAAGAAGTGTCTCCTGTCAGTTCACATGTTATGCTAGGTGCAGTTTGGATAGGAACACAGTAAAATGCTGGCAGTGATGACAGACTGATTTGAGGAGCCTCAGGGTCTAATTCATTGGCTTCCCATTATCCTCTTCGGAAGTGCTGCTCAGGCCTGTCTTTGAGATGTGAAATTTGTCTAAAAGAATGAGATTCCTCAGCCTTTCGAATCTAAAAGAGTCTCATCCTGTTATGCTGAATTCACTGAAACTGTTATACTTTTACAGGAATATTTTATTGGAAAAAAATGTATACAGTTTCCTTTTTACTCACCATGTAGTTTATTGGCCAAGACATGCATGGTGTCCAAAGTTTTCATCTTTAGCGCTGGAGCTATGAGGCTACACACACACACACACACACACACACACACACACACACACACACACACACACACACACACACACACACACA
>JBBPCX010000016.1:13350113-13360716 GCA_037974365.1 Hydrocynus forskahlii | reverse complement strand
CGATGGTGCGTGCGTGAAGGTGGGTGCATGGATGGACGGTGCGTGCGTGAAGGTGGGTGCGTGGATGCATGATGGTGTGTGTGTGAAGGTGGGTGCGTGGATGGACGATGGTGCGTGCGTGAAGGTGGGTGCGTGGATGCATGATGGTGTGTGAAGGTGGGTGCGTGGATGGACGATGGTGCGTGCGTGAAGATGGGTGCGTGGATGGACGATGGCGTGTGTGTGAAGGTGGGTGCGTGGATGCATGATGGCGTGTGTGTGAAGGTGGGTGCGTGGATGGATGATGGTTGCATACACAGAAGTGGTGTAACAGTACACATGCACACCTTTCATATCATAGCCAGCGCTAACATTTTCATCAGTTACAGTAGCTCTGCTGTGGGTTCAGACCAGATGTGCTCCATTTTCTTCTCCTCATGCATCAGTGAGCCTCGGCAGCCCATGATTCTGTTTGTGGTTCACCACTTGTCTTTCTGCTTTTGGTCTGTACTAACCACTGTAGAGTGGAAACACCCCTCAAGATCTGTTGGAGATTTTTTGACCCTGCTTTGATGCTCTGTTGTGTAACCATTGCAATTTAGCTCTTGTCACATCTACTTCAGGCATGGACTGACCAGTTGCTGCCTATTGGATCCCACCCTTTGACAGGTGCCATTGTAATGAGGTGTTATTCACTGAACCTGTCAGTAGTTTTAATGTTCAGGCTGATCTGTGTATATTCAGATTTAATAAAGCTTTTGGTCCTGAGGTCAATATTAGATTTTTTTTTTTTTATATTTTGTTTTAATAATGTCTTGATTCTGCTTTAACTGCTACACATACTGGGTTGGCTCCAGTACAGCTTTCTCAGTGTGTGTAGTGCTGCTATTATAAAAAAAAAACAAAAAAAAAAAAACAGTCCAAAACCTTAGAATTTATCAGCTTTTCAGAAAGTAGAAGTGTCCCAGATGCCTATTTTTGGTCATTGACTGAGGTTTTTTAAAAAATAAATAAATAAACTTTTAGAAGACAGTAAGGGGCTGTTTTAAATTTTGATACATTGTTTTAAATGCAGTTTTTTGTTACACCCTTAAGCTACAGGCATATTTGATTCATGGGCTTTTAAATGACACTTTGGGACTGGTGCTTTAAAATGGCTGTATTTAGTGAAGTGCTTTTTAAAATAGCTTATTTTAAAGTTTAGTAGCTGTTGAAAGAAAGCCTAGTCAGGTTTGAGTTTGGAGATGGTGGAGTAGTATTATGCCATCTCTATTGTTTTGCCTCTACTTGTTTTATCTGAAGTCTGTTGTTTTGTCTATATGTGGTATTACTTACAAAAAATAAACAGTGTTTTTTTATCAAGTTTGGCTATTGGTCTGGAACAATGTCTAGATCAAGTTTCTCTACCAAGTTGCTCCGCCTCAAAGCATTCTTGCTCTCCATCAGTTGAACAATAGTAGCATAGATATTTGTGGAAAATGTAGAAGTTTGGTACAGTTTTTAACCATCTACTCTCATGAAGAAAATATCTTCCAAGAATGGGAAACTTGAAGAAACAGTGGTGGCAGGTTAGATGAGGAACTAAAGTGTGAACAGAAAAAGAACTGAGACCCCATTTGAGCTGAAGTGGACGAAAAATTGAACAGATTCCTCTTTCGCTGTGAACATGAAAAGAACTGAGTTCCCTTTCTGTTTATCCACCTTTTGGACCATTTCTAGTGGACTGAGTTTGGTTCCTTTTAGTGCTGACCGATAAAACGATCTCGTTTTTTATTTATTTATTTTTTTTGATCGATTAAAAAATGAGGACGATCACGATGATACACACAGACTATAAAACTCGATCAAACGAGTTTGCTCACTTTTAGAGAATGCGCTGAGACAGACAACACAAGGGCCAATTTAGCAGCATGTTAGCTTTGCACAACTGATGACGTTGCAATTTTGCCCCTCCTCCCTCAAAGAGGCAATGTTGTAAACATTAACAACATCGGTTTGTTTTAGAAAAAAGATGTTGGGCAACACTGCAGTGCCGGTTAGTGAAGCGGAGAAGGAGAATGTATTAAATGCACAGAAGGAGATAATACCAGAAAAAAGGGCATAAATCATCATAAGTATGGTTATCTTCAAATGGACAGATAAAACCTGTTTGCAAAATTCGTCCCAACAAAGTCTGGTAATACTCACAGGCCAACTGTCGACTGAAGCTCGAAAAGCTTGACTGAACTCGAAAACTCCAAACGCTTTGTGTGGACAGTGAAACCAGTCCTCTGGAATGGTGGAAAGCCCACATAACTGCCTTTCCTAAAGTGAGCCTCCTAGCTAAGCTGTATCTTTGTATTCCTGCCACCAGTTTGCCTTCTGACAGGGTTTTTAGCACAGGAGGCAACATTGTTACCTGCAAAAGAGCATCAACCAAGCCTGAGACCATAAACCAGCTGGTCTTCTTAGCAAAAAACCTGTAGTGTGCCAAAGCAAATGCATGCTTTCTTTTTTGTAACATAGAGAAGGTTCAAATTATTCTAGATATAGTTCTTATCAAGATTTTTTAGAGATACAAAATAAAGGTAGACATTTTTGCCAGCATTACACTTTGCATTGTTTTATGTTTGTACTTAAATATACTTGCACTGTTAAACTATACACAGTTTATTTTATTTTGAGGTACTAAACATTCTGAATACTTGAAAAATCCAAAACTTGTTACATTTTAAGTAAAGAGTGTATGGATAGTTTATTTGGCATTTTTTAAATAATTGTGTTTTGTTTGGTTTAGATACTTTTCTACCTCAGAATTTTTAAAGGTTTTTAAGAGACCAAGAATAGAGGCAGATACTTGCTGCAGTCAGTTCTGTCCTGCTTTTTTTGTGTTTGCTCTTTAACATATTTATAATATTATACTTTTTTTGCACATTATTATATGGTTTTGTTCATTTGAGCTTTGGTATTTGTTGAATACTTGAAAATCAATAACCTTCTATAATTTTAAGGGAATTTTGTGTGTAAATAGTAAAATTTGTTGGAAAATAAATATTTGTTTACTAATATTGTTTATTTTAATGTATTCATTTCTGTTAGTCAGGATAGGATTATTTTTATTGTTATTTTGATTATTACATTATTTTGATTATTACATGAAACTATGATATTGATAATGATTGATATCGGTCAATACAGGAAAAATTATCGTGATTATTTTTTTTGCCATATCGCCTAGCTCTAGTTCCTTTAAAGAGTGTGTGAAAACACACTAAATCATCTTGTGGGACGCAGCAACTGTTGTAGTAGGTTGTGTGGGCCAGTAGTCGCGAATGGTTGTGAATTCCTTCCCTGTGCTCTTGTCCTTCCTGCTGTGGCTTCAACGTTGGCAGCAGATTGCCCTTTTTCTCATTGGTCCTCTTGTTATCAGTGAGTGCTTGGTCTTATAGGCGAGGAGGAGGAGGAGGAGCTCATCTATAGGAAGAGTGAGCGAACATGCAAAAAGCCTCATTAGAGCTCCCGGGGTACAGGCTAACCTATGATGGTGATAGAGGGAATTTTTAGCTAAATGGCTTTAGGTGCTTTTTGCCCTGTATCCCCAGTGCATAACTATTCAACATCCTTTGTCAGATTGATTGGCACTAGATGGCAGCCTGACCGTAAGGCCACTTAGTGAACATTAGAGGACAGTGACTGTCCTCTACTCTAGGGCACACCAGGCTGTGCAGTTAAGAGTGCTGCTTCAGTGATTTGTATTATGTAAGTGGACTGTGATGCTTTTTCACACTGGCTTCTCTTTCAGGTTATTTACGAAGTAGAAACTGTGGTTAAAACAGTGAGTCTTTAGTGAGGGCCTGAGCGTCTGGGTAGTTTCCGCTTTACTGGATGGAGAAAGATAATGCTAACGCTCGAGGCAGTGTCATCAGCATCATGTGGTTCAGTTGTTACACAAGTGTTGCCACATGGTGACCACAAATCAAAACAATACTCGAGCGTTCTCTCCCAGGGTGTCCTCCTGGGCCGCCTTCACTGTAGTTTGAGAAGCAACTACTTAAGATGTTTTTTTTTTTTCTTTTTTTTTTCCTTTCATTATGAACGTTCTCCAGAATGCGTATTGCTACATATTTGAATTGTAATATCACTGTGTTTTGATCAATATGTTTGATACACCTCTACTTGGAATATGTTTGTTTTTGGAGCTTTAATTGAACCAAATGGGCAGAATGCATCAATACTGCAACCATTTTTTAGATACTTGATTTTTATGTTCTGCTCTGCACTAAATACATTAAACAGGTCCCGTTATGTTCTCTTTTTAGTGAAACATGCAGTTATTTGGTGTTCTTTAAGATCTGTTGATATTCATGATATATTTAGAAAAGTGTATTGTGGTGTACTGTGATGCAGTTGATCAAAATCTGATGTTTATGGATCTATGTGAGCTTTTTTAATTCTGAGATACTTTCGTGTATGGTCTTGGAATGGAGACAAATCCGGTTTGTAGCCCAGTGACCTTGAGAATGATGTGACTGTCCAGACTCGTCACCATCTTTATCCATTGTTGGCAGTGTGGCAGCAGCAGGGTCTGCCAGAGAGTGATGTAGGCGTTGTGTAACGCCTGAATCTATAACTGAATGTCACAGTAGGAAGTAGGGGTGTAACAGTACACTAAAATGTAATTTCGGTTCGGTTCACTTTCTTGAGGTGCTCGGTTCGGTTAATTTTCTGTACAAAAAAGGCAGGAAAAATGACTTTAAATTCTTTTATTTAAAAAAAAAATGGTATAAATAAATTAAAGTAAAAAATTAAAATTATATAAATGAATTAAAGCGACCCATTTTAGTGATATTTCAAATAAATTACTTTTTAAAACTATTGTAACAATTTAAAAATCTTTTACAAATTATAAATAAACACGTAACAAATGTAAACTTTGTGTACAACGAACAACAAACAAATGTACAGTAAACAAATGTGAACATGTAGCAGCAACAGCCTGAATATAACAAATTAAACTATTCAAGCTTAAAGTTTTTTGCTAGAAAGATTAATTTGTCCACATTTTCTGCAGAAAGCACAGACCTGGTTGCAGTGACAATATCTCCAGCAGTGGAGAAGACCCACTCACTGGCAACAGAGGTAGCTTGAATACAGAGGTAACGCTTTGCGAGTTTTGCTATGTGTGGATATGCAGCCTCATTGCCTTTCCACCAAAGAAGAGGATCAGCTTCAAGGGAAAGGCACCCTGAAGCTTTGTACTTACTGACCTCTTCTTGGACCTGCTCCAAAAGGGTTGGTTTACTACTTCCCACTGGTCTCTGGAAAAGTTCACCAAAAAGTTGTCATTACAGACTTCTTAGCTGGAGGTGATCTGGTGGATGATGCCTCTGCAGATGATGAAGATCCAGCTCCTTTCTCTGTGGCATCCTCAGTCTGCAAAAGAAAAAGTAATGTTTTGTGGCTAATTAATAATGTATAACAATAATTAAATTAATTTAATTAAAAATAAAAAAGGTATTAAAATTTAAATTAAGATCATAATTTAATACCTCTTCTTCTGTGGTTGTCATCATTTCTGTTATGATGTCGCCGAATATCTTCTGTCTCTCATCATCTTCTATGTGAGGCAAGGCTTTGAATCGGGGGTCCAGGGCTGTGCATTTGTGCAAAAAGTCATACCACACAGAGTATCTTTCCTGCAGGCTTCTTGTGACTGCTAGCTTGACCTCTCTCACAGCAGAACTGTCTTCTTGTTTTGGTGCCATAGAGTGGAGAACAGTAGTTTTCAAGGGGATTATCATGGACACAGACGCTCTGGATTCAGTGCTCGTCAGGGTTGTGATTGTTTTCAGAGGTTTAAGTGCTTCAATCATTTCCTCTGCCATTGCCATGTCTTCGTCACTGAGTGTGTATATATCTTTGTTCTTGAGAGGTTTCTCAGTTAGTGCTGAATATATTGCTGCCTGCTGTTCAAGGTATCTCTGAAGCATGTCATAACTTGAATTCCATCGTGTGGGGACATCTTGAATGAGAGAATGCTTTGGAATATTCAGCATTTCTTGTTTGCTTTCTAGGATGTGTGCTGCTGTGGTGCTTTTGTGAAAAAATGTCACAATCTTTCTTACTTTTCCCAATAATCTAGATATCTGGTTGATGCTTGTTACTTTTTGAGAGGCTAGATTAATGGTGTGTGCAAAACAACCTATCTGAGGGCCCAGTCTTGCTTCTTTTACAGCATTGACAATGTTTTTAGCATTGTCTGTTGTTACAGGAATTGTGGTCCCAGGTCTCTCCAGCTTCCATTTATTCACAGCCTCTTTCAGGTGCTCTGCAAGATTTGTGCTAGTGTGCTGTTCATAAACAGGTCTCGTTTGCAAAAATGTGATTCCTCATCTCCCATTGTGGCGAAATGTAATGTACAGTTACTGTTAAATAGCTCTCTGTTCCGCGTGAAGTCCAGCTATCTGTCGTAAGTGAAAGAAAGGGCACTCGCGATAGCTTGCTGACGACATCACTTCTAGTTTTTTCATAAAGTGCTGGTACAACTTTCTGACTAAAATGAGGATGTGATGGTATTTCGTAGCGAAGCTCAAGAACTTTAATCATATACTTAAAGCCAGCGTTCTCAACAACTGAATATGGACGTAATCCCGTAGCGATGAAGACTCCAATACTATGTGTTATTGCTTTGGCCCGGTCAGAATTGCTTGCTAGAGGTTGTTTAAAAGCTGAAGTTATCGGTATTTGCACCAAGCTGGTTTTCTTTCGTGTAGAGAAAACATTCACAGATGGATGGTGCTGTTTTAAGTGCGTTGACATATTAGATGTGTTTCCTACAGCGTATCCGATCTCCGTGGAACAATGTCTACAAACAACTTTGGATTTGTCCACTTGCCGTTGTCCATCCCTAACTTTCACGGGGAAGCCGAAGTGTTCCCAGACTGGAGAACGCAATGAGCTGGGAGGGTCTTCCAGCTCAGGTTTCTCGCTTGCATATGCCATAACCCTGTCACGCCTGCAAGCTACTACTGGCGCGCCTCCTCTCCTACTCATCCAGTGTCTGACACTCAGAGGCGTCCGTGCGGAAAGTCGCCCAAGTTTTTAGTTCCGCATGGAGTGCTTAGATCGCGCTAGTAATAGATTTATGAGAAAATATGCATAAAATATAACCGAACGGTACGCAAGTGGACCGAATTGAACATGCAAAACCGAAATGGTTCAGTACATCAATGTGAACCGTTACACCCCTAGTAGGAAGTAAGCCAACTTTTCCTGTGGCTCTATTAACATATTTAGCATAAACTCAGGCCCTTGGGTCATGCTTGGTTAACTGTAAAAGCCACAACTGCTAAATCTGTAGGTCTGTCTATAACTTCCTTCTCCTATGAATCCGAACCAACAGGGGCTTTGTGCTCTGATTAAAGATTCACAAATGTTTGTGGGAGCTCACTGTAGGTTTGTCCATCTTACCAGGCCAGCCCTTTCATCTTGTCAGCTGGGTAGTACTGTATCTATTCCAGTAAAGAGTGTTAAAGGGAAAACACCAGGTTTGTTCCTGCTGAAGGACATTATTCACTCTCCATTCATTCCAAATCGACAGTATCAGTCTTTCATAACTAACTGCTCATCTGGGGCCATTGTCTGAGGGAATCATTGTTTGGTGCTTCCTTTGGCTCACTTGGCGCGATTGCAGTCTGTTCATTCTGAAGGTATTTATGGGCAGATTGTTTTGTTGTATGCTGGAGCTAAAAATACCCAGTCGCCCCCACATTGTGATAGCGCGCTTAGCGGATTCAGATACGGAGGCCTTTGGGCAGGATGTTTTTTGCTCATGCTATCATGCTGTGCTTTAGTGTACTTCTAGTGTCTTCGTCATATTACATCCTCTTAGTGGTAACAAGTCATTATTGACTACATTAGTAATCGAATAATGTGGGTTTTTCCTTTTTTTTTTTTTTTTTTACAATTAACTAATCATATACATACAATTTATATGATTTTAATGCATATACATACACACAGATTCTGCTGGTTTACGTGAAAGTGAAAGTGACCATTCTGTCATACATGAACACACCACAGCACACAGTGTGAACAGCACGAAATTTAACCTCTGCATTTAACCCATTCACCAAGTGAAGCAGTGGGCAGCCCCAGGGAGCAGTGCACTTGCTCAGAGTGCCTAGCGGTCTTGGGAATCGAACCCACGACTTCCTGATCGCAGGGTGAACGCCCTAACCATTAGGCTACCAGCTGCCCCAGCTTTGAGTTAAAATAGCTCCCCTTGTGGAGACTTTTTGGACTGCAGAACATGGCTTTAGAATGATGGGGGCCATGTGTGTATAGCAAAATGATCACTAATCTGATTCATGGAGTGTAAGTTTTAATTGAATGTGTTCTTAATCTGATTTGCTGCCTCATTCACAAAGTAGTCCACACTGAAGCACTCCTAATAATGTCATCGTGAATTGGTGGGCCTTACCTGTTGTAAGCTGTGATCGGACCACTTTAGGTAGGTTCTGAGCACTGCATATTGGGAATACACAGTTGTGGAGATTCTTCGTTTTGAAGATTCCTTGACGCGTTTGTCTAGTAATCACAATGTGTTTAAAGTGTTCAATAAATGTTTTTTTAAACTGATAATTTTGTAGAATTTTCATATTTTATGAGGAGGTGGGGAAAATGACCAAATAAAAAACAAACAAACAAAAAAAAATCTACATCACAAATCGGCCGTCGGCATCAGCCATAGAACAACCCATAGTGGTCTACTTCTATTATTTACTTCCTCTGTCAGTGGTTTTAGATTTGAAATGTCTCTAAAAGTCTTCGTATATACCTTTTGTATTTGACTGTAGCACTCCCCCTTTGTGTGAACATAAAGCGTGACGAATTTGCGGGTTGTGATAGGAATGCCTGTAAATCCCTGTTAGAACCTGCAGGAAAATCCCCTTGTTTCTGAAATTCACTCTTTTCCTGGAATACCGCCTCTGTTTGCTCAGTAGAGACTCACTCTGATGTGGTTGAGGGGTGGGCTGTTGGAAATGTCTCATGTTTATTCCTGTCTAGCGATAGACTCTTCTGTTCATGTCCGGATGCCATAAGCCTTAGATTTCAAGGGGTTAATAAATAATGACTTATTTTATTTTCCAAGCAGGGGTCGGCCAGACTAATTGAACCCATCTGTGCTACAGTTTTATGATACAAATAAGAAGAGATCAGTAAGTGCACTTGTATTTGGATGCTGCTGCTCCTCCTGTACCAAAACCTTGCACCGTAACCGTAATTATACTGGACTCACTGTGGTACACAGCCATTTGCCTTTTACTTTCCATGTAGCACTTTATTTGACTTGTCTTATTTTAATAAGTTACTGAATTTTAATTTGTGAATTTTAATGCAGGTTTGCTTTTTAAAAAACAAGTAACATTTATTTTGCCACTTTGGCTAATAGAAAGTACCAGAAATGTGCAAGTGTGGTGCATTTAAAAAAAAAAAAAAAAAGAATAAATCATTTTTGCTTGAGAATACCGTATGAAATGGGTGTTAAAAGAGAGAACAGGTTTAGTGGTCCTATAGTGGGTAAGGGTGTTTGTGTCAAAAGTCTCTGCTAAGGTGCTAGTTCAGCTGTCCTGGGCCGGGCCCTGTCCCAGTGCAACAGCTGTGTGAGGGACTCTGATCAAGGCCATTACACTAGCCCCTGCTCAATATCCCCATTCAGCTAGACCCTCTGCATGCTCAAGCCCTGTCCCAGCTGTCCTGCATGGCATCTCCTGCACTGTGCACGCACACACACATACACGCGTGCACGCACATGTGCAGCAGGCAGTACTGACACACACAGGCACACGACATGCCCCATGCAGGACAGTTGCGCTGGATCCGTTAATCAAATGCTACACAGAACAGTGCCACAGAAGGGCCATATTTGTTGCTCTTTAAATCATTTTTGTGAAAGAAGTGCAAAATATAAAGGTGCTATACCAATTAGGGCTGTCTGTCATGATTGGTCAATTAAAATCAGTTACTTGGTTTAAAAAAAGTAGTATTCGTGAAATCTGAATGAAATGCAAGGTCACTTTGAATCAATGTTTGGTTCTAATCACCAGAATAATGAGTAGATTACTTGATTACTCCGTTAATATTGACAGATGTGATTCTGACCAAATAGTTTGTCTTTATTTCTTAGTGTGGTGCTCTTGACAGCAGTATGTTTAAAAATCTGGGTTTTTGGTCTGAAGTGCTGTCTGTTACAACAGCCGTCTAACTCTCACGTGTCCATTAGTTCTGACTCTGGATTCACAGACTTCCTTGCTAGGGTAAGCTACCTTTTAGCACTCGTAGAACAACACTCAGCTTGCATTTCTTTACCAATTATTTTCCATTTGGATTCCTCAAGAGGTTTTCTTTTCTAAATGGTAGGACGTTTTAGACCTGGAACGGTGTGAATAATTGAACATCCTGTTCTAGTAAAACTTTAGCTTCTGTTCCAGATGATAGAATGACGGAATGGGAATCACATGCCTTAATTTGTCTAGTTGTAAAATTCTCTCTCTCTCTCTCTCTCTCTCTCTCTCTCTCCCTCCCTCCCTCCCTCCATCCCGCTTTTTGCTTTCTGTAGTGTCTTTCTTTCTCTCGTGTCTGC
>JBBPCX010000016.1:13288229-13342817 GCA_037974365.1 Hydrocynus forskahlii | reverse complement strand
ACACACACACACACACACACACACACACACACACACACACACACACACACACACACACACACATACATACATACAAAATAAATACTTTACATATGTATATATGTATATATATGTGTGTGTATTATATTTATATTATACATGTAAAGTAACATGATATTTGCTTTTATTGTCACTCATTTCTTTGGCCAGTTTTGCAGATGCTTAATGATTTCATGAAATATGTACAAAATGTTTCATTTACCCCAAATTGATCAGCCAAAACACATTTCTTCGCTTTAATTCGGGATGATGTTCAAAATTAAAATGTAGTAATGAAGCTGAGTCAAAAATGAAACACAAATGTAACCCAGTGGGTCATTATAGAAACTAATGTACAGTTTTCATATTTTCTTTCTTTTGGTTACTTAATTGTACATTAACATATTACTGTATTGTCCTCTTGTGTTGTACATCACTTACTAATAAGTATGCACAATCACCCATCACCTCCAACCACATATAAACCAGCATGTTTTCTTATGTTGATTAAAGTCTGTTTAACCTCACTGATGTGTCTAACACTGTGGATGTGGTATTTTAAGCATGTGTTTATATTTCACTGAAAGATTTTCACATATATACAAAAATAATAAATCACAAATATAAGAATAATCACTCATCGCATGGAAACAGTTGGCATATTTCACATTTTAGTTACTTTTTCTGTCAAGGATTACATTGTTTTGCACGGTGTTCTCCCTTTTCACCTTGTAATGCCCCAAATAGGAACAAATGATCAGTGTGGACCTCCAATGTCCATTGTCTAGTCCTGATATTGTTGCTGCTATCAAAAACCTTTTATTCCATTATTTTTAGCTTTAACACCATTTATAAACACACCCTGCATGATATATTGTGGGAACATTTAATCACAAACAGTAAATTGTCTGAAATGACGTTAGTCAAACTAATTTGTTTATTAAGATGAAGGAAATGTTTCCCTTCCTCTATAATGTTGCCATATTGGTGATAAAAGGGTTTAATACGACAGTAGCATCAATATGCTTTATTATTGCTTTAATAATAAGTTGTATAAATGCATAGTCTCAGCAGAACTTCCGTTCCTCCAGTTCTCTCCTTGCCCTAACACCTGACCAGTTCATTATGAGCCTTACAAACCTCAATTACTGAGACACCTGATAAACAATAGGTCAAAAGTGTATATCATCTTCTGTTGAAGTAAAATTCAGTGGTACTAATTAAGAGAGGCTCCAGCCAATACACATTTTAGAGAGATCAACCTGAAGAAATATGGGCAGAAAAAACTGTTGCTATAGATTAAACCATGTTATTCTGATTATAACCAAGCCAAACAGCCAAACTTATGCTTATCAGTTTTATGACCAGTGACTGTGCTGGGTTTAGTGCCGCCTTGGACAGCTTGCACTCTTGTATTGAACTTGTCAGTGTTGTGGAGTAAAGATAGCTGGCGGGTCCACAAATCCCCCTGTCCCAGCCTGTTACTCTCAACCATATTATTCTGCTGTAATTTTGGACGGTCTGTTGTCTCTTTCTTGTCAGTCTGACCTTATCCATGTTGTCTTGTGTTTAGGTCTTGCTGCATCCCTTCTGGCAGGTGATGGTCGTACCAGCAGCTCTCCTGCTCTGCCCCGCAAACAAAGAGACAAATCCCCTTCCAGCCTGCTTGACGACTCGTTGGATGCCAGCTTCACCCGTGACCGCAAAGCCGGCTTTTTCAGCTCCTTCATGAAGAAGAAGTCCATGTCGTCATCCTCATCTCAACCTCAGCACAACCTCCCAGTGCCCCCCAAGAGGAGCAACTCCTTCCGTGATATGGAAACACAACCTCAC
Source organism: Hydrocynus forskahlii (assembly GCA_037974365.1). Lineage (NCBI taxonomy): Eukaryota > Metazoa > Chordata > Actinopteri > Characiformes > Alestidae > Hydrocynus > Hydrocynus forskahlii. The sequence continues at coordinate 13,340,966 of JBBPCX010000016.1, read as the reverse complement.
AAAAAGTATGAGCCGGCCACCAGCTTCGGCGCTCATCCTCCGTTACCCCAAACAGATGGACTGGGGTTCTCCCCGTCTCATGGAGAAGGGAACCATGTTCAGTCACGCTGCTGTGGTGCCACGTTTGGACAGAAGCCATCGGGGGCAAACTCTTCAGGAGCCACCTCTTCGCAGGTGGGCAGCAGCAGTAGCTGGGCGGGCCTGGCAGGCTTCTTCACCCCTCGTCTTATTAAAAAGACCCTGGGGTTACGAACTGGAAAGCCCTCGTCAACTGACGATTCTGGGGATGGAGGTGCCAAGCCTTTCCCTCGCTCGAATTCAACGTCCTCCATGTCTGCTGGCCTGCCAGATTTGGAGCGCATGGCACTAACGTTACCTAGGAACCGTAGCAAGCCAACCTTGGAGCGAACAGCCTCTACAGCTTCGCAACCGGAGAACGGCGCTGCACGGCCTACGGACGCCCTGCTAAAGAAGCTGGATGAAGGCACAGCGCAAATCCGAGACAGGCCTAAGGCCAAGCTGCTGCCCCGCGGGACGTCAGGAGGGGTAAGGGCACCAGGGGTAGGAGGCGAGGCTGAGTCAGACACTCATGCAAGAGGTAGAGATGGGCAGGATGACAGGCTGGGCTGGCCTTCGCCATCAAAAAGCTCCACAGTTGGTCCGCACAACCACAAAGTCCCAGTTCTGATCTCACCGACCTTGAAACACAGCCCCGCTGATGTGCACCTGGTTGGGGTGGACTCTCAGGGCAACCGCTTCAAGCTGCTGGCTGATGGGAGCAGTGACCGTGACCGGCCACGACTCATCAAGCCCAAGTGTGCCCCTCCTCCCCCGCCCACATTGCGCTCCCTCCAGCATGCCTACAGTGCAGATGGAGCCGAAGAAGCCGCTACTGGTCCAGAGGTTAACGGAGATGGGGTCAAAAGGTCAGGGAGAGGGGCAGGGGGAGCACGACCATGCATTCCACCTCCGCAAGTGCCTCCTGCACACTCTGCCTCCTCGGGTAGCACAACCACCAAGATGGCCAACGGGGCCTCTGGTGGCACAGGCCTCACTTCCTCCTCCTCAAAGCTGACGTTGAGACGGACTCGGCAGCAGGCAGAGCGCGTGCCTCTGGAGAAGCTCAGCAAGGAGGCTCTGCTGGAGTGTGCTGAGTATCTGAGCAATGCTCTCCACAGCAGTGCTGAACCTTCCTCCAGCAGCCAGGTTCTGGATGCTGGGCACCAGTTGCTTGACTACTGCTCGGGCTACGTAGACTGCATCCCGCAGACACGGAACAAATTCGCCTTCCGCGAGGCCGTGGGCAAGCTGGAACTGAGTCTTCAGGAATTGCGGGCTTCTTCCACTGGGGGTCTTGGCGGAACTGGGTCGAGCCCCGCCCTGGACAACTTGCACTCTTGTATTAAAGAGATCAGTGATGTAGTGCAAAGGTAGCTGGTGGGCCCACCTATCCCCCACTCCCAACCTGCCTCTCGAGACTTTTCCAAGTTTTATTTGTTTTCTAAATGTATTATTTTGTTTAAAAGATTGGCGACAGAGAACATTCTCGAAAGAAGTACCTCAGTAAAATCACTACAAATGGTCTGTCCCTCTTTCATTTGTTTACAGTTGACATTCTCTTTGAAATCGCCAGTTGGGAACAGAGTTTTACACTTCTATATAAGCTTATTATCCAAAACGCATTGCGGTCTCTTTTGTCCAGGTTATCTACTTATTTTTTTTATTATTTTTTTTACAGTAGGGACTAATTAATACCCATTCTCCAGTTTGTTTCACATAACTGTACAATGTTATTGGAAAGATTTCTGTCGCACTAGACAGTTCACTTACAATAACTGGATATTGCCTAATTGTCTCAATATTCGACAGGTCGACTCTGTAGAAGTAGATCAGACATGGACAGTCTGAGCTCAGTCTAGACCGTTCAGTTGTTAAACTGTCAGCAGTACTGAGCCTTCAACATAAGTATGTGCATCATGCAGCCAGTCACCTTTAATTTCATGATTTTCTCAATCTATTTATGAACATTTTAGCATTAAATGAAAAGTGGTGGCTGTGCTGTGTGCTTATGTACGTGGCTGAGGGCGTAGTGCCAATAACCCCTGTGAAAGGAATATGGTCAATATTTTTGTGCATTATTTCTGAGTACTGAAAAGGCCTTTAGTTAAGATTGGCAGTGAAAGCCAGTTTTACTTAAGTGACCTTTCGAGTTCTCCACAGCAAATATACATCAGTACTGGAGTTTCGTTGGGCTCTTTCAGTGGAGAATTCAAAGATTCCAGTTGTTAGATTATAGACATAATCGGTATTCTAAAAAATTGGAATGCTGACCAGACATTGTTCAACAAATACAACAAAGTTGTCTTTTCACTTGAGAATAGAGCCAAATGAACTGTGAATAGGGAGAATCAAGGAGGCAAATGGTAGATGATTTTAATAACCATCATTTGGGAGGTTTAGTCTACATGTACAAAACTGACAGACATGTAAAGCCAGTGTGGATAAACATTTATTGGGATTTCAGAGGGCATAGAGTTGTGAAGTGATTTTGCATAATGGTATTTTCTCACCAACTGTTGTCCATAATTGTGCCTAAATTTACTGATATTCCTGTACGACATGGGAAAACTGTCTTCAACCCTTAATAGCAGCCCTTTTTCTCTCAGCAATGGTGTTTGTCAAAGAATGTTAGGTCAGTAAAGCCTGGGTTTATTTGTGTTTGTCCAGATGGAACACAGGCACAAATCTGAACACTGTGTATTTCCACTGTGACTGGACACTCACTGCGAAGACAACTGCAACATAACTGCAATATTGTTCTTTTAAATTGACATCACAAACTGCCATTTCTATAGCACATTGATTTCTTTAGAATGTTTTCAGATGTAAACTTGAATTTTTAAATTATTTTGTATTAAAAGCACAGGATTTTTTTTATGTTGTTGTAGGTATAATTGTGCATTTGTTTCCTTATCCACATTAAAAAAAAAGAAACAAAAACAAAAAAGCAAAGATCATGTTCGTTTTGATATTTTAAAGTCCTCCCGTGGCTGGGTGAGCAGAAGGATATTGTTCCTGGCAGGAAATGTTGATCTGAAAACAAAAGGCCCCCAATCCGAGCATTTACAACATGAATGTATCCATCTGACAAAGACGAGAATGTTGCTTTGTTTTTCTCTGCTTTGGCCCGCCTCCCAAATATCGAAATGCTACCGTGTTGAGTATGGCATTGGATGATTTCCCCCTTTTCCAAAATGTGGAATCCGTATCATTTCAAGCCACGTTATAAACGGCCTACAAAACAGGGTGCAATTCCTTTTCTCATTCTCGTTCTTGGTGTTCTCTTTGTTTTGAAGTACAAAAAGTACGTTTGTCTAATGCCTTGCAATATTGTTACCATGATTTTGTACTTTTTTACACTGGATGCCGTTCTACAGCATAGATGTTGATGGCCTCACCGTAAACCATCTATGGGATGTAATATGGAAACGCCGTATTTTTGTCATTCATCTCTGAATTTCAGTTCCTTTGTAGCAGAACAAACACATTTGAGGGAGCAGTTTGGAATGTCAGCAGTCCTCTTCAAGCTTGGTTTGGCCCTTTTCTCTGCCATATGCATTTTTCCAAGATTTCATGGTGCCTTTTATGAGAGATTTCTCTGTGAATATACATAAAGTGTTACGAATATATTGTGTAGATGGCAATGGGGAGTAGTTATTCTTTTGAGATCTAAAGACAGGTTTGAGTCATCAGGGGTGTCCAGCTTAAACGGATGTGCAATGTTTCGTCCTGTGTTTGAGAAAAAGACTGAACTTTTTTGCTGGTGGGCTCGATCCAGTGGTTATTTTTTGTTCAATTGGTTTTACAGAGATCCTGATTATTCAAACTGCTAGAGGTCTATGGAAAGTTCTACATGTGAAAGAAAACATAAAGGTTCATTTTTGCATGATTTTCAGGGAGCTTTTTGCTGTTGAGCCATTGCCACGGCAGCGTGCTTATTTTCAGTTGCCCCTGTTTCATTGCTGATTGATTTCATTCCCCCAGTTAAAAACGTCATACAGCAGAATTTAATGCCATGAGGTGACCATGTAATTGAGTTTGATTTTCTCTTGTTGGCCTTTTATCTGGTTTGGTATCTCCATTGTATTTTGTATTGCGTAATGCTATTACTTGCCATTACATTGTCAGTGGAGTAAATTGGTGCAGAAATAGTCAAATGGAATTTCTCTCTCATTGTTTTGCTTCTCTACGTTCAATGCCATTTTACTGTATGTATTAGACATGTGCTTTAATGGCGCATATAATCCAACTCTTCACTTAAGACTCAGTTCAATGGGACGGATTTCACACTCTGCATTTTTATTTTGACACTGTTTTATTTATGCATTTAAAAAAAAAAATACTGAATCCTGGAAAATCACATTCTTGAAGATTGTCTTTTGTATGGGGAGGGTTGTAGTTTTTGTTCATTTTATTTGTTTTGTTTTTTTTTTTTTTTTTTTTTTTTTTTTTCTCTTCTTTAATGTAAATTTTATATACCAAAGGCCACCTCTGCAGTCCTTCAAGTGCAATGACAAACGGAACACTCTTAATTTTGAATATGTGAATTTTAACAGGGATTTCAAATGGCAGAGGTCAACAAATTAACAGTATTTTTCTGTTATGTAAAAAGTATATTTTGTGTGATTCTAATTTAAAGCTCACTTTTAATAGTATATTACTGTGAAGTGCTCCCTCAGTGTTACACTTGATGTAAATAATTAAAATGGGTTGAAACTTACTTCCATGTAGTATTCATTATTTCACATGTACGTCAAAATAGTCGAATCCTGTTCTCCCTCCGCTCACATCCACCTTGTTTAGTGCATACATTACTTTCCCACCATGAATAATGACAAAATAATGTGTTCAAAAGTTGAAAGACTGCAATTTTCAAATTGCTAGAGCTGTTATTTTGAGTGGATTCTACATTACATAACATTCCTTTCAGTTTTAAGTGTGGATGTTGAACCTAAAGACAATTTAGTTGGGGTGTCAGGAATGTGTGTGGTTGCTGAGAGAAGCGAAAATACTCTCTCCTCATTCTCACTTCTTTATTTGGCTTGTCAAATCCTTTTCTAAACATGTTTGTCCGGCCGGTGTACTCTGACCCTAATAACACGTAGCTTTTGAACTGGTGGACTGGCAGCCCAGCCTCAACCCAGAACAAACTGGATGTCCTGGCATTCTCAACCAAAAAAAAAAAGACGGGTTTCCTAATTTATAGAAAGTAATTGCATTTAAATCACTATTGTAGTGTTGGTCAGAAACAGAAATTAGACGTTTTCCCCAAATCACTCCACATTCCCTGATGCATATGTATTTGGACAAAATGATTGCCTGGATCAGAACATACAGCTCTGGAAAAAAATAAGAGACCACTGCAAAAATGTTCAGTTATTTCAGGTTTTATCTTTTATAGGTGCAAATATTGAACTGAACAGCTTTACCTTCATTTTTTAAGAACTGCTGACAATATTTCTCTGTATTTCCAAATAAAAATATTGTTCTTTAGCGCATCATTTTAAAGGAAATGACAAAACATCAAAGAGAAATGGTGCAGTGGTTTTAGAACGTGAAGAAAACAAATCTCTTGTTCACTCTGAAGCAAAATGGCAATAATTACCTTTGACGTACTTCTAGTAGTGTTTTACCATCCAACTGGTCTCATTGGAAGGAAGGTGTTTATCACAGCAGTGGGGTTTTTTTTAATACCTTTCCTCACTAAATAAGATGTGATTCAGATGATCACTAATCAGTACCTCATAAAGCAGAATGAGGTGCTCGTGTAGGAATTTAACAGACACTGGCATGGAATGGTTGTCATACTCATAGAGATGCTGATTTAAAAATAAATTGCAATGTTCTCTTTCCAGAGTTGTATGATTTGTTGTAGGAAAGTAGCAGCAGGTTTAAGTAATTGAGTAAAAAGTTAGTGTACCTCAGCTGCAGGTGCCTCAGTAATGGTGATCATGCCCATCACCAGACATTATGATTAATTCATACCAAATGTTTGTTTTCTATTCATTACAACAGTTTTTGGATCATGTGCTTCATCTTCACAGCAGTTAAGTCCTCACAACCAAACAGCACTGAATCAGAAAAATAGCATACAAGTCACTCTGAATGACTCTAGACAGACTGATGCAAATCCTCAAAACTAGTTTATTTTAAAGGTTTAGGATACATATTTCTTAATTATTTAAAAATAGTACAGGTCTGTGAATATTTCCATTAATAATACATTTCTAAATGGGAGATGCTTTGAAAAATATTTCTAAACAAGAACAAATACAATATTAATTAAAAGGTTGAGCATACACAATCAATAAAATGTTTATTTAACAAACCGGTATATATGTATATATACACTAAGTTGAAAAAAAAAAGACAATAAATACTAGAATCAAGCAAAAGTATAGTGAGGATTTCACTTGCTAGACTTGCTTAGTCAAGACAGTTCTTATAATATAGACAAGAAGATATTATATTTTAAGATGTTCTGGCTTAATAAGATTTCATTGTTGCAGTATATCTAAATATGAATGTATTGTAACTATTCTGACTACTACTACTGATCTTTTTACTACCCCTGCTATTACTACTACTAATACTGCTACCACTACTACTACTAATAATAATAATAATAAGGTTATCATTACTATTGTCATTATTATTATGTGAGATACTGAGTTGAAGTGGGTATGTTAATGCAGGGAAAGCACACGGGACAGTGGGCCTTCAGGAGTAGGGCTGGGAGACAGATAGTGGTCAGATGTCCAGAAGCCCTGTAATACCATTACTGTGTACTATGGCAAGTTAGCGCAGATAGCGCAGACTGTTCACTGGAGGCTCTGCTGAACTAGACGCATTATAGGAGAGCAGTCATGAAGGCAGTCAGGGACTCGGGAGCAGTTTGCCAGGTCTGTGTTAACAGTTACGGAGTCTTATTGCTGAAACAAAGCGTCCTGGCATTACATTTTATATGCATCCTTCTCCTCAGCAGCAAAGCAAGTGACCATGTTAAAGTATATCAAACACAGTCATCTTTTAACCTGGATAAACTGCACATACGGGACGACCAGGAGTGTAGTGTTAACATTTCAACTTCTGGGAATTAATTCTAACATGAAACTATCAAACCCACGTCTTCTTTCACAAGCATTGTGAATATTACTGTTTTATGAAGGTGAATGTAAAACAATTTTTTTTTTTTTGGTATTGGTATTAGAATTAACTGCGATACCAGTATACCAGAGCGATGATACCACTCATCCCTGCCAGGTTTCAGAGGCAGTGTATTTTTATGGAAGTTACTCTGAAAGTAGGACTGCTCTGTGAACTTTCACAGTGGGGACAGGTGAGGGAAGCAGTGGTGAACTGCTCTTTAAAAGGAGGTCTGGCAAACAGCATTCAGTATGAAGGTTTTAAAATCTGGATATTCTTGTGTTTTTGACCAAAAATACGCAGTTCTTAATTTGTAGAGAGCAATCGCGCTTCAGTCACAATTGCAGTATTAGTCAGAACAGGGGCATTGGGAGTATTTTAGTCTTGGGGGATACACTGGTGGGGGGTAAGGAATGGAAACAGGGAACAGGTGTCTTGTGTATTTCCCCTCATACAAATTAAGCAACTTCTTTACTGGACTGTCATTTTTCTGTCATGGTTTAGCAAAAATATGGAACAAAGTGTCCACCCTCTCGATGTAATGCCTCTGGTGCCCGTGGGTCACAAACAAAAGAATCAGTTTTTGAAAGAAAAAAAGGTCGCGGTTTATTCGGTATTGGTATCGGAATGAATCGCGATACCAGGATACCAGACCGGTGATATTGCTCATCCTTGTCAGGTTTTTGAGGACGGCACTCTGAAAGCAGGACTGCTCCGTGAACTTCCACAGTGCGGACAGGTGGGGGAAGCATTGGGCTAACTTCTGAATGTCTCCTTTTTCAGACGTTTTTTTTTCTCTTGCCCTTCCCGAGTGGAGAGTCCGAGTTGTAGTTCGGTTTAGGGGAATGGAGAGGCGGTAGGAGAGACGCGCAGCTCTCGGCGGTACACGGACGGAGAAACGCGGAGTTTGCGGAGCATTCCCGAGTCCGGAGCTTTTCCTTCACTGCGGAGCAAGATGAGCTGGGGGACGGAGCTGTGGGTAAGAGACCGACAACTAGCGCTTCCTTTCGTCGGCCTTGGTGCATTTTTATGATGTATTCGTGTTTTGTCTGTGTGAGTCTGAAAAGGTGTTGCCAGGCTTCCCTCCTGCTCCGTACCGAGTACAGACGGAGCCGGCGGGGCCAACTTTACCCCAGAAACTGAGACAAAGGACCTTCTGCAGAGTCCAAATCCGAGTACGGTTCTGTTCTGGAACGCCTGGGGGTCTTTCCTAGTTTTTCACCCCTGATGCAGACGGAGACAGCAGGGAGGAGACCCGTTTCTAGCTGCTTTATGTTCCTAGCTTCGTTATTTCAGTTGAGTACTTTTGGATACGTGGATTAGATTAGCTGCGATTGAAGTTTCTCTGTCTGAGGGGTTTCTGTGTGTCAGGTGCCGACACAATGCGGATACAAGGTCGGGAAATGGGTACAGAGGCGTGTTTGACTGTATTAAGGAGAATTTAAGCAGAAAGCAGGCACCGTTGAGTCGGTTAGGTAGTGTTGACTAGCTCGTCTCAATGCTAATGAGCGCAGGAGTCTACTGACAGTGCTAATCTAATGACACGGATCGTCTTTTCAGGTAGGCTTTTCCTATCGCAGACACAAGAAAGAGGAAAAATTAGCTCGTCCTGAGAAGGTGTCCGTGTATGTTTGTTTTTTTTAAACAAAATGGTCGTTTTGTCACGACTTTACCCCCGAACAGGGACAATGAAGCCCCTCTCGGGTTGCCTGGTTTTAGCCTGGGTGTTGCCCAGTGTCTCTCCTGGAGCCATGACTCCAAAAACACAAGCGAGAGCAGCAAACACAGATAACAGTTCAACCTTATTTGGCTTTGCAGAGGTCCCTGTTGTACACAGAGGGGCTCTCTGGTGAGAAGTAGAAAGGGAGTGCAGAAGTTGATCTGTATCTCTTTTGTCTGCAACGGTTGTGAGATAAGGATGTGACCGAGCAGCTCACAGTCTGAGCGGACACATCCACGGCCTGCCCCCCCCGGGTCCTCCAGTACCTTACCCAGTCTTGTACATACATTGTATGGACAAAAGTAGTGGGACCATTACAGCAACAGGGACTTTAATCATATTGTATACGAATACAAAGACTTTAATATGGAAGAGGGGACCAGCTCCCCCCTTGCAGCCATAACAGCTTCCACGCTTTGGCCTGTCTCGCAATCTCCGTTCCAGTTCATCCCAAAGGTGTTGGATGGGGTTGAGGTCAGGGCTCTATGCGGGCCAGTCAAGCTCTTCCATCCAACCATGTCTTTATGGACATTGCTTTGTGCCCTGGGACACAGTCATGCTGGAATAGAAAAGGTTCTTCCCCAAACTGTGTCCACAAAGTTGGAGGCATGGTGTTGTCCAGAATGTCTTGGTGTGCTGAAGTATTAAGACTGCCCTTCACTTGAAGTAAGGGGTCTAGGCCAAAGCCTGAAAAACAGGTGTGTCCCAATGCTTTTGTCCATATAGTGTATCTGGACTACTTTAGCCATGATCATCCCTGATTAAGTAATAAAACCTCAGTCACTCTGATGCTGGTGGGCTGGTGTTTGTTTGCTCTTGGCTGTAAATTGAAATCCCCAGATTTTGCTCAGATCATCTAATTTTTCTGCATGCCGCAGGCAGTTTACAGAACAGACCATGTTTGGAACTGTCTCTGTTAAATCCCTGCAAACACTGGAAGACAGTGCTCTTCAGTCTCTGGCTGTGCCTAACTCAGTCTTGATTCTAATCCCTGAAATTTTCCTCCAGTTTCAGTATTTTTATGCTGTGTCCATCCCCACTGTCTGAAGGTTCTCTGTTCTGCACCTTGTACTAAATTATTTAGTAGAGATGATGCAGTATCATGAAACACAACAATCACAGAGACGGTACATGGACAGAAATCTTACGGTGATTTCACCATGTGCCTTATTTTCTAGCTTTAGGATATTTAAGACATTTTAGTTTTACTGGACTTAATCAACCATTCACTGCTTGTTGTAAATGCATATTGAAACTCGATTGTGAGGTCTTATGGGACTTAATCTGTCCTTTTAACAGGATCGAAGCCATTATAAGAGTATGCTACAGCAGTGGGTTCTGGGCTTCAGTTGGCTGCTAATACACTGATGCTACATATTGGATATATTTTAAATGGACATACACAAATTCTGGTTAATACATGTTGGGGTTTTGTAAGGGAGATTTTTATAAAGAGTATTTATGTACTCATCCAAACTTCCAGTAAGCTTTCCAAGCCTGTTAAAGGCAATTCAGGCCAGTCCGACTAACAATTTATGTTGCAAATGTATTATTAGTGGCCAGTTTTTTTGTAAAATAAAGATTACAGATTACTGCTTCTGATAGCTGTGTTTCCACTTGCAATGCTTCTTGTTTATTAACCACTGATACTCTTATCCTTGGATTTTGGCGCACACAGCCTGACTGTGAAAACCTGGAAAATAAACAGTGGTCAAGTGACTCATGGCCTAATTACTTGTACTATATGTTCTTGCTTTCATACTGGATGCGAATACTGTGAACACAAAGCATTTGTCCGAAGTCAGTTTAGGAAATCCGCCTGTCCTTTAGAAAAGAACAAGCGGTGATTAGCTCCTGCCTAGTTTAGGTCATCGGTGAGTTTTGGGTGTGGATCTGGAACTGTGTGTGTGTGGGTGTGTGCATAAAGCATTGGTGGTTCACATTAACAGGAGGAAGCCGTGTGTACAGGCAGGCATGATGGCCAGCTCCATGAGCGCGTAAACCTGCAGGGCCTGGCCAGCGCTCCGGAGTCAGAGCGTCGGTTCTGTGTGATCCCAGGGGTCGTGTGGAGCTGTGAGGGAAATGCGGCTGAGCTCCATCAAATCGCTCAGAACAAAGGGATGATGGAAACTCAATCACACAATCAGGAAATCATGACGCTAAACAAAAGCAAATGAGTCACAGATGAACGGCAAGGGAGCTGTTGCATGCGATACGTCTTGTCTAAACTATCCATATGCAGCCCATTGGACACAAAACGTGGATTATTACATAATTTTAGGCATTTGAGACGTTGGGTGGATGGTGCTGCAGTGGAGAGGCTGTATCGTTTGTTTATAAAATGGTTTACCTCAGGCCAGACTGGTTAGACCTGTTTGAGCACTTTCAATCCTGGAAAACAGATTTAGATTGTGTGTGTAAGATTTTGCATGATGGGTAGATTTATCTTCTCATCCTTAAGGCTACTACTATAAGGAGATCAGTACTTGAGCGTTTTTTTTGGGGTGGGTGGGGGGGATGAGGTTTTTCCCTTCAGGGATGCAGAGTACCTCAGTTTTCTGTGTTGGATTTACAGAGACAGAGAAGATCATCCTTCATGAAATTTTGGTTGAAATTGCACATTCACACAACTAAAGGATCCCAGTCAGTTTAGCTGTCTGTCTTGCCGTTTGGGTAAGGAAAGCTGGCCATAAATCTGCAGAATGAAGGGAATTCCTTTTCCCAGAACATAATCCACTGCTTTAGTCTTTCGAGGTAACGGCAGGAGGAGAACTCTTTTCAAGACTGTTCCATTAGAGCTAATCCTCTGTCCTTGGCAGGAGCGTTCAGTCTCTGGTTGGCTGTCCTGATGACAGCTGACCCGCCTCCCCTCCCAACTCTTGTTCGCACAAGCTTAGAGCACTCACTGACAGATGTTGATAGTTTGGTTAAGAAACCGCTAAAGAAGCTTATTACGACTTTGCTGGTTGAACACCTGTGCACTAAAAACAAGCAGCGTTGCCTGGACATCCTGTCTTGTGAGATGAAAGCAAAGCAGCCTGTGAGAATGGATGTGCTTATGGGTTTATGTTTCAGTCTTATGTTGCAGAATTTTAGTGAAGAAATTGGTACTTGATGGGCAGGGCTGATTTACCAGTACAGCTATGTGACAATTGGAGCCTCAAAATCTTTGCAGATCTTACAGAAGCAGGAGGCTCGTGGTTGTTTTTTGAAATGTTTGGTAATGACTAGGGATGGGTATCAAGAATTGCTAGTGAACTGGTACCAGTCAGGCGCATAAACTTCTGCCGCTATCTGTATGTATGGGCCATTAATGCATTCCAAAATAGCTGCATTTTGAAATGGTTGATGGTAGGTTGGGTCAGTGGGAGGAACAGGAACGATGTTCTGCACATCACCACGTGTTTGTTGACCAGATATTTCTTCTTTCCTCAACATATGTACAGGATACCATTTAACTACTTTTTGGTCCCAAAGTATGGAAAGTAGTATCAGTACTGATTTTGCCAACAGTAATATTTAAACCATCTGTTCCTATTAACTAAAACACTGATTTCCATCAATAACCTAAATTTACTTTAGAGGATGGTCTTATCACACAAAGTCTGAATACCTAACCCCGCAAACTTGTTAGTGATGGTCTGTTACATCTTCGCATTTCTCACAGCGTTTAAATAACTTCAGCCCAAATAGATAGGAGTGCTTGTACTCTGTTGACTTCCTAGTTGTTACTTTGTATCTCCATTGTTTTATTTGTGCAAACATTAAATAAAACAAGTCTTTCCAAACCCCTCTGTTATCATGACAATATTTTTTTGACCAATCAAAAGACAGTGACACAAGTCGAGCTCGGCTGCAGCCCGTTTTTGGCCCTGCCATCGAGCAGCTTTGGGACGGCTCTGGTACAGGTGGCTTTATTTGTAATGGAGAAAAAGATATGTTCACGATATGGCATGGTTCCTAGTGCCAGTGAATGTGCCAAATGTTACCTCAGAATTTCACTGTAGTAATAAGGAATGAAGAAGTGTGCACATTTCCTGTGGAAAATCCATGACCATAGTATCACGTGTTTAGATCTTATCTCCGAATTATCAAACTTGTTGAGCTGTCCGGTGAAGTTGCATTAGCAGCAGTTAGTTGTATCGGGGTTTATTCACACCGTTCAGAATACCATGACATACACAGATAACATCAGATATTTTATTTATATGGTGATGTAAATTTGTTGCCCTAATCGTTCACTACTAGCGGCAGTTTGGAAATGTGTCGCTCATGTAATAGCACAGCATGAATTGTAAATGCTTTTCTAAATCAAAAATGTTGTGATTATCATTGAGTTTATACCTTGTATTTACTGTGTATAGCTATAACTGATAAATGTCCCGTTCCTAAGTTATGGGATGGTTTACAGGGTTTCTCTTAGCTGGTCATTACTGATTTTTGCCAGGTAAAACTAATAATAATATTAAAAAAAAAAGATAAATTCAAAACTTGCCAGTCCTGTAATAATGTTCTGTCAAAACTAAGCTATAAAAAGGGCTTTTGCTTAACGGGCCGTTTCTGTTTTGACTGCTAAAGAGCCTGCACCTTTTTCCCCAAAGCAAGTGTTTTCTTTTATTGCATGATACATGCTGGCAATAGGAGTAATACTACACCTTGATGGGTCATCCCTGATTTAGACTTTCCGTCTGTATTCTTTCCATTCATTGGTGGGCTTGCAGAGCTTGGATCTCTGGGGCAGCGTTGGCTTTGTGTGAGTGCACAGGTTGCTCAGTCGTAGTAATCTCTGTTACCTGGGGTTTGGGCAGGTGAAGCTCAGTGAAGTGATTCATGTGCATGCCAGGTCTAGTGGTGCTGCCAAGCTGTCAGAGTGACACACACACACACACACACACACACACACACACACACACATAAGATAGTTATAAGATAACGTAGGCCCAGGTCTGGAAACGGTTAGTGTGTTGCTCCAGTCTTGTAGGATATGCAGTGTATGTCTATAGTAAGTAATGTTCTGATTACATAAAACACAGGTGTGTGTGTATTGAGAGAACCAGTTTTTTGCCGTGTTGTTATTGACCTATTTTCATTCAGGCAAATGCAGGTGGTTTCACAATAGCTTCCCCTTCAGACCTACCTTTGACCGTGCAGCAGATAACATGCACAGCCTGTGGATCTCTGTCAGTGTTGAATCCGATGCAGTTTGGCTGCATTTAAAGGGTCACACTTCTTTCTGATTCCTAGGCTCAGTTTCTCAAGCAGGATTTAAAGCCTACTCCTAGACTTTTCCTTTCAATGGAGAATTAGCATGGAGAATTAGCATGTAGAACGCTGTGCAGCCGAAGGCAGGGCTTAATCCCTCTCAAGGAAACCAACCCCTGCTTTTGTCCCAGACAGGTAAAAAGATTGTCTTTAAGTAACCTGGTGGTCACTGAAACTGTTTGAATTAATGTTTATACAGGTTAATTTATGCTAATTTGGGAATCACCGTAGCATTGGCAGTGCTTAAAATCGCATGGGACTCACATTTAGGCTTATCAGACTTATATTTGATTATATATTCAGATAGAGATGAATGCTTAGTTTACACTGTGATACCATGTATAAATTTGCATCTTTATCATTTTGCTGCATTTTGGCATCATAGATTTAAAATATCATACATTGGCATTAGGCCCACAATTCCTGTATACTTATTTAAACCTATGAGTCATTTTTAATACTGGATCTGTTAAATAAAAATATGAGCCAGCATTGTCTGTAGCCTTTTTTTTTGCTAATTTAAACTGATTGTGATGTTCCTGTCCAGATTGGATCTACTGAGGCTCCTTACACAGTCCCAGTGAAACACAGGCTCTTGCTGTAGTGTCTGTGTTACAGACTTCAGCTTTTCACAAGCAGAGCTTTGTAGTCCATAATCCTCCCGCTTGGCTCCCTCGTTGCTCCCTGGCACTCAGTGAAAGACAAGCAGCTGGATGTAAATGTGTGTCTGTATCGCATGACAAAGAATCATTCACTTTTAATGTCAAGAGTTGACATAAACACAGATCCAAAGCTGAAAATTGTTATGATGGACTAATTGGATGGTTAGTGAGGGGACGGCTGCTGTAGCGTGGGAGACCACCAGGCTTTGACAGGCGTGTACCCCTTAGCCTAGTTTTTAGAGGTGATTTGTGGAAACTGGAGTACATACTGAAATGGGAGAAAGCCTTAAAAACTTGCAAGAAAAACTGTGGTTTAGCGTCACATTAATGCCGT
Organism: Hydrocynus forskahlii; assembly: GCA_037974365.1. Taxonomy (NCBI): domain Eukaryota; kingdom Metazoa; phylum Chordata; class Actinopteri; order Characiformes; family Alestidae; genus Hydrocynus; species Hydrocynus forskahlii. The sequence continues at coordinate 13,325,782 of JBBPCX010000016.1, read as the reverse complement.
TTCGTAACAGAAGTTGGCCCGAACGGAGAATTCTCCGACTGGCTGTCTTTCCAAACACAGCTGTATCCTGGATATGAGCATTTTGTCCTCCAGCAGCACCTCTGCTGGTTTAAACCGCGGCATTCACTGTGTTCTGATAACCCCAGCTGACCCCTGCAGAGCCTTTAGCTGCTCGGAAATAACTTGAAGTTTTCTTTGATGCCCCAAACAATTCCCAGATGAATCAGAAATGGAGTCATTTTGCCCGTGTTCGAAGTCATGTATCATTGTGTCGTTTTAGCGCGAGGGGATTTCTCAACTCTCCGTGTCTGGCCTGTTTTGCTCAGTTATGAGTCTGACGTTTTCTGCAGTGCTAGAGGAACTTCATTTATGTAAATTAGATGAAACAACGAATTTGGTCTGGTGAATCTCTCAGCTAATTCTGTACTTAGCAGGAGTTCCTGTGATGAGTCTGCTAATGAGGTAACAGAATTTTAAGCCGTTGTGTGTCTTAATGACAAGCCTGAATGTGCTCTCACACTCTTGTGAGCCAGTAAAGAGAGGAAGGAGGGAATAGAGATGTTTTATTCAACTTTTTTTCCACATCTTTTATTCATTATTTCAGGTTGTAATAAGAATCTACTGAAATATGAGGCATTCTGGGTTTTTGTTTATCATTGTTGTCTCTGTGTTCCACCGTTTTTTGCATTCAATTCATAATCTTGCAAAGACATTACTGTGCAAAAGTCTCAGTCTTTAGTGCAAACAGTTTAAAGCCATTTATCTGAGCGGGAAGGGATACACATCAGCAGTTCCTGATTTTAATCTAATGAAATATCGATTGAGCTGAACCAGGTATTTAAGGTACTTGATGAGAATTACAATGTAATACTGGGCTCCCTCAGGAGAGCTCTGGGAATGATTAAGCAAACACACAGACATACATAACATTGCTATTTACTGTATTAATATTATCTGTATGCAGACCAATATTAGCTTTTAAAAACACATTTGTTCATTCATTTGAAACTTTTTTCTTCCTCTAGCTTCCTTGATTTCAAACCTGGGGTGTTACAGAGGACTTTCACGAATCCTTTTTATACGTTTCCCGTACATTTATCTGCAAAATTGGTCCTGGTCCCTGACTAGTCAATACTGAAATACTGAGATCTTGGACAAACGGTGCTGCCATCAGTATTTCTGCAGTGTTAATGCATTCTAATAAATATTGAGGAAGCAGATTTACATTTCAATACTCCAACATCTCGTTTTTCATGCTGAAATCGTTTCCTATTAATTAAACAAAGAAATTAAATAATGAAATGAGTCACCTGGTTAATAGTTATATTTAATAGTTTTTATTAAGTTGTTTTTGGATGTATAGCCATATATTTTTGTAAGCATACTGAAAAGCAAGGGTAGGAATTGCTACAGGGATGATATGACATTGCGATCTTTGGGCTGCGATACAGTATTGCTACAGTATTCTTGAAAGCAGAGTATTGTGCATAGGAATCTCTTTAACCGTCTTGCTGATTTTGACTTCCTTTCCAATTTCTTGGTGGTATCAACATCAATGTATTTTAAATAAGTGATACATGCTATAGATACGAAATAAATAATCAATATTTGTCGCATGTCTCTATTGTATTGCACCGAAAAATGATCTGATATTAGACTGGAAATATACCAGTTCGTCTGCAGTATCAATGCTCTGCAGTTTTAAAATCCCTCTGAATCAAAATCATTTCATTCACAGATCCTGGGTTATCAGGAATTTGCATCACTCAGAGAGATCTGAGAGATGACTTGGAGCACAATCATCCCTTATATGTATTTCTTTAATAATTAATCAGCTCTGGTGCTGAGTGTTCGGTCTCCATTGTTCTCCTCTTGGATTGGGAAAATGAATTCTGCCTGAGCTCAGGCCGGCTCTTTGGGAATTGGCTCCAGCTCGGCATGGAGGGGTAATGGAGTTCATTGTTCTCAGACTCCCCCCGTTCACGTTTACAGGGCCCCTCAACAGCCCTGACAGATCGTTCGGCCCTGTTTACAGAGAGCGAGAACGAAAGAAAACATGGAGAACCAGACCAGGCTTTTTTCCCCTCACTTCTCCACCTTTGTCAAGATGACATGCTTTGTTTTGTTTACTGTCAATGGGAACATTCCCAGAATCATGTGATAATTCCCCAGATTGCATTGGGGATGTACATTCACTCACATTGATGGAGACAGTTTTATACTCCTCTTACAGACGACTCTGGTTTTAAAAAAAAAGAAAAAGAAAAGAAAGAGGCAAGTGAAAGTTTAAGGGGGTCTCGGTGACCTGCATACTAACGTATGAAGAGTGAATTGTGGTTTTGTATAAGACGGAGTGGTTTATTGGTTCCCAAGGCAATCTGCTGCTATGCTTGCTTCTCACAGCACAGTGCCTTTAGTTTCCCTCAGGTTTGAATAAGTAACAGTCAACTGACTTCTGTTTTTCAGTTTTAATGCCTGTCAGGTACTTCACCTTTTTTTCAGTCAGAGAGAATGGCTTGTCTCCAAACAGGTTCAGGGAACTTAGTTTAAGGTTGTTTTACAGCCAAGCTTCAGCGCTTTCGCCCGGCCTATAAAACGTCCCGAGTTATTCATTAAAAACGAGCAGGTGAACAACGCTGTCCCGGGCCCTTCACTGCTTAACTGTGCTTAACAAGAAGCCATCAGTTAATATAATGTCTCAACATTTTTTTCATTATTTTTGGGGTTCAACAGTCACCACCACAATCTCCATTCGTCCCACTAATTTACATACAAATGTAATCTACGACTTGTCTTATAGTGATTTGTCGTTTATGTTGAGTGAAAAGAAATCAAGCGTCTGTAAACTAAAGCATTACAGAGAAGAGCGGCGAGGATATTCACTTTGATTGACAGTACCATTGCTGTAGTGTCCCATCAGGCCAAAAAGATGATGATAAGCACCCCCTCCCCTCCTCAAAGTCACCTTCAGAATGGAATGTATGTGTGGGGGTTGCTTTCTGCACTCATGCCTCTTTAAATGGGGGTTAAGTCAGTACAGGAAGAGGGGGTGGTATGTGTTGTGTGTTTCTCAGCCCCCTCCTTTCCCAAATCTCCAGCCAACACAAAGGAACCATCTTATAGTTCAAACTGCTCTTAATTAAATGGCCATCAGAGATGAGTTGCAGCGGCAGTATCCCTCTGCTGTAACCTCCCCAGATGTTTCTGAATCTGCATGATCTTCCAACATGACCACCCTAATGATTTCCAAATGAAGCCCACTCTCCCGTGTGATAGAACAGCCTGCTGGTGTTCAGGAACGGCTTGAACGAAAAATGAACAGTCATTTTATTATCTGTGCTGCCTTCTGGTGTAAAGATCAGAGTTGCAGCTGGGTATCAGGCGTTTAAGATGTGAAATGGAAAAAGAATGAGCAGTGTTGTCTGATATTTGATTTTTCTGCACTTTACTGTCATCATTACTGTTCATGTTGCAGTTTTAGGCTCAAGAGCCTATTGCTTATTCTGTCTGGACACATTGTCTAATGTGGACATGAGACAAGCTGTGCTGAAGCACTTAGCTCTGCTTTCCCCATTGGGTTTTTATATTTTATTTTCATAACTATTAGTGCATACATTTCCATTTATGCCATAAAAAAGCGTGCTTGAGCCCCATTTTGTGCACTGGGTGAAAATGAGTTTATTTTGAGCCTTAATGAGACAAAAGTGTGAGATGATCTGCTCTGGCAAATCTCAGCAAGTCAGAATTGTTCACAGTGGTATAACTGATTTTCAGTTCAACAAAAATATAATTTGAGTTTTCAAGGCCTGTAGCTGTAGCCTGAAACAGTGTGAAGGAAATGTGTAAAGAAGCACTGTTCCTTGTAAAACCCTCTCAGCAAGAGGGAGAACTTTTATTTGACAGGTGATAACGACTGACTGTCTCCACATGAGGATGAAACAGTGCTGTCTTTTAGTTTTCTCGTCTTCTCCCACAGCGCTGGCCAAAAGGGGAGTTTGATCTTTGACCCAGACACGAAGCCTCTACTGGGTCCTGCTGGTCAGGTGTTCATTGAACGTCTCCTTCCTCACATCCAGACCTCCACACTGCAGCGTCTTCCTGTGTGACTGCGAGGCATATTGTTTGGACATCATTGCAGAAGGGTGCAATATGCAAATGAGGCTTCTAGCAAATTGATTGTGTTGTAGGAACAAATGTGTTTCTGATCTCATTGCATCAAATCACATCACATTAAGAGTTCTTTAGGCATTTTTTTAGTGTTTTAAGGCATTTCACAATCAAGATACTAAATTGGTATTGAATTTACTTTTGTTAGTCCTAATTTTCCATTACTGTTTCTTAGTAAATTGTATGTAGAGGAAACACTTCATGGTTCTGAAAATAGCCACTCGGATCAGTTTTCAGACTGGAATCTCCAGCCATTGTGGCTGACCTTGGAAAGCAGAAGTAGTAACTAATGCTGCACTGATATGGGAATTGTGGGCCAAAGCCTGTATCCGATATTTTTCATGTCCATATTAGTTGACGCCAATCCCCTCCCCCTGGTAAGCAGATTCTTAAACCCCCTAACACACACGCACGCACCCCCACAAGCAGAGTCCCACACAAAAAAGAGTGATAGAGCCAACTTGTTTGTAAGTTGTTCTTATTATGTAGTTAAATTGTGACTTTAGATGCATTACTGCAAGGATTCGTGTTTTTGGTTGAAAAGCACCTCCCTAGTACATATAACTGATGTTGATACATAAGGATTTATAAAAATCAGAAATTGGGATGTGTTAATAATAGTAGTAGCATTTATAATAGTAATGCTAATAATAAGTAAAAATAATAATGATTCATTTTGATTTCTAAAACCAGAGGTGGTAAATGCAAATACAAGGATCAACTGTGGGTACAATACACACACTATCTCTCTCAGCTTGTTACACATGCAGTGAGAGACATTAATAAAATGCAGACATTTCAGTGCTACGTCCCAAACATTGTTTCTCCAGAGCATAATAACTATGTCCTCAAATAACAGTTAAGGGTGAACTTTAGAAATTTACTGTTAGATCTGGAGCTTTGGGGGCTTAGTGTTCGTCACAGGAAATGTGTGTGTGAACAGTCCATTTAGAGCGAGTCTTCCATCCTCTCCCTTCTCGTGGCCTTGTCCTCCATCATGTCTCCAGTGAGCAGCGTTGCAGGAAGGAAGCCTGTCCCTGCCTTGGCCTGCATGCCAGAGCCCTAATTGATTGCGGATGTTTGGAGCCCCTCCATTTTTTTCCTCCGTACAGAGGAGGATCTATAAATGCAGCCCAGGGCTTCAGCTTAGTGTCATATGAGCTGGATGTGTGGAGCCCTGTGGGGCATTAGCTCTGCCAGCCGTGTTTCTGACTAACGTTTCCCACTGTGCATGTTCAAAACTAACTGTGATGATAACATTAAAGCCCAGCCCGCGCCTAATCCTTAACCCATGTTTATATAACACATATTAGCCAGGAAAGTCATTCGAAAATTCCCCGAGGAGAAGCAGGAGAGGGCTGAGTCGAATGTTGCTCACAGTTCAGAGGGTGGAATTTGTAGTGAGAATTCTGTAAGCAGGAAATGAGGTGGCTCAGAGACGATCAGTAGAATTGGTTTCTCACTGTGTGTTGAAGAGCGTACCTCACCCCTGAATCATGCCTCCGTTGGCTCAGCTCAATAGATCTTCATCCCTGGGCCGCTGGAGAACATCTCTTTGGGGTTTAAAGGAATGTGGATGGACTGCTGAATGGGGTGGTTTGGATTAAATGAGTGGCAATTTGAAGAGCCGTTGGATGAAGGAAAGTGTAAATGACATGAGGTGTTGACAACAAAGAGGGTGTGAATGTAGTGTGTGTGTGAAAGAGAGAGAGAGATGAAATCGGACAGGCATGTGTCTGGAAAGGGAATGGCAGTCTACTGCTTACACGTGTTGATGCATCGTTGACTGCTGTGTGTTTGTGTGTGTTTTGATTACAATTTGGATCCAGAACCTTCCACTTGGCAGCACAGTGACTTTGGCTATGTACATGTTACCAATCTGCCTTGTTACTCAATTTGGATGTTTTTTTTTTTTGTTTGTTTGTTTAGATCCGATCACTCATTTCTTGTTCTGAAATGGCCTGTATGTGTATAAATCAGTGACCTCACATGTATGATCCACATGTCAACAACAAGAAGAAGTGAAAAAATGAACAGCACAGGCTTTATTGCAAAGATTATTTGCTCTGAACAGTTGGTCAGCTGCTAAGGCCACCTGATCTTTTGCTCATATACAAAACACAGTTGCATTTTAGTAGTCTGTTTACTTCCTACCTGGCTGCTGCTTAACTTTTTTTATTTATATTTTACAGTTTGTATTGATATTTTATTTATATGTGTGTATTCTGTGTGTCTCTTTGTGTGCATATATAAAACTGAGATGAGAGTTTACTTTGACTGCGACATATGGGACGTGTATCCAGCCTTGGATCTATTTTGAAAAGATCCGATTCTTGCATTCGCATTACCCTGAAAAACCATCAGCATCACACTGGTTACATTCACAAACTGAACTGGTACAAATCTGCTTTTGAAGTTTTGTGATACTGAGTATTTTCTGAGCAGTGTGGGCACACAGATCTTCACAAATCAGATCTGAGCTCATGGTTGTGAAACCATAAAGGGACAGTACCGGGAATGATATACACAGTTTTCCATCTATGTCTTGTCCAAATAAACGAATAAAAGGAATAGCACTGAAGCTAACAAACGCTAGAAATCAGTAGTTACCCAAATCTTTTCCAGAAATGCATGAGTAGAGCTCCTTCCAACCCTCTTGTGAATTTGTGGATGTGGTTTAAGAGACAGTACAACTTACATTTAGCTCTAAAGATGAACAAAAGTTCATCATGTAGCCAAACACTGCAGGCAGCAGGTTTAGACAACAGTGTTTGTTTTCACAAATTACCTCAGGTGTAGGAGTGCTGACCTGCTGTGTCTGTGATGACAGTCATGAGTACGGAAGAATCTGACCCAAGTTCAGTCCTCTTTATGACTGTTTTGCAAATACCGGCTCTGGTGTTGTCTTGAACGTCCGCCTGTGGCGTAGCAAGGTTTTTGTTCACTTTTATAGCGCGCGGCAAGTCATACTTTTTCTTAAATCACATCCACAAGTTTTGGTTTTGTACTGAGCAGGATGAGAGAAGTTTTGAAGTATTAATAATATAGATGAGTATTGACAGTGTTTGTTAGCTACATTAGCCTCATATAACTCATATAACTGAAGAAGTACAATTGGGACATCAATCATGCGTTGACTGGTAGGGTGATCACTTTAGGGTGATTTTAAATTCAAACTTTTTAATCTCCTTTGATTGTGCTTTGTCAGTTTTACAAAAACGTATTAGCAAAATGACCATTAGCTAAGTTTTTGCTGATAAACGCTTTGGGAGCATTACGTATCTTTTCCGAGCTGTCTAGAGTTAATGACCTTTATGATGACTGCTTTAACTGTTCATAAATTAGTTCATTTGCTGTTTATGACATGCTTAGATTGTTCCTGTGAAAGTTTTGTTTGGTTTGTGCACAGGAGGGTCATTTCAGGGTTCAGACTTGTTTACCCTGAACACACTAAAGATACATAAACGTGAACAATCAAATCAATGAGATCACATCAGAGCAGAAACTGGTGTTGAGCAACAAGGCTTGTGATGTGAACAAAGCCATTAAGGCAGTAAATGTGACTTGAGCCACTGTAAGCTGGTAATGTGAACGAGGCCTCGAAGGAAATGTCTCACCTAAACAAACATTCCGTCACGTCAGCGTTTCGACCATCTCCTTATGACACAGCAATGTTCAGAGGTCTCCTTCAGCCACAAGTATATAAACCCTGCGAGCATGCAGGCCTCTCTTTGCAAAGACAGGCAAATTTATTGCAGTGACACTGTTTTTTTCTTTTGTTTTTTTTTTGTGTCTCCTAGCTGCGGTCTCCGAGACCTGACCTGCAGAGGCATGTGACTGTGTGTCAGTGAAGCTGAGAAAGCTGTAATCAAAGCAAAAAGCGTCATGCGTTGCTTTTAGTGGCCCTTTAACTTGCCTTGGAAAAAATGAGTGACGCATTCCTTGCTCAAAATAGTCTGATGACTGAGTGTATAGCTGTTCACGATGCTGGATCTTAGAAACCCTTCATTACCAGACACTGCCCACCTGCCTGCCTTCTGTTCCACTCCCTGTTTCTTTGTCTGCACCTCCATGTGATACCTCATCCACATACAATCGCACTTTTGAACAGATGAGTAAATCATTAACGTTGCTGTCGGCCAGATGGGGCAGCATCAATATTAATTAAGTTATTAAATTATGTTATTAAATTACCTGAAACCGCAAAAACATGATTACCAGTTGACGACTGTCGTTTATCTACTGCTGGCTATCAGAAAACGTCATTCTGTAATCGTCATTTCTGTGTTTGACACTCAAATAAATGCTGGTGCCAGTGACATCATCACCTGTAAGACACTGCTTATGAGTCTTATGGGCCATATATGTTTTTTTTTTTTCTTTTATGAGGCACAATACAGGACAGCCAATCAGACCAGAGCTGTTTTTTTTTTTTTTTTTTAAATGAATAAAAACCTACATCAGTGTCATAAGTGGATCTAAGGGTGGTGGGGGGATGGGGGGGGGGGGTTATATGCAGATTATGGACCCTGTACATTCTTTCTGGACAAATGCTGTTCTCAGCACTTGTAAGGGGAAAATGTTAACTAGTTGTGATTGGATTAAAGTCCTGGTTATGCAAAGAGAGCAGAATACGTGTGGGAATTCCTGTGAAACCTGATGGTTTTATATTGGCAGTGTTTAAGTGTTGTTGCCCTGCCTAACAAGCTAAGCTGAGTGACATGGGTAATTATCCTCCAGCTTATTCTGAAACAACCACACCCATGTTTCCGTAGCTCTTACTTGAAGTATTTTACCTCCATTATCCCGATTCAGAGCCAGCCACGATGGTTAAACCAACACCTGTATGAGTGACATTACAGCCTCTATTGGGATTGGATTGTAGTGGTCAATTAGATTTAGATCTTCATGATAACTGATGTTGTATTGAATGCTGGTGCTTATCACTGATAAAGACTGGGAGAATGGCTAAGTCAGTTTGTAGTAATCTGACATCCAGGGCTGTGTTAGAATATTGACCGGCATTCGGCTTGTATCATGCACATGTGGCATTATGCATGTCAATATTCATGACTTATTATTATGGTCCTTATTCAGAAGTAAGTGTCTATTTTGTATTTTTTAAAACAATTTTGTTGTATCCAGGTTTTCCTTTAGCCACATTTCTCCCATCACCGTAAGCTAAAGGCAAGAACATGTTTCATGTGAAGTCAAGTAGATCTTAAAGCACCCGTGCATCTTTTCAGAATGATCTGGATAGCTCTACACACTTGGAGGAGAACTCTTCACTCCTCGTTCTGATAAAAGAAACCCATGCTGGCTAGCAGTTAATTGAATGAAAGGCCAATTATGCTCTAATGGACCCCCAGTCATGTGACCCCCTGACCTCAGGGCCAGATTTGTAAACAAAAATGTCATTCACATTTACCCTTCATTTCATTTGCTTTTCCATTTATTTCTTTTGCTTTAACTTGCATATTAACAAGAAACCAATGTGGAATCTTGGGTATGTTATCTTATTGTAGTCTGATAGATATATTCAGATGGGATTGATGCCAGTATTCATCTAAGCTAACACCAGTTTGCAGCTAAGCAGTCCCGTACAAATGTGTTCGTGCCTCCCCTCCACCCCTCATCCTCCCTTGCGTTCCTCAGGGAGCCGAACTGAAGCTCCTTTTAGTCAGATGTCATTTTTTTGGCTCTGAAACAGTCATGACCTCACCAGGACATATGGTGCAAGGGTCAGCAGCTCTCTGCCATTGGCCGCCCTGCAGCCAATGACCGCAAGTGCTGCCAACAGGACAATTTTTAGGGCTGAAAAATATAGCCTGACAATTTTTCCTTTTTCTCCCTGCCGTCTTCTAACTCTGTCGTAATTATATATGGTCAGTATGGTAGTAAGATAGCCACACTGTCCTTTTGCCATATACCATGGACGCTCAAGGCCTTGCTGTGGCTTGTACATTAACATGAATTAGTCGTGATAATTCACTTTTACCAAGCATATCTGTCTGACGCATGACCACCTCATGGCTCTCTATAAGGAATGCACCCCTTATATGGTATATCTTGCATACCCTTGAACCAAGAATAATTATGGCAATGAACATTTGATCTAATTATTTGAGCATATTTCCCAGATGGGGGACTTCAGACGTTACCACTGATGTAAAAATGGTCTTTATTCTGTCAGCACTGGCCTATAAAATGGCCAATTGTGCAGAAAACAATTGAGTAACGTGATTATTGGTTAAACTTCAGCCTGTGGTTTGCGTAAGATGCTGTTGGCCACATGTTCATGCCATTGGACCCTGTCAACAAAGTCTTCATTCAGATGCAGGAACTACAGTATTAGTAATAAACAGAACAATTTGCTGCCTCTGAGTCAATGACCCATTAGTTTGTGCTCCATCTGACTTTGCTTTTTGTTCTTGGAGTGTGTGTGTGTGGGGATGTGAGCTGCACTGGCCACTCTTACGGTCATAAAAAACCTTTGTTCACAGCCCTTGTGGTACTTGGGTTGTGGCCTCAGTAGCAGCTTTTGCTTTCTAAACATGCCGTAAGACCATAAATGTCTCGGACACTGCCCAGTTCCTTCCATTCGTGGTGCGCTGGTGTGTGGGTTGTAGTGCCACAGTAATCATGATTTTGACATTTTGCCCTTAGGAAATGAATAACTCTTCATTCCTGCCAATGGCTGACCTGTGCAATTTATTTGTGTCTTTGTTGTCTTCCATATTCTCTAAACCAGTTTCTCCTTTTGTTGTTGTTTTTGTCTTATTCCCAGTTTCTTTGAAAGGTCCCCAATGTCAATCCCTTAACGGAATCTCAAAAGCAATGTTTGTGTGACACGTCATGCTCTTTCAGTAATGGTCCGTGGCTGTTTCTGTGCAGCTCCTGACCTGAGGGCAGATTGCTGAAGTGGGCGAGTTATGAGCTGGATGTGATGCGCATGTGACTGCTGTGTAAATGCTGAGAGTCTATACTGTGCTTCAGGCAGTGATTCTCCGTCTCTCCCTCTCTTTCTCTATGTCTTCCTCTCTCATGGCCCAGTGCCACTGCCTGGAACTGAGATTGAGGGACCACAGAGTGAGTGTTTATCCAGTGGCCTCTCCTGAGGTTCTCCCGGTGCCGTTTCCGGTGATCATTTTCAGCGTCACTCTTGAGCCTAAGAAACTCGTGCATCCTCAGAGAACAGAGGGTAACTGTCTTCATCCTGCAGTGTTCTCGCATCATGCACATATGTGGTGATTAGTTTTAGTTTCAGTCCGATTCTGGTTCTTATCAGTTGTCCATTTCGCTTCCATAAAGATAAAAAAGAAAGAGAAATGTTCAGATAAAACAACTTTTTTACTGCATTGGGAGTAAAATGCAAACTAAAATGTTAAATAAATATTAATACCTTGATGCATGACATTCACCTAAAACAGGTTCTGGCAGACAGCCATGCGTGTCCTTGCAGGTACTGTATGAAGTGTTTAGGAACCGATAAGTAGAACTGAAATTCGAAAGCAAAAAGTGTACGCAGTACTGGGTATTTTCTGTTTTCGCTTCTGATTTGGTACTGACTTTCACTTACCAGGTTTCCCTACTGGTATAAAACTGATCATGATTATTACCTAATCTTCTATCACAGTTTATGATATCACTAGTTTATTTGGGCAAAGTCTAAATGTTTTAATAAAAGTATGCATGTGTAATCCGAACAAAAAATGAAGTATTTAAAATCTGTCCACATAAGTGCCCCCTGTGTATAATTGTCATACAGGACTGTTTGCAGTTAGGACAAAGTTACCAAGGGCCGTGAGCAGGGAATATACTACTCTGTACCAGCACTAGGTACCAACTCACAAATGGCCTATTTGGCACTTTCTATTTAGTCCTTAGGAACATTTCATTACATCTGTACTTTATTGGGACATTCCTTTTCTAATAACCTTTTTTTGATCAAAAACTCCCATGGTAATAAAACTAATTATTTGGGGGAAAAAATGCATTTCTTTATTTTGTATGGATACTAGTTGTTGGTAATACATGGCTGATTGTACTTATTTAATCTACAGTTAAATAATAATTAATAGCTTTGGAATCCAATTGAATATATTGTATAAATATTTGCTCTTTGATTAAGAAGTGGTGTGTTGTACTACAGCCTCATGTATTACAAATAAGACACATCGTATTAATGATAATTATTGTTTTAAAAAAAAAGAGCTCAAACAGGAAGGGAATTTGTGTAATTTGCTGGAGAGGTCTCTTGTTGATTGAGGTGGTAGTAGCCTAGTGGGTAAAACACTTGCTTGTGAACCTGATGACCACAAAGTTGCAGGTTCAAACCCCCACTTTCTACCATTGTGACTTTGAGCAAGACACTTAACCCTCATTTGCTCCAGGAGGACTGTCCCTGTAAGCAATGATTATCAGTCGCTCTGAATAAGCGCATCAGCCAAATTTCCCCTTTTATTTCTGTTTTAGTACAGTTTTTCTTTAGCGAAATCTTCTAAAAGTCAGCTGTGGGTATTGATTTCAGGAGATTAGCAGGGACATGAAGACTGTCACAGGTACTTTACAGCATAACGGACCTGATGAACGTGAGGGTAGGTTAGACATGGAGAATTAAACCTCAGAATCTTTTATTCTTTCCCTTTGTCCCTGAGAAACAAGATACGTATAACCTCCATATGGCCTTATTACATGATCCAATATATCAAAATGCAAACCGTGCTGGGTTTCATGACTTTTTAGAATATTGAAATGGTTAAAATAATGTCTTACTGCAAAACTAGGCAATAAATGTGGTCTCTTATCAGATCTGGAAATGAATAAATCTGGGGTATTCTGAAACCAAGAGAGTTTTCTGTTTTTAGTTACTGCTGAAAATGTCTCTCCCATGGCTGAAGTTAGTATAATCCATGTTTTTAGGAGATTTGCTGTCTTCATTTCATTCCATCCTTGACAGCCCCCCATCCCCCAGCTTCACTGCTGTATGCCCTGCTTATGTGATCCTCCCTATAGACTCTCCCCTACCAGAGCCTCATGTTACTGCCACTGCTGCTGTCTTTTTGGGCAGTCAGCGTTCTGAACATATATCCAGCTACACTGCCTCTCCAGCAGCTTTCCACGCTTGTATTAATAGGTAAAAGACTTTTGCTGCTTTATTTTGACAAGGTTTCTTCTAGGCCAACACTAATCACTCAATGGCATTAATGTCATTAAAAAGAAATTAAAACATTGGCAGCTGTTTTCATTTTCTTGTTCTGCCAATTTAGACTCATCACTTCACTGACAAAGGGAACACAGTTGAAAGAGGACTAAGGATGGACATGAGGAAAATGTTGCTTGGCAGAAGCCTTTTGAAGCGCACTAATGCTCTGGAAGTCTTTTAGGAACGTGAGCATGACAGTGGTGTCTGACCACCTGAAGAGAAAACCACTCAAAGAACAACAAATGGTATAGTTTTCTGGCCCCTCACTCAAAACCAATGGGAGCTATGACCTTGTTCTCTGAGAGCTACTAAACTTGAAACATTCTTGAACTTGATGGTGAAGATGATTCTAGTAAAGTATTACATAGGTGATTATTGGCGATTTTGAAGACTTTGTTTTGACATAATACAGTTGTAAAACAAGAGTGAAAATGGTCCCAGAGCCTCTAAAATGGAACCTCCTACTGTTATTTCATGTGTAAGTCCTCACAACCTTTGAAGAGAAGCTTCTTTTCTCTCAAGGATTGCATTTTGCATGTTTGCATTTTGCAATTTAGCAGAAAGCTTCATATTTCCTTTGTGTAATAATGCATAAGTGTGCCTTTTCACACATTTTTGAATCAGTAACTCAGTTTCAATTAGTCAGTTAAATGACCCAGTAATCAAGTACATTATTAATTATTAACCGCCATTAGTTGCAGGCCTATGTTTTTCTGTGCACATCAAATGAGCTTTCCTGGGGCTCAGGCTTGGTGCAGAAAGAACATGGGAGGGTGGAGAGGGGGAAGAGGTACAGTGCTTTTGGGTGCTTCAGTAAGCCAGCAGGTTCCAGGGAAGATGTGGCTGAAACATCAGAGGAGAAAACTCTTCTCATCTCAAGAAACCCCTCCCCAGTCCTCACCTGGGAATTTCCTCCATAGCAGCACTAAAAGAAGCAAAAAATGAGAATTAGCCCAGGCAAAGTAACGCAGTTCTAAAATGCATTAAAATGCTAATTCGCACTATAGCCAAGGGAGCAAATATGATCAAAACATCTGAGGAGAGTCACACCACAGTGAAACACGTGTGTTCTGACCGATACCTCTGATATTTCCTGATTGATCCAGAGGCCTGCTCCTTCACAAGCCCCCGACACGTGGCTTCCCCTCTTAATGTTGATGTTTAATGCATGAAATGAAAGCTGAGAGCTGCTGGTTTGGGGAGGTGTTGGCATTCTGTATAGCTGAGCCTAACCTTGTCTATGCAAATCAAGCCCTGATATCAAAGCAGTGTTTTGAATTTACTTACATTCCTGCTTCTGTAGAGGAGCGAGTTATCGTGACTAGAGAAGCACGTGTAGCCTTGAGTTTATTGCATTGTCCTTTGACTTTAGTTGTTCTGGTGGAGTTCAGCGAGGTATTCATGCTCCTGCGCCCCCTCTGACCCAACTTCCCTTCATTATTCTACCTAAGGATGTTTTCTTCTTAGGAGATGCCTCCTCTGATATGGCCATTGTCTTGCTGGTTTGCCAGATTTGACTGGCCGTCATGTGTTCCATGTGTTCAAAAATGTTTTGGGTTTATTTATTGAATTTGAACAATCTCCATGTGCTTTAGCTCTCATGTCTCATTCAGTATGGAACACTGCAGTTGTTTATTTAGCATGTAGGTTTAGAATCAAATCCTGGAAGAAATTGCTTATACTGCGCAGACATTTAAAATATAGTATAAGACCAAAATAAAAGTGTCAGAATAAATACTTTGAAAATGCTCTGTAATAAATACACTGTTATACATAAAATGCTATGGTCAGTAAGAGAGGTGGCTATTAATACTAGCTGAAGTGGTTTAGTAACACATATTTGGTGTGTTTGTGTAGCCTCCTATGCTTGAACTTTTGAGATTTTCTTCACACTCGTATCTCATTACAAGAAAGGTGCTTCTCTTGGTGGTGTTTTCTGTGCTGAATGTCAATCAGAGGATGGGTTCCCCTTTAGAGTCTTGGTTCCTCTAAAGGTTTCTTCCTCTTTTTTCTTTTTTCCAGCTCACTAGGGGCCTGGACCTGGAGTTCTGTAAAGCTGCTTTGTGATAATGTCAAATATTACATTTTAAATTGAAGTTAATGAACGGTGCTTAGGGGAAGTGGATATTTTATGGTTCTTCTATCACTCCAAGGACCTCTTTTTGGCACCTTTCTCCAGATAATTGTTTAACTTGTTAAAATAAGTCAGATTTGACTGTTATTTTGAACTATTTTATGTATTTATTATACTCTGATACTATAGAGAGTTTTAGGTTGTGAGGTAAATTGTCCGTGTTTTATTTAGTTCACTGCCTTTGCCAACCCTGCAGAAATAAAGGTTTCATGTCTCTACAGTCCAAATCCAGGTAGATTTGGTTCTGATTTCTACACTCATTAAATCATCTCAGTTGGAACAAAACATCCAAAAATGTAGGAAAAAAGGAGAAAGAAAAAACCTTCATAGTTTAGAGTAAGTCCACGGAACAAGATTTGTTTCTGAAGCACTTTTGGAATATTTCTGTTGGTCCGTTCATCATGAAAGGTTGACACCATGTAAACCACAGCCGATGTTTTCAAATTTCAAGGAAAAAATGGAGATCCAGAGTGTGTGTTTTGACATCAGCTGATATGTCTGAAATAATACACATCAGCATTTGTCCATAATTCCATGCCAATTACACAACACTGTTTTGTATGGCTGCCAGTGGTATTGATTAGCAAGGCCCATTATTGAACGGAATGAAATTTATTTCCTCTATGTTTTATCAATTATTTTGGTTGTTGATCATTTCAGATTTCTCTAATCAGTGTTGACATGGTCAACATATAGACTGATTATACTGTTACTTGGCTTGTTGTCTGCTTATTTGTTGTTTTAATTTGAAATAGGCTGTATTGTTAAAAAAAAAAAGTTTGTCGTATTTATTGTAGCTTGAGGGCTCACCCATCACTCCTCACATGTAATGCACTGACTGCAGCCACTCAGGCCTGTAAATGAGCCTTGTAAATGGAAATTGAGATTTTGTGTACAAGCCATAGGAATTATCCTACCAGAGTTCAACACAAACAAACAACTCTGCAGAGGAGAAGCGGTGGCGAGTGGTGAGGACGTCTGGAAAAATGACGAGCTAACGAAGTTGCAAGCGTCCCTCGGCGAAGGATGGGAAGCTTGTGGATTGAACTTGAATTCTCAGTAAGCCTGCGAACAGAGGAACCCCCTCCGCCAGTTCCATTCCATTCCAAATCCACATTTCATGGAAATCCTAGCCGCTGAAAAGTGAGCCTGCACTTGGCTCTTTCTTTTGTGCTGTGGGGTTGACGCAGCAGGGGGTCTGTAGAGTTCCACAATGGAGTCAACACTGAGATCCCTATCAGGTGTCTGTAAGCCGAGAACCAGCGACTGCCAGCATTGCCAACCCCATCACCTAGCAACCACAAATGCCAGTCATCGAGGAAGGGGCGGTGCATGAGCTCATGGCATTAATTATTCATGAAAAAGGGGCTGTTGGAGGGAAAGGTGACGTGAGCTACCGAGCTGTAGACATACTGAGCATGCCCATCTGCCCCTGGCACTGACAGAAGCCTCGTGAAAAGGCTGCAAGCCAGAGGTCCGGAAAACGCACGGCAGGGTTAGAATTCTTTTCATTTGTTTCATCACAATGTCGGACCACAAACAGACTGGAATTCTCGTCAAAGCTGTCTGAAATGTGTTTTTTTAGTCTGTGTTTAGAAGCCATTGTCATATGTGTGTACAAATACACAGTTTAAATTTAAAATGTGATATGTTGGCTCATTCTATTCCTGTAAAATACATTTCTCTGTAGGTGGGGCCTGTTTGTTGGTTTGCTAATGAAGTAGCTTTTCAAAGCATTTTCACAACTCTGCGGTCATCTCGCGTTTTATGAACCTCTATGTGTCAAAGAGATTGTATGTCAGTTAAAGGGAATGTGGTTCTGATTTTCACTGCCTGAAAGAGGCCTCAGTAAGCCTGAAGCTGCAGACCTGTGGTCCTCTTCCACCACTGATAGGCACGGAGTTAGATTCCAGCCCTCCTCAGCAGGACCAGCATGCCCAATTAGCATTACTGTCTGAGAGAGCAACTTTCTCACCATCAGAACAGTGCTTTTAACCCGTTGTGTACTATAATTTACCTCCTTTTGATGGAGAATAGTCTCCGGCTCCTCCCTTCTCATCAGCCTTTAGTTTGTCTTTGGTTCAGCCTGGTTATGTATAAAACAGGGCTGTCGGATTGTGTTCCTAGAGATTCTAAAGATTACTGCATCACGCGTATTGATTTGGCTCATGCAGGGCACGCTAATAAGCCAAAGAGCTAAAACAGGTGTGTCAAAGCAGGAAAAATGCCAGACTCTGCAGAGCTGTGGTCCTTTTGATAACATACAATTTAGTGTATTAAAAACAAAAAATGTGGTTGGTGTTTGTGAAGGCTGTTACAATTACATCATTAAACTCAGTGCCTTACTTTCTCTTCTTTGGCGGAAGTCATCAAAAATAAGCATCTTTTTTTATTGTTTGTAGCTCTCACACACTACTTTCAGAGCTATTTTCCATCACGTGAGCTGTTTACCTGCATTATTTTACATTTTTTTGTTTTGTTTTGTTTTTTCTTATTTTAGAATCTTTAAATGCTATGCATATTTTATTGTCCAGTCTGTATTCCTCTTTAAAATTGTGACTAGCAGAAAATGAACATCATAATATAATTGAAAATAGCAGCCTTAGTATCCAATAGAGAAGCTGATACTGTACAAACCAAACTAAATTTAATACATTCTCAATCAAATGTACTCTCCACCCTGGAGGGGTTTCCTTATGTTTGAAACGGGCAACTTTTTATTGCTTTAACATCTTTTGTCACCTTGCTTAGTCAGGTAATCTGATCCCAGTGAACTGAAAGTGTTCCTAAACTGTTCTCTCTCAGGTGTCAGGCTGAGGGTTCGGTCTTTTTTCTGAGGTGATTTGGTGGATCGCATGACTGTTAGGCCTTTAATCATGCTTGAAATTTTAGTCTGAATCCAGATACAGATTCAGTCTTGGTGACCACGGGCTCTGGGCATTCTCATGTTTTGGAACATATTATATATAAGCATTTTCTGAAATAATGAATGAATGTCCTTATGGCTCTGTAATATCCTCTCCAGACTCCTCGACTCTGTTTCCCACGCGTCTCTCGACTCTGTGTCCCAGACTTGGGCCTCGCAGACCAGTGCAGTTCTGTGTGTGACTCC
This sequence comes from Hydrocynus forskahlii, assembly GCA_037974365.1. Taxonomy (NCBI): domain Eukaryota; kingdom Metazoa; phylum Chordata; class Actinopteri; order Characiformes; family Alestidae; genus Hydrocynus; species Hydrocynus forskahlii. The sequence goes on along the minus strand of JBBPCX010000016.1, from coordinate 13,307,164 downwards.
AGCCTGACTGATTAAAATTTGGTTTAAAGGTAATGAGAACAGTGAAGTAGTATAAGGTAAGGAGAAACTAAAAGCACCTGGGACTGAAATTTTAACCCAACCAAACCCAGGCTTGTACACTCGGACTGATCCCATTGTTTTCTCCAAGCTGTGCCACACCTGAATCAGGAAGCCCTTCTCTCTCTCTCTCACCCTGACCACATGCTGGTCATTAGGCTTTAGAGCTCAGACTTTATGTGATAAGAAACTGTTAAACTTTTCAGCCTGACCTCAGACCAGTTTTATGGTTTTCTGATGATGGAAAATAGCAAGTTTGGGAATGAGCGAGCTGGTCTCAGGTCAGCATTGAACTTTAATCCCTCTGACTCAGGAGTGTGTAAGCAGGTGTATTGCTGGGCGGAACAGTGCCATAGCTCATGTTGACTCTGAGTGACGCAAGGTACCCAGGTGCACGCGCACGTGTGTGTGTGTGTGTGTTTGCGTGTGTGTGAGTTGTAGGGTTAAAGCAACGCAGATGGCCGTGGGAGTGCTGTTTTTCCACTCGAGTGAAGCACCAGTCTGTTGCTGAAGTGATTTCCTTCAGACGCTGTAGCTGCAGGGGCAAGTGCCTACTGGACTGAGAATAATACCCTCTCCTAGGTTGTCTGTACAAAATACACACACACACACACGCGCACACATTCTCTTTCTCACTCCCTTGAAGTCTGTCAAACTCACTCATACACACACACACACAAAGCTGAGTTAATCACCTTCAACTTCACAACACACTGATGCAGACGCAGACCTGCCTGCCCTCGCTGCATGTTTTGTGTTAGCAAGGAAGCATGTAGTGAACAGACATGCTCCTCCTTTTAAGTTTGTGTTCTTCCTCATGACACAGAACTGGTCCTGATTGTCTGCACAGAACTCGTTAGAATTTGAGTCAGGGTTCAGATACTTTTGAATGACTGAGGCAAATGATTCTGTGATACAGGACTTCTCACACCTTAATACTTAACCAACTCAAAACCTTCTTTTAAAGCGACAATGAAAAGGATTCCTGAATTCCTTTTCACTCTCGTGCTCTCTCTCTCTTTCCCTCACTCTCTATCTCTCTCTCTCTCCCTCTCCCTCTCTATCTCTCTCTCCCTCTCCCTCTCTCTCTCTTTAGCTCTCTCTCTCCCTCTTTAGCTCTCTCTCTCTCTCCCCGTTTCTCTCTTCCTCTCCCTCTCTCTTTAGCTCTCTCTCTCTGTTCTCTCCTTCTCTCTCCCTCTCTCTCTCTCTCTCCCTCCTGAAAGTCATTAAAAACTGTTGGTAGAGTCTGCTGGGTTGTTACTGAGAAAAACCAGTAGGGCGTCACAATTAATTGTATTTTGTTCACCATCACCAGTGCTGTGATGACGGGAGGGATCAAATTACTTACACATGTTCAGAGTGACGTAATGAGACTGGCGGGAATGTCGCGTTAGGAGCCGTGTCTAATATTAGAGCAGCCGGGTTCTTCCCCTAGGGGTTTTGAACCCAGGTCTCACACGGATAACTTGCCAGACAGCTACAGAGCCCATTTACAGTGCAACACACACACACACACACACACACACACACACACACAGTTAAAAAGGTGCTTCACCCTTAACTGCTTACCTGTAAAATGATGAAAACAAGCTGATTCTCACTGCCTGTCAGGAGTGGACAATATAGAAACATAATCGCGATTCTTACGGACATTTTTAGAATGCACAATGTTTGTTGCATTATTTCAATGCAGAGATAAATGTTAAATTGCTATAAAACTAATGTTTATTTTTTAAAACATATTTCCAAAAACATTTGCAAAATCTGTCTTCAGGTATTTCTTGGCCCAGTCTTAACACTTCAGCTTGTGAATCTTATTCAGTTTGGGTTGTGTTTCAGCCTTTTGTTGCACACTGTTATTCCCAGTGTTGTGTGTGTGAAACATGAAGCCTTAATGAACACTGTCACAACAGACCTGCATCGTGAGCATTTTAAGAAATTAGATATACATTTATTGTTTTTATAGGCTTGTTGGAGAGAAAGTGCAGAAAGTTATTACTTGTTGCAGATTGGTCAAAGTTATGTTTTACATTTACGTTTACATTTATGTCATTTAGCAGGCGCTTTTATCCAAAGTGACTTCCATTCCCTAACTAAAGGGGGCAGTCTCTCCAGGAGTAACTTGGGGTTAAGGGTCTTGCTCAGGGACTCAGTGGAATGCTGAAGGTATGATTCCAACCCCTGTTCTCTTGGTCCACTAGGGCACCACCACCAATAATTTGTTGTCTCGCAAAGTCCACCCAGCATCAAATCCTATGCTCATATCATGAAGCCCTGCTGTCCAGCAAGTAAGGGTTGGCAATAAAGCAGAAATATATATAATGATAGTGGAAGACACAAGATACCATAAAGCACACAACTGGCATGGAGGAAATGTACCAGCAAAGTAGTCAAGGAATTAATGGGATAATGGCCTGTAATGCGATATTTAGTATAAAGCATAATATAGGAATAGTACTAATAAGTACATTTTTTTCCCTGTTAATTTATTTACAGTCTCTTTATTATTGGTCTAAAGGTTTTTTTAATGATCCATGCAGTTCTTCAGAGTTGTAGAAGTGCTGCTGATACTCAGAGCGGAGTATTGTGATGTTCACCCACCCCCTTATCTACAGAGGCTGTAGTGACTGGGTTGTTTGTGGATGTATGTTGGAGGCAGTGAGGCTTCCGTTTGTTGTGATCCACGCTGAGGTTTCATGAGGAGAGTCTGTCTATTGTTCTCTCTGTGAGAATCCGCTGGAGCCGTTCTACCTCAGTGTGTTCCAGAGAAGCAGCACCAGAGCTGTGAGGGAGCCTCTTTTACCTCTCATTTTTTCTACTCATCCTCCTTCTTCTTCTCCTTTGCCTTCTGTTTCTCCCCGCCTCATCTCCTCTCTGAGGAAATACTGGCTCCCTCTTATGAATATTCAGCCTGAGGGTTTCTCTCTGTCTGTCTCTGTCTCTCTCGTTCTTTTTCATTTGTTCACCAGTTTCGTCCTTTGTTTCTGTCTGTATCGTTCTGTTCACCCCACCTCCTCCTCCAGTCTCATCCTGAAACCCAGTCTGCCCAGGGCTGGACAGAGGCCAGAGCTTTGCAGCCCGTGGCTCATTTCAATCTCCCAGTGGTTTCAACAACCAGGTTTCCAGTCAAGGAGATTCCTTTCTCCCTCTCTCTCTCTCTCTCTCTCTCTCTCTCTCTCCCCCCCTCTCTCTCGCTCATGCTCTCTCTCTCGCTCATGCTCTCTCTCTCTCTCTCTCTCGCTCATGCTCTCTCTCTCTCTCTCTCTCTCTCTCTCGCTCATGCTCTCTCTTTCTCTCTCTCTCTCTCATGCTCTCTCTTTCTCTCTCTCTCTCTCTCTCTCTCTCTCGCTCATGCTTTCTCTCTCTTTCTCTCCCTCTCCCTCCCTGTCTTTCTCTTGCTCTCCCTCTCCCTCCTTCTGTCTCACTCTGTCTCTATTTGTCTGTGTCTCTCTCCCTCTCTCTCCCTCTCTTCCTCTTGCTCACTCTTTCTATTCCTCTCCCTCCCTCTGTCTGTCTGTCTGTGTCTCTCTCTCTCTCTCTCTCTCTCTCTCTCTCTCTCTCTCTCTCTCTCTCCCTTTCTCTCTTTCTCTCTGTCAGTTTGCACTAAAAGCTTTACCATAAATAGATTGTGTCTAGGTTATTCCTCAACGGGGCAGACACAACACACTGATATTTATTTCGGGCAGAGTGTTGGATCCGAGTTGTCGGTCGTGAAAAAGATGATATAATACCCGCCTGGTGCTCAGACTGAGCTGGCATAAGGCAGCCATTTTGTGGACAGAAATGTCATCAATGTATGTGCGTGCACTTGCCAATGATGGTCACCATCATACGAGAGCAGGTGGGCACTTGAGAACAAATTCAGTTTCATGTCATCTGATTGTAGTGGTTCAGCTGCACTTATTTTGGACGACACTTGTGGGACGTGTGGAAATAATTAGTCAACCAAAAAAAGTACATTTGTGACTTTCTCTTACACAGAAGTGTCACTGTGTTCTTAATCTAGTTATAGAATTGTGAATGTGAATAGTTAATTAGTGGCTATCATGTTTTTTTTGTTTAGTTTTTTTTTTTTTTTTTAGCTTAGCTTAGCCTCCTGTTGTTTCACCTTAAGTCTAATTGAAGGAGCTTGGGACACTTCCTACAAGTCATGTAGTGTTACAACATTCATATATTTAGATACCTTCATATGTGAGAATACCAGTGTCTTGGATTGATCTGCATGAAATAAATCAGTAAATGTTTTTTTAGCTGGCAGCTACTGAATTTTGACTGGGTCAAAGTTTTGCCCAAAATATACAAACATTTTAGTCACCTATGCTAATAGTTTGAAGCCATTTAAATCAGCAGTTTTTTCTGCCAGGAAAAACACAAGTGACCATTTGAATAAATGCAAATAAATAACAGATGGAACAAAAAGTATCAAGATATCTTTTTTTTTTTTTTTTTTTTTTTTTTTTTTTTTTTTTAAGGCTGTGAGCTGGTTAGATGAACAGGTTTGGTTCTAGATTTCTGCCATCAGTCATTCTGTGGATTTATAAAACTTTAATATAATGAAGTAAAAAGAGCCAACCCTGTTATCTGATGGTAAATACAGTTAAAACTGGGCTTCCATAAGGAGAGATCTGGAAATGGTTAAGCAAACACTTTACCATACATAAAACCAATATTTACTCTATTAATTGTCTTTGTATTTATAGTAATATTAGTGGTTAACACTAACTCAACACTACTGCCCAGTAGTAAACAGCTTTTAAGTATAATTTTCTCAGGTGCCTAAGACTTTTGCATTGTACTGTTGTTGTGAATTGTACCAAACTAATCAACTCCCATCATTTAGGATCTCTGCATCCCTAGTTATCCCTGTTGTTATTGATGCTATTTGATTCAGTTTCCGGCAAACTACTGAACAGATTTTACCAGTGCATAAGTTTGGTCAGCAGTGATTCCTATTCCATGATTGTCAGACCAAATCATCTGTATTCTTCAAACAAACCATTACATATTCATATATCCTGTCTTACACAAACATAGCAGTGTCTGAGCAAACTCCCTCACCTCTCAATGCCCTTCTGTGTTCTCTTGCTTTCTCCCGCAGGACCAGTTTGAAAACCTCGACAAGCACACACAATGGGGCATCGATTTCCTGGAGCGCTATGCAAAGTTCGTGAAGGAGCGGCTGGAGATTGAGCAGACCTATGCAAAGCAGCTGCGGTGGGTTTTCTATTAATAATCACTAGCCGACCACACAAGTGTTTCTGATGTAAGCACGCACACTGCACACACTCCGGCCATCTCATGTTGGAGTAATGATATTAAATTTATGTAGCGCCTTTCAAGGAACCCAAGGTAGCTTTGGATAAAACAGTGGGTCAAAGACCAAAGGCCTTGGAGGGTAAGTGCTTTTTAAAGAAGAATAAATCATGACAGTACAGTCTTTCAATTCACCATTTGCAAAGTCAAGTCAGGTTTTAACTCATTAATATTTAATGAAGCTTTTGTCAATATCTATTTTAAGTGTGGTGGAAGCAGATTTTATGAATAGCATTTCCCTGTAACTGGAACACATGGAAAATCATGATAATTTGTTTTTATATAGAGCTCCGGATAAAAAAAAAAGACAACACTGCAGTTTATTTTTAAATCAGCATCTCTACATCCCTGTTCCTTCCCAGTGTCTGTTAAATTCCTACATGAGCACCTCATTCTGCTTCATGAGGTACTGATTAGTGATCACTTGAATCAGATCTTATTTTATGTGGAAAAGTATTAAAACCATGCTGTAATCAACACAATCCTCTTGTGATCTGACCAGTTGGATGGTAAAACACTACTAGAAGTACATCACAGTTAATTATTGCTATTTTGTTTAAGACTGAACAAGAGATTTGTTTCCTTTGAATTATTCAAGTTTGTATTATTCAATTTTGATGTTCTGTGATTTCCTTTAAAATTATGCTTAAAGAACAATATTTTTAATTGGAAATTAGGGAAAAAAATGTCAACAATATTCTTAAAAATTAAGGCAAAGCTGTTCAGTTCAATACATTAAAAGATAACCTGAGAAACTGAACTTTTTTTTCCAGGGCTGTATATTTAGGATGTAAATGTTTTTTATAGTCAGTTGTAGCCTGTGGAGGGAGCCTCCTTGTCTTGCTGTTTGTTGTCAGAAGTGTGTTTTAGCAGTCAGAAATTGAAAGTGGCAGTCAGCCACTTACCTTCAGGTCACTATGCAACTTGTTTCTCTCCTACTAATCTGTCTGGCACACTGCAGTTTATAGGTCAGCTTAGTGTTTAATAAAACATATTAACTTTGCTTGAGGCCAAAAAAATGAATAAAATGCATTACAATCTGACCACACGTTGTTTTATTATTAGCCTTTTTCATGAGAATGTGAAGCTCCATTAGACTCCAGGTTAGGTAATATTTCTAAGCCATGTTTATACAGGTTCATATATCTAGTTTAGCCTTGCTTGCAGCAGTTACCATGCTGTTCTGTTTTATTGATTAACTCTATGGTATACTCTAATACCATAATGCCTCAGTGGAGGCTGATTCAAAATGCTGAAAGCCCACTGAGTGCTTTCCCTTGGTGGGCTGCGAGTGTGATGAAAAATCAAACGGAGAATCGGACACATGCTGCAAATTTGCTTCAGGACATGAACCGGGCTGCAGCTGTGGCCTCTCCTCTCTCTCCCCCTCCCTTCTTCTCTCTCCCCTCTCGGGGCTGCCTGCGCTCCCTCTGGGTGTTACGTGGTTGCCTGGATACAGCAGTGGAGTCCTGCTTCACCCCTTGTAATCTCTGATAGTTGCCTTGTTGCACCACCCAAAGTGTCCAGCAAGGTCTGTCTCTGACCACTCTGCCTAAAATACATACTAATCACAACAGAACACCCCTCTGAGGCCCGGCGAGTGATACCAGCCAGCTCGGAGGGTTTTTATCTGGTATAATCTGCTTTCTCTCAGGCTAAACTAATTGCATTCATGATGAGTGGAAAAAATCATTTGTCCCTGATTTTGAACTTAATTAAAATTCTTCATTGCAGTAATAAAGGCTTAATTATTATGACATTATTATTATTATCATTAATAATAATAATAATAACAATAATAATAACAATAACCATAATAATAATAGCAATAATAACAAATAATAATACATAATTAACCCTGACCCTTAATTACTTATTAGTTATATTATGCTTGTATTATACATTATTAGTTATCTCTGGGTTATTTCATCTTCCAGATGTGAATAATAATTTTACCTTGTTATCCAATAAATAAATATTCTCAAAAACTGTCTACTGACTGCTGTATGGATGGCAGCGAGTGGTGTGTGCACCATGGACCTGTAGGTGTCAGGTCAATTATTATTGTTAATCAAAATAGTAATTGAAGTCATAGGCTCAGGTATAAGAATAATTCTGAAGCAATTAATTCTGAAACAAAGACAATTGTACCTAATCGAATCATGGAGACTTTATGGTGAATTTATGCATCACTTCAGTACAGTTGAATGGAATCTTTCTGACCTCACATTTACGCTCCTAGATTTTTTTTTAGTTATTTCTCCCAGATGTGGGTAACAGTAGAATTCTTCTTGTTCTCCTGAATCAGTGCAAGTTTACAAATGCAAATATCCGGTCATTATGAATCTCAGCTTAGTTTGGCCTGTTGCTGTTAGATCATGAGAACCTGCTGGGACTCTGCACAGATGCCAGAGTTCTCTGTGATGCTGATCAGTGCTGTCTTCCAACATCAACTAGAAGGAAGTGTTGAATTTGACCTGCTTTTATGAGTGAATTAGAGGAGGCTCATTTTAAGAGCAGTGGTAAGCATCATTAGCCCAGCTCTGTGGGCATTTGGGGGAACTCATTTAGTCCCAACACGCAGTCCAACCCCCACTGTATGTTCCTCAGGAGAGGAGCGTGCCTCAACACGGCAGGGCTGCTTCCCTCAAGAGCTCTCCTTTATCTGAGAACTCTGTTCCTTCTTCCTGTAAATCCAGTGTTTTGGGGTAGAACTGGAGCAAAGGGACAGGGAAAATTAACATAGTGTTGGGTTTCTCTCCCGTCTTTGACCTAGTTTAGCTCTCTGATGTGTAAACTGCACAGACTGTTTAGTCTGGCTCCTTTTGTTCTTGTACATGGAAATGAATATGAATTTAAAAAATGTTTCTGTTTAGGAATGTAACGTCTGAACCATTTGTTTCATAGCCCATTGATGTGTGTCTGTGTTTGTGTTTAAATATAGTTCTGTTTTCCAACAGGAACCTGGTAAAGAAGTACTGCCCCAAGCGCTCCAAAGATGATGAGCCCCGGTGAGTTTTACTTCCAACATCGTCAACAGGAGAATATATACTTATACACAGGTCACTCAAATGCTACTGTCTAATTGGTTAAGAAGCATTTCATCCATGCTATTGTTTGTGATTAATTTTAAGAGTTGTATTATAATCGTTTTTTGCCTATTAAAAAGGCTACAGTGTTTTTGGTGGAACTAATTGCAAATATTAAAACATGTTGGATGTAGTTTCTTTGTTTTCCCTTTATTTTGCAGAACTGCTGCATAAACACAGTAGAACGCTTAAGGTTATTGTGTGGTATCACAGATACACCCACAGCTGCGATTTGTTTTGCTTATTGTATTTTATTATATGTAATATTATAAATATTATTTCTACATCCATATTTATTGCTTAAACATAGCTGTTGTGTCTAAAGTAAGTACAGAAAAGTATTACCCCATTCTGAATATTCACATTTTGTTTTACAATCTGAAATGACACAAACAAAATCAAGTTTCCAGCTGTAATTACTGCAGCTTATAATATCCAAGTTAAAGATTTGATAGCAACAGTTTAGAAAAAATAACAAACATGCATAAACCAGAATCTCTAAGATGGATAAAGGACTATCTTCCTCCTTGAAAGTACTTGTAAACTCAGTCAGGTGTAACTAATCACCCTCTCCTTTTGCACACCAAGCTAACTGGCTTCTACTGGTCATCAATAGTAATTGTTTTGATTACATCAGCATAAAACAGCTATTTCTGGAGCGTTCCAGTGTTTGGTTGTGTGACTGAAAACAATCAACTATGGGTGGCAAGGCACTGTGAAAAGATCTTGGAGATCTTGAGGTCAGAAGATTCAAACTCATCAACTGGTATTAGTAAGGCCGTCCCTGGACCAGGCCATCCCTACAAACTGGATGGACGAGTGAGGAGGACAGTGGTCAGAGAGGCTTCCATGACGCTTATTGCAACTTCGAAGTGGTTTCAGGAATTTATTTAGAACAGTGTGTGCTTGTATCACAGTATCATAAAGGGTGATCCTTCATTAATCTCAGTGATTAAATTTTTGTTTAATTATTTATCATCCAATTCTGAACTGTGTCTTCCACTTGTGTCCTGAAATCACATATTTCATATATAAATAAATACAGTTGGATTTTTGTGTGTGTCTTCGTTCCAGGCTACAAGGCAGCAAAATGTAAATATTTTGAAGGGGATCACCCTCTTCTATGCCTCACTGCATATCAGTTGCCTAAATATACATTCAGCACTCTCAGATTTTAGATTGCCGACAGTTCTTGTTGACACACTGTTTCAGTTCCTTAGTGACACATCTAGCTTAACAGTGAATTAAGCATATTTTGGTGTCTAAGGAGATTTATATATGTGCTGAGTAAATGTTTGAGTAATGGAAATGTGGAACCTATTTATTTATTCAGTATTTGTCCCTATTTGTATTTGCACAAAGGTGGATGGATTTATCATGTCCCACATCATGGCCTGTGATAATTATTTTTTTTGTTTACCTTTGTTTTCAGCATCAAACGTTTTTCCGCAGTGACTTATTTCAGAGCATGAATAGTTGAGATAATGATGAAAAAGCTGTTTGCCTGGCAGATGAGGACAAGATTATCCCCATTGTAAAATAATTATTGTAATAGTGCCACTGATGTAGACAGTGGGGAGTAGCGGCTGGGCGTCAGTGCAGGAGCCTCCTCTTGCTGTAATGAATTCCATTAGATGTGCATCATTTGATGCAGAGATTCCTGTCCCTTGCACATTCCATCCTATGCTGTTGGAGTAGGGGAATATGCAGAGTGGAGCCGGACAGTGAAGCAGAGATTGTTTGCTTTTGATGAAGCACTGCGGTCTAGTTCTTTCAAACACAGACATTTACAAAGTGCATGACAGCTGTGTGTGTGTGTGTGTGTGTGTGTTTTAATAAAGTGAGCAGGTCAGGCTTGTCTGCTTGGCAATCAGTCAATATCAACAATCTCCAGTCCTCCAGAGCACATATTACAACAAATTAAGTGGTGTGTGTGGGGGTGTTTTCATGTACTTGTGTGTTCACTATGCCTAGTGGTGCTTGTGCCACCATTCTTTGGGGTGAAAATCTAATTTGCACCATTTTCCATGAACCTCAGATGTACTCGGACAGTCAAGACACATCTGGTGTCTAAATTTTGCTTCTTTAGTTTAGCACCATCTCTATGAGGCCAGAAGTCAAACCTTTTCTGTAAACACGTCCCCAAAGCCTATCTCAGTCGGCTCAAACCACATCCCCTTCTTCATTAAGATGGAACATACTTGTGGATGTGGTCTTGGACACAGCATGACTTGCTGTGAGCTGTAGAAATAAAAAAAAATGTCACACTCTAGCCAAACACTGCGGGCAGCTGTTTGCACAAACCACTGATCTGGAATCAGTTTTATGATGATGGTCATCATAAATATAGAGAAATCAGATAAAGGATCTGTTTTCTTCATGAGGGCTTTGCCCTGATGTTGTCTGACAAGTCTAACAAGTATTGGGAGCTTATACCCCACCAATTAGGATTTTGCAAATTGCATGTCAACAGACAGAAGTGACAGACAGAATTCTGCTATGCTTAATATACTATTTTCTGTTTTAAGGTAACCATATGCACCTTGCATGTCTTGGTTGACCAACTGCATTTGGAGTAGAGACAGAAACTGTAAATTTTGCTTAAATCTTCTTGTCATTAATGAGCAATGTGGTAACTCTTCTGTGATTAAAAGTTGCCGTTCTGGAATGCAGCGTATATTAAGTGTAACACTGAAGTGACAGAGTGAGCGGGTTCTTCTGTTTTGCAGGTTCACATCATGCTTGTCATTCTACGCCGTATTGAACGAGCTGAATGACTATGCGGGTCAGCGAGAGGTCGTTGCCGAGGAGATGGGTCACAGGGTGTATGGAGAGCTGATGAGATACTCGCAGGACCTGAAGGCAGAGAGAAAACATGTGGGGACCTTCATCACAGCACAATACACACATTACTAGGTCCTCTATGTGATAGAGGCAAACACAGGAGCTAAAACTTCTGATCACCAGTAATTCAGCATGGTCCAATATGAAACAGATTCCTATGTATTTTGTTAAACATTGCTTTACTGACTTTAATGAATTGATTGATTTCAGAAAAACTCAAATATTAACAATAATTATCTTAGTTGTTACCGTAAAGCACCTTATAAAGCCCTTAAAAGGCTCATTTTGAAAGGCACTGAAACTGTCAAGAATAAAGCTAGTGAGATCTCTTTATGTGAGAGTGATTTTGTGCAAAGAACTTCATAAACATGTTTTGTATAGTCCATAGACCTATTACAACTAAAGTGAGTTTTGCATAATCTGTCCCCTTTAAGGTTTTTTTTTTTTCCCACAGGCTGCTTGTAATGGCAATGACCGTCCATGTATTGAAACTTCTCTACCAAAACACCCTGTTTTGAATGTACCAAAATCCTATTCAGCCTCTGGCAGTTTATTTCTGAAGTTAGAGAGTTTCAGCCGAGACAGCTTTCTGCATGAGGACAACCAATCAGAACAAAGGTTGTCTACATGCATCTGCCTTACAGGCTGTTTATGCCACAGTGTCTTTTCATTCAAAGTGCTAAAGCAATGTTGGAACATGATCATGCGAAAATGATTCATGACTGGTTTGGGTACCTAAAATCGACATTAAAAACGAATTAACATCACTTATGGAAAGGTGGGGAAAAAAAGTAAAAGAATTTAGAATATGGGTCTTTTTAAAAATGTGTCTTGTGCCTGTTGTGTTCCACAGCACCTTCAGGAGGGGAGGAAAGCACAGCAGTGTTTGGACCAGTGCTGGAAACAAATGGACAATGTGAGTATTTATTAGGCTGTGCGTGATTGCGTCAGCTACTGTTGCTGAGCACTGGATGTCCAATCCACACTCTTTTCTCCAGTTATGACCTGGTCTCCCTCTCTCTCATCCAGATATTCGAATCTGTGTGTGAGATAGAGAGACAGAGAGTTACGGTGAGAGAGGGAGGACAGGAAAAGAGAAAATATGCCAGCAGCAGAAGACTGTTGGCCTGAGTTCATGTACACTACCCCCCCTCCACCTCTCCAAAACATACGGTCATTCACTTCCTTACCGCACACACGGAGTACTCTGTAGAGAGTGGGGCAGTCTGTGTGTTGTAGACAGTGAAGCCGGATTGTTTTTGCAGCTTTATGGTTAGTGCAAGTGCTAGCCAGCAACAGCTGAATCTCACATCGAGAGTGGCCATGCGGTAATGCCTTAGGTATTCCTCTTTGTGCACTGTCACAAAATTAAACACAGATGTTCTGACGATCTCAAAAGAACAAATTTCATTACAATTTTCTCTTTTTTTGCCCCACTTATTTGTTTGCCACTATTCAGTTTGCTTTGATCTATATAGTGGCTATTTGATAGCTAGATGCCCATCATGCATTATACAGACAGCAGATTAGTACTCTAGCCTAATGTGTCTTACATGTGGAACCAGTTCACGTTTCATATCAAACTGAACCTGTGTGCGTCTGTCTTTGTGTGCTCCCTGTTTTAATGTGGCAGAGCAAGAAGAAGTTTGAGCGTGAATGCAGAGAAGCAGAGAAGTCCCAGATAATGTTCGAGAAATTAGATAACGACATCAATGCCACAAAGTCAGAAGTGGAAAAGGTAGGCATTTGTCTCTTGATAGACTCGGTTAAACTCTTGCTACTGAGCATTCAGGCTGTGAAAAATGTTATACATACACCAGTCACTTTGATTGAGTTTGATGAAACTGCCTACTCACTACGGAATGAATTGAAGTCTTGCTGCCTGCTTTTTTTCCTCCAGGCGAAGTCCCAGCTGTATTTGAGAACTCACATGGCAGATGAGAGCAAGAACGAGTACGCTGCTCAGCTGCAGAACTTTAATAGTGAACAGTGGAAGCACTTCAATGTGGCCATCCCGCAGATATTTAAGGTGACTTTTCACAATGCAATTTTTTTTCCCCCCGATTTTGTCCTAATTTTAAGCTTACAAATAGCAAAAAAAAGGTGTACTGAGGCTTGTTCCATGTCAGTTATTTTTAAAGTGCAGAAAAGAGACCCTTGCCTTTTTGTGAATGGTGATGTGATTCTGTGGGCTTGTTCATTTTGCAGAACCTACAGGACATGGATGAGCGTCGGACAGTGAAACTGGGGGAGACGTACAGGACCTTTGCTGAGGTGGAGAGGAAAGTCATCCCCATCATTTCCAAGTGTCTGGAGGGCATGGTGACCGCTGCCAAAAACGTGGATGAACGCAGGGTATGTAAAAATGGCAAAACACCTATAAGTATATTGGAGCTATGTTGATTGTATGGATAAGCTTGCAGGCAAAGTGTGTATGACCTTATATGCAGAGCCTTTATCAGAAGTAACACAACAATTGAGTTGATAGAGCTCATATCACTTTGTCATGAATCAACTGTCAAAACACTGGAGTTGTTGAAGTTGTTGCCTGCTTTCAGGTCTCAGGCAGTGTGGCCTAGGCTTGTGTAATTTTTCCCATGATGCTCTTTAAGAGGTCCAGTGTGGTATGTGTGTGTTTTTTGGTTTTTTTTTGGTTAAATTGGTCTCAAAATCACTTTCATTCTGACCCTCCGCCCATGGGCTTAGTCCACAGCAGAGGAGGAGCAGTTCAGCTGTGAGGATGTTTGTATTAGTGTTTTCAAGTGATTGCGGTTTTATGTTGTCCTGGGCCAAGGGACTGTACACGTATTTAGGAGCATGCTGAGTGGATCTGATCCAGCCAGGCTCTCACAGAAAGTAGACCACACCCTTTGTGAACATGCACATGAACATGTTGGAGTGCTTGACCATCTGGAGCCTACTCACACCATAACATTAGTCAGTGTCTGTGATTCATAATGAGATATAAATCACATGATTCAGAGCAACCCTCAGCTTATGGAATGGTTGATAACTGGTATGTAGGCCATAAGAAAGAGGCGTGTGGAACTTTATAGTCCTGCCGGCCGTAGCCCAGTTGTCATTGTAGTTGCTTTTCTAAGTAAATCAAAGTGTCAGTTGTTTAGCTGTACTGTGATTTAATGATTTTTTTTTTCTATCATTCCGCAGGATTCAGGGATCGTAATAGAGTCGTTTAAATCAGGCTTTGAGCCCCCGGGTGACTTTCCCTTTGAGGACTTCAGTCAGAACATCCAACGCACAGGATCAGACGGCACCATCGGAACCCCCAAAAATGACAGCGGCAAACCCGACCCCAAACATGCAATCGGAAAAGCTAAGAACAAACTGTGGCTCTTCGGGAAAAAACCCAAAGTAAGATATGCACGTGTACAAGCACACACACTGTACTGTTACAAAACCATTCCTCCACCCTTACCTGCTCTCGGACAGTCATAAGATGTTTTACTGTATAATTTCAGTTTTTTTAATTCTGTAGGTAACGTGTTTATGTCAGGTTCTCCTCTATAACAATTATAAGACACCTGCTTTCAGAACAAGTTACATAAACCAGATCTTGCAAGCCAGCACAAGACTTTGACCTGCCAAGGCTATAAAAGGGTTTAACATGCAGTTAATCAGTAACCTCCTATTTATGGCATTACACCTCATACTGGCATGCCACTAGGTCATTAATGTTTTTAATTTGGTAAGACTTCTTGATGCTTTTCTTTAACTATCCAGGTTCTTTCAGTTCATCTTTTCAGAATGTCATCATGTTCTTCCTTTCATAGTCATTGCTTTGTAAAGCTTTGTAGCTTCCTTCATGTCTTGATACTTGATTTTAGTGTAGTAATGCAAATGCTTCAATGTGCGTGTTTGTTTTTATTTTGCTTTGTTGGTTGTTTTTTTTGACATTTCAATGTTATGTTGCCCCAGCTCCCCCCATCCATTCCTCCCCCACCCCTCCCTAGTTTCCCCCAAGCCCCCTTTCTTTCTCCTAAGTTCCACTCTGAGCGGATAGCTCAGTGTCTGAATGAAATGCGAACAGTAAAGTCCAAGATCCCATCTTTCCGGGGTCTGAAGAGAGGGGTAAGAGTTTGCTGAAGTGTGTGTGTGTGTGTTTGCACTGATTTTAAAAATCTAATCTTTCAGAGAAAGGCCTGTTTTGGATCACTTTGAATCTATATATAATACAGCTCTTGGAGTGCTGCTCTTAGATCAGCTCTTGTCCGAATGTGATTGTGGGTAGGAATTGAATCTAGACCAGCACTCACATCTGCAAAAAAGATGTTGTCCAAGTTTAAGATCAGTAGTTATTCGGTGTAGGTGTTTTTAGTGGATTTTTCTATGTTTGGTCACATTTTGAGATCATTCACCCTAACTGAATTCTATTCATACTAACCCACAACCAGACACCGATCTTCCGTCCGCTAACAAGGGTCAGCCAGGTTATAGACGGGTTTACTATTAGGGATTTGTTGCTAACAACAAAAACTCTCCATAATGCACTGCTCAGGTCTGTGCTTACATTATCTTTCAAGGTCCCAACCTGAGGCAATGACATCCCTTCATCAGACTGAGGACAATAGTGGTCTGTAGTCTATGGCGAGTGTGTGTTGACTACCATTGTAACACTAACTGTACTGTGCCCTGCGTGCTGTGTTAACCATGTCTCACCCCGGGGAACCTTTAGACACAATCTTTAGGTTTCCAGGCTTCAGCCCATGACACAGTGCTGCTAGTGTCTAAAGCCCTGATTGGAGCCACAATATTGACCAATACTGATGAGCTACTTGTGTCACTGTGTGTTTTTGTGTTTGTTTGGCGTGGTCTAACCACAACTGCTCAGTGGTCAGTGAAACTGGTGAGTACGGAGGTGGTACAGTGTGGAGTGCTCTAGAAGTAGCCATGCCTGTGGACTTGAGTAGAGTCTAGGTCCTAGATCCGGTCCAGTTTTAGGATCCTGTCCCCCTCCAAAGAGAATGAGAGAATGTTAAACCTATTCCTCTTTCTTTTTGTTGTAAAGATGTCCTTCCTAAAGCTTTAGGGTTAAATTATTTAAGTCACAGTATTGCTCAATCATCACAATTTCTATGCATTCTGGTGCTTAAACGCACTGTACATTAGTTGAACTTTGACAGTACAGGACCCCTGAAACTCTCTGAAGGACATTTTTTGTATTCCTCACAGTGCTCACTGCAACTGTACCTGCGTGAGGGTGACTGTGTGCAAGCTCAAACCTGTTGGCAGCTAACCACTAAGCTATGTCTCCCCAGGCCCCAAACCTGGAGGATCTCAGCCACCTCCCTCCAGAGCAGAGACGCAAGAAACTACAGCAGAGGATTGACGAGCTCAGCAGAGAACTTCAGAAAGAAATGGACCAAAGGTGGAACACCACTATCCATAGAAAATGCATTTCTTTATTAATTTTATTTAATTATTGCTTTTTTGGTCATTTCTGTGTTTCTTCAGAAAAGTGTTATTGAGATCAAACTGAGATACATTTTGTGGACCATGTTACAGTTTTATTTTGTGAGAGAATTCTCTGTAAATAGTTTGAGAGGCAATTCTCTGCAAATCTCCACCCCACAGAGATGCACTAAACAAAATGAAGGACGTTTATGAGAAGAACCCTCAAATGGGTGATCCCGGGAGTCTCCAGCCCAAGATCTCAGAGACCATATGCAATATGGAGAAGCTGCGCTCGGAGATCCACAAAAATGAGGTAACCTCCCCAGTGGAGCGCCCCATTGTTATGGTCATATAAGGAAATGCAGCCCCCAAAGGCACATCTGGAGAAATGAGCTGTAGTGCAACATTGGGCAGCATTGTATGCCAGTGACACCTTGTGGAGAAATGGACACAGTACATGTCTCCCCTTCTCATAATAATGAATGCAGTAAAATAGCTAATTATTGTCACTCGAAGTGCATGACTTAATCATCACACACTTGGGTCAGTGTTGGCAAATGTTGTCTCTCTCTCTCTCTCTCTCGCTCTCTCTCTCTTTCTTTCTATCTCTCACTCTCTCTCTTTCTTTCTATCTCTCTCTCGCTCGCTCTCTTTCTTTCTATCTCTCTCTCCCTCGCTCTCTTTCTCTCTCTCGCTCTCTCTCTCTCTCTCTCTCACTCTCTCACTCTCTCTCAGACTTGGCTTGCAGAAGTGGAAGGAGGGAAGCAGAGTTCCCGTAGTGACCGGCGGCCAAGCACGGATGTGAATCATCATGCTCCTCACGGCAGAGAGAGGTGGGCATTTAAACCCTAAGTCAGAAACCATCATTATACCAAAATGAGCAGATCGCCTCTCTTTTAGAGTGTCTGAAGCTGTTTGGTCCCACACTTTCTTCATATGTTGCAGCTTGTCCTCACTGAATAACACTAAAGTCAATATTCAGATTATGAAAATACATTTTATGATTTTAATCATTTTATGTATATCATCATTTTTTCTGTGTGTGCTGAAGTCCGGAGGGCAGCTACACAGATGATCACAGCCAGGAGCACCGGTCCCCCCCACAACCTGACCCACATGAGTTTGACGACGAGTTTGATGATGATGATCCCCTTCCTGCAATCGGACACTGCAAAGCACTCTACTCTTTTGATGGTAAATTTTATAACAGATGCTTGTGCTGCAGTCTTAAATACTACTCTAAATTCATTTACTGGATCTGTGGAGTAATGTTACCAAGATAATTGGAAAGGAGCATCTATTGCATCATCATATATAAACTGGAAAAATCCTGCCTTATGTTCCTCAGATCAGGAATATTAATAGGCTACATCCACAACCAGTATGTGGGTTACACCACAGCCTACAAACAACGGCTTACGTACAACTGCCAGAAGTGTTTAGTCCTTTTGAATGTTTTGAATGCTCTCAACCATATTTACCAGCTTAAATGAAATTGCAGAGGATAAATGCAGAGCCTCCATACTTCAAAAAAAGCTTTCCCCATGGGATACTACAGGATATTTACCAATTTGTCCCTTCACACAAGACTGATTTGAACCAAGATTACTTCTACAGTTCTATCATAGGTAAAATCTGCTATACAGATGGATGTACAGAGACATGATGGAGTCAAATGGGAATAAATTCAAAGATATTCTGGAAATAATAACATCACCGTGTAAAACTAATCCTGTGTGAATAATATTTTGCTTCATAGTGCAGGTAGAAAATGCAGATTGTTGCCAGCAATATGATTGCTTGCATGTTGATACACATATGTGTATGTCTCTCTTCACAGGCTCTAATGAGGGCACGTTGGTGATGAAGGAGGATGAGGTGTTGTACGTCATAGAGGAGGATAAGGGAGATGGCTGGACGCGAGTCCGTAAGCAGAGTGGAGAGGAGGGTTATGTGCCCACGTCTTACGTGGAGATCACACTGGAGAAACACAGCAAAGGTGCAGTCACCTACATTTGATCATCCACAGCATCGCCTGTATAGAAGTGGCTTATAGAGACCCATCGCTGAATGGGAACATGTGCCTGTCAAAATTTGACTCTTGCGTTGGCAGAACATCTTCCTGAATCATGTTCACTGTGTGAGCCCATGGACAAATGTACATAATGTCCACACACACACACACACACACACACACACACACACACACACACACACACA
>JBBPCX010000016.1:13276767-13288028 GCA_037974365.1 Hydrocynus forskahlii | reverse complement strand
ACACACACACACACACACACACACACACACACACACACACACACACACACACACACACACACACACACACATTCCCCCTGAAGTGACCATGAATACTTTTGGTTTATTGTGAGCATAATATGAGGTATTCCTCCTAGTCTGGGGGGCTTTTTCCTCAGTGGCATGTTTTTCTTTTTAACATTCCTTTTTATTGCCCATTTAATTTTCTTAGTGTCAAGAACACTGGTTTTAATGTTTTTCATGTTTCTGCCTGTGCATTTTGAGTGGAGTTGATTGGTAGAATTGATAACATTTCTTAATTTTTTAACTATGATTACTTTAATTCCCTTATTTTGTAGTGAACCCTCAGTCAGGTCTGTTATCTTTTATCTTCTACATTCAGCTGCCCTGCAACTTATGTTTTCCCCTAATTTCATCCAGTCGTGCTGTAAGATAAAGAGTAAAGTATGAGTAATATTTCTCTACCAATGTTAATGAACATTACCTTCTTTTCAGTAAATCTTTTTCAGGATCTTCCTGTGCAAAAGTGTTAATGCAAAACCAGCAGATTTCTTATAGGGGTCAGCATTGCATGATGAGTTTTTTTTTGTTTTTGTTTTTTTTTGCTTTAAATGTCTGTAGAGGTCAGAAACCTCTGAGAATAGGTAAACAGACTTGGTGATTAGAAGACTTTCAGATATGAACCTGAAGTGTTTTGTGGCCTTTATAGTACAGACACCATCTTGAGGGAAGTCCTGTACAAAAATTGTCATTTTTTCTTATTGCGTACACTTGTATAACCTAACCTTTTGGGCAGTTGTGCTGAATTAAATCATTATATGATGAAGCCTATATCACATCAAGTCTTTATACATAGAACATTAGTCCTTTTTCTCTGGCCAGGCTCTTGGTTCTCTCTAGTCTGTGAGTGACTGTTCTCTTTCCTCTCTCTGTGGCTGCAGGTTCCTGAGTGGATGAGTGGGGCTCTGTGGTGTTGGTGGAGGGGACATGCTGCTCTGAGTCTATTAGTAGGTAGTGCAGGGGGTTTCAGACTAATTGGAAGACTGAAAGAGTCAGGAGAGAGATAAAAATGTAAGAGATGGGGGGCGAGTTGCATGTCTTGCATGCTGATGCTGTCATTGCCATTAACATCATTCCATTGCAGCACAGGCATGTGGGATAGGTGTGGTAAAGGGATGGAGGGTGGGGGGTGTAAGGTATGAGGAGAGCAACGAGAAACACAGGAGAAGGAGAATGAAACCCTAAGAGCTGATCTGATGCATTGATCCCGATAGCGTGCCTGGCACTAACCTTGTTGCAGTCCATTCCAGCATCGTCATGGGAAAATGTTTGCCTGCTTTATCCCATTTCCCCTGTTTTTAATATGCATGATCCCAACTCATCACTTCTTCCCTCATGACTGACCAGTCAGCCATGAATAGGACGTAACCACTTCAGCCTGTTCATTTCTAATCCCTTTTCATCCCACTTATTTGATGTTCTGTCTTGTTCGTGTCCGTTTTTGAACATTTTCCATTTTGACTGCATTCACTGACGCATCCGCCATGAATGTTGTGAGTCCTTGTCATGCCTCTTCATGCCGCCACCAGAGCATGAACAAACCAGAGTAGGAGCAGGGCGAGGCCGCGGTAGTCATGGCAACAATCCCCAACATGAAAACCAAGTGGGCAGCCCTCCTCTCAGCCTGTAAAGGATCAAATGAGCCTGGTGCAGTACTGCCTCAGACCAGCAGAGGGGGGCCCATCACCGCACTCAGGTGGACGAAAGCAGGACCTGCGACAACCGGCGAAGTTCACTCATCATTCCAGTCACCCACTTCTTTACAGCCTATAGGCACCCTTCACTCTGTTCCAGCTCACGACTTCAGCTACTTTGTGCTTGATAACTACGCAGGGGCCTCGTAATCCGGCTCTAAAATGTACATCCTTCAGTGCGTATGTTTGTGAATGTGACTTCATGCATCTATTAAAACGGTGTATGCATATGGATATATGTATACATATGTATATACCTAGTTAGTTTTTATTACTGAATTGTAAGTATTAACAACTTTTATTTCTTACTGAATGTGTTTTTATCGTGTCTTTTTATAGGGTTTTTAACCAAGCGAAAGACTTCGCTCTTAAAGGATTGTGCCGTTATCTCTTTGTAATCATCGCTTTTCTTTTTTTTGTTTGTGTGTGTGTCTGAACACTACTCTGTATCAGACCCTGGTCTTAACCAATGCACTTTTTTACCCTATTGCATTTGAATTTGAACTTCAGCAAGTAAATGAATGAATGAACGAACGAATGAATGCTGTTGGCTCTGACTGCTACCTTTGTATAAAGATATTGTACAGTAATAGTGCTGACCACTATGTTCTGGGCTGTGTTTGAGCAAGAGCAAACGAGAAATAAATTCTAAAGGCTGTTTGTCCCAATCCCTCCGTTTGTGTGTGCAAGCATGCATTTTTTTATGTATTTATTATTTTTTGGATGAAACCTTTCTCCGGTTCCAGAAAGTGTTTGGATGTTTGCGCTATACATAGAAATGTACGGAGTTCATTTTGTTAGAAATCAGGCATTACTGTAAACAGACCATTCCGAGTCTCAGTTGAAGACCTGATCCCATCAAGGAACACAAACTCACTGACACCCGTGTGAGGAGAAAAAAAAAAACAGTGCCAGATTTGAACGTTACCATCTCTGTACTTTTATAGCATCCTCAGTGTCGTTTGGTTGGAATTCTCCACACAAAGAGTCCACCATTACCATCTGCTAAAACTTTGAAACAATCTCTGAAACAAATATTTTAAGCACTTTATGAAACACCTTAAATAACTTCATCAAAGTTTACCAGATATTTTTTGGCGGTGATGTGTGTCGCTAATGGGTGCTATGATAAATGCCTCATTTTCGACATTTTGGATGACATGGCCAGCAATATCCAGTTATACTCACCAAATATGGAACGAGCCATGATACTAGAAGAGTGTCCAAAGTGTTTAATAACAAAATCTCTGATATTGATGTTTCTGCCCTCGGTTAATTGACCTTTTCTTGTTTTGCCAATTGAAAGGATTAACATTCCTTCTAAAACCAAAGGTGCTGCTTGGTTGACTTCAAGGGCAAGTCAGTTGAGACACTTCTTGAGTTTTTGAGACATAAAAGAGGAATAAAATGTAGCCACAGGTTTTCGCTCCTTAAAATTATTGGTGCCTAAATGGTTCCTCGCATGAGTGTGTGGTTGTAGGGAAACAGCTGGTATGGAACCTTTTACATGGAAGTTTTGTAACACTTTACTGAAGGGCTTTGTTCAAACATTTATAAAGCCTTAAACAAGTGTTGGTTGTCATAACACTTGCTGAGGAGAAATTACATCAAAATTAAGCCTTTATGACAACCGACGTTTGCTAGAAAAAGCATTTATGAAAGGTAATGCAGATTTATGTCAGGCTTACATAAGTGTTATGTAGCCTTTTGAGTACTCTTCAGAAAGGGCCGTGATATGCTAGAAAAGGGTCCTCCTAAGAAATACTCATTGAAACGTTCTGTATAGAAGCAGAGGTGGTTCCTCTGTATCACATGAGACAGGCTCAAGGCCCGCTGCTTTATTTTACATGGCCCGCCACTGCTTGTCAGTGATCATAAACTTCACCATGTGCACAAAAGTACTGGGACGTCTGACATTACACCAGAGACTTGAATGACATTGCATTCAAATACATTGACTTTAATATGGAGTTGGTCCCCTTTGCTGCTATAACAGCTTGCACTCTTCTTGGAAGGCTTTCCACAAGATTTTGTGTAGGAAATTGTGCCCATTCATTCTGCAGAGGCTGGGCACTGATGTTGGACGAGAGAGCCTGGCTCACAATCTCTGTTCCAGTTCATCCTAAAGGTGTTGGATGTGTTGAGGTCAGGACCAGTCAAGTTCTTCCACGCTGAACTCATCCAGCCATGTCTTCATGGAGCTTGCTTTGTGCACTGGGACACAGTCATGTTGGAATAAAAAAGGTTCTTCCCCAAACTGTGTCCACAAAGTTGGAAGCATGGCGTTGTCTGAAATGTCTTGGTCTGCTGAAGCATTACATTTACCCTTCACTGGAAGTAAGCACCCACCTGAATTCAATACTTAAGAACTGCCCCAATACTTTTGTCCACATAGCTAATTTACGTGTCCCCTCAATTTTGTGATCTGCGCAATGACCGCATCCAGCCACTAGATGGCAGTTTTCATCAGCCATTACCTTGAGTGGTTTTCTAGTCTGGTGATGTGAATGGAAAAGACAAAAGGAATAATCCCGACATGTTAAAGCAGAGGAAAGTTGGTGCAGAAGTAAGGCAACAGATGGGAAGACTAATACATGTTTGTGCTTTAAGGAGACAAATCGGTGTTCTTAGTCTCATCACTTATGAAATATATAACTCGCAAGAAACAGATAGTCTTACAATGCTGGGCAACAATTAAAATTTTTAATCGCGATTAATCTAATGGTTCTCTGCAATTAATCGCATTGTTATACGCAAAGTTAATTATATTTATTTAATAATAATTCAAAAGTAGTGTATTGGGCACCTTTATTAAAAAAAATAATTTAATATGAACAAAAGTGCAATAACATTCGGTATGCAAACACTTTAAATAAATGAGCTTTTTAACAGCAGTATTCCCTTTAACACAGCCACACAGCTGCAGTTCAAATATTTCTTATTTCTTAAACATTAATGTAATCAAACCAAAACTGTTTGCTACTGGTGGGCATTCATGTTTTATCTTGTTTGTTATAGAAAAACAAGTTACCCTCAGAGTTCAGAGCATTATAGCGGCTGCAAAGGGAGTACAACTCCATATTAAAGTCTGTATCTGAATGCAGTGTCATTAAAGTCCCCGTTTGTGTGATAGTCTGGCGTCCCATTACTTTTGTCCATATAGTGTACGTTGACTTGTGGGCATTTGTCCATCATAGAAGTTTTTTTATAGAATATCATGGGGAATCGGTCCTCTCGTTGCTGCTGTACTCTTCTGGGAAGAGTTTACACCAGGGGTGTCAAACGTAGCGGGTTCAATCCGACCCGCTGGATGACTTTTGAAAGTTAAAAAAAAATTCATAAAAGACACGAACTCGAAACTCGTAATAAAATGCAATTCCTAAATCGTTCACAAGGGTGTTAGTCAGAGGAGAGGGGCGCACTCGTAGTGATGGGCACGGCAGTTCTTTTAGATGTACTGAATCACTAGAATCAGTTCACTAAAAATATTGGTTCGAAAGATTCATTTACCGAATCACCGAATCATTCAGTGCTTCCTGAACTGATACACGGCTGAACGGTTCAGGTTTCAGTTCAGTTCACGGCTTCCGGGACCGGGAGACGAGAGTGTTGTGGCTGTGTTGCTTTGACAAACACGTTTGTAAAAATAAACGCGTTTATAAATCATGATGTTTTAAGTGTCCTGTCCTATAGTACGCTATTTAACTGGTGTACTCGGCAAACTGGGCTCGGTGAGTGATCCGTTCACTGATTCACTGTCTCAGACAGTCATGCATTTTCTCGGGTAGTGGGTAGCTACACCATGCATTGTAAACAACAAAAGGTGATGACAAAATTGTTTAGAATACTGTAGGAACTATACATCACATTACAAATAACCAAGAAAAATACAAGAAAAATAAATATGGATTAACCTACAACTGTGAGTGCAAAACAAATATTAATTTAAGAACAAAATGACACGATAAAAACTCTTGTAAAAACTGCATTCAGAAGAAAATATCAACTTAAATGTGCAATATAAAAGAAATATCAAATCAAGAGCAAAATGAGGAGGTAAAAACAAGTATAAATACTATGCATTCAAAAATATTAAGAAAATATCAACTTTAAATGTGCAGTCAAAAAGAAAATAAATAGCCTAACTGTCGTGCAAAACAAAAAGTCAAGGAACTAAAATAAAAAAATAAATATAGAACAAAGACACATCCATACACTAGGTGCCGGACAAATAAAGTCCAAACAGGCTCATCATGATAAAGGTGGCCTTATGCCCTTTACTTCAGTTTGGCATTTAGGAATACCAGCTGTCTGACCTTTGTAGAACTGAGACGATTTCGTCACTCTGAAATGATCTGGCCCATTTTACTAAAGACTGTCTCTGATGGGGCAGATGTGGCAACAATGTAGAGTCTCTTCATCATCATCTCACAAAGTCTCGAACAGACCATCCCTCGACTTTTCCACCGCGTGAAGACCTCAGCACTAGAGGTTCTGCCACAAAAGCACGGACCTCCAGTACCGAATCAGCCGTTGGATTTTGAGTAGCGGTCACATGAGCAGAGACTTGCTGGTCAAAGTCTTTCCAGAAAGCAGAGTCCTGAGTTCAACTCCCTCCTTGTGCTGCAGCTCCCTGAGTTCCCTCTTCTTCTTCAGCCTGATGGTTGGGGAATGTCACCCTCGCTGCAGCATTGCAGAGTTGTTGACAGGCCCTATCAGCATCTTCATCCCTCCCAAAGGCCTTTTTCTTGAACCTGGGGTCGAGTGCTGCTGCCTCCAAGAGCAAAATATGGGATGCAATTTTGTGAAAACAGTGTGACATCTGCTGGCAAATGGTCACCACCAATCGCTATATGTATAATTTCTACATTATTTTTGTATTTGACCTTTCTGTCCTAATAAAATGATACAACTCAATGAATGGTGCAAAACTTTATTTTGGTATAATAAGCACAATCTAGAGAACTTTGCCTTTCTTATAAGCCATTTCTGATTCCAATTAACTACAAGTCATTGTTTGTTTTTCCTACAACTTGGTTAAGTGACAAGACTTTTGTTAGGCACTGTATGTTATGATTGTACAGCTCTGGCCCACTTGACATCTAATTAGGCTATTTGTTTGTGGCCCCTGAATCAAAATGAGTTTGACACCCCTGGTTTACACAATGGTTGGAACATTGCTGTGAGGATTTGATCGTGTTTAGCCACAACAGTAGGTTCTGATGTTGGATGAATAGTTCTGGAACATGGGGTGCGGAACCATTATAGCAGCTGCAAAGGAGGACCAACTCCATATGAAAGTCAATTTATCTGAATGCAGTGTCCTCAAAGTCGCTGTTGGCGTAATGTTCAGGCGTCCCAGTACTTTGTCCAAATAATATAGACAAAAGTAATGGGACGCCAGACCCCCGCGAAAACCAGCCGAGACGCAGAGCTGCATGCTGCGCGCACCCTCCAACACAAAAACACAAAAAAGCAATGAACGTTCAAAAATATAACAAAAAAAACCCTGCGATAAGACTGCATAAAGTGAATAATGTGTAAACATAATGCGTTAACGTGCCCTGCCTTAACACATATATTGTTAAAACTAAAAGCTGTAATTAAAATGGATTCTTCGGTTCTTATTTTGTTAGAAGTGTTTGGACAGAAGTAGTAGTGGCCTACAAAGAAATCTAATTGTCTCAGCCCTGGTCCAGGTGGGCTCCAGCTTTGCACATCTATAGTCTTTCAGTTCCAAACGGTCCTCTGAGGGTGACCAAAATGCTCCCAAGATAAAGGACTACACTGAATCCATGTTGAGACACAACTTCATGTTGTGTCTCACATGAAGCCCATCCTAAATATCGTGTCTCACATGAAGCTCATCTTAAGTGTTGTGTAACCCCAGTAGTCAGCACAGCACACAGTGAATTCTTTCTCTTTACCAAATGAAGCACTGGACTGCCACTAAAGAGGGGCACCCAGGGAGCCGTGTGTAGGGACATTATCTTTCAGTGGTGTCACTAGCAGTCCTGGGATTTGAACCCACAACCTCCTGATCACAAGGGAAACACTCTAGCCATCAGGCCACCAGCCACCCTTTGGTGAGTCTTGTGACTTTGCATTTTGTCAATAACCTGTTCTGTGACGATACAGTTCACTCTATTACATTTTAAAGAAACACTGCATTGCTCTCCAGCCTCACTTTACTGAGGGGGGAAAATACATTAACAAAACAAAGATCTACATTTGTTTACACATTTTATTTAGACATCTGCTCATCTATACAGTTCTGGCATCAACATTTCATATAAAGATATTAAAACTGTAGGGCTATTTACATTTAGGGAGAAATAAAATATATAACAGACTAGCATTCATTCATGCTTAGCATTGTAAGGATTATTTACACCATTTTCTGCATAAGATTCGAGACCTTAACCACAATCTAGACATCTGTTAATACACAAACACTACACATATATCGGGTATTCATCTCTGAACACTTTCACAATGTCCATCAGAACAGCACTTTCCTAGTCCTCCAAAGCCCCATTCATGTGCCTTCATCCTCATCACCTGGCTCTTCACACAGTGCAGTTAAGTGCCGATTATGGAAAGTGATGAACCATGTGCTGTTCTGCTTGAATACTTCTTTAGGCTCCTCTCGTTGCATCTTTTTCCCCCCCTCAGTACTTCATCTCAATGTAATATCGTCCATTAGAGTGGTAAAATATCTGAACGTCCTCAAAAGTCCTGTGATTTTTGCAGACAGACCTGGGTGAAGTCTTTAGGCATACAATATTGTCAGTAGAAGGTCCAGGGTACCAAAACACTCAGAGAGTCCTTTCTTCTGTTCGTGCTGTTCTGTGTGTGTGCACAGCTCTCTGAGCCGATTCGAGTACATGTTCCTCACAGTTCAGTGTGTTTGACAGTTGGCTCTAGTTTTCTGGACAGTGCAGTCAGAATGAGTTTAAACTTGTCGTATCGTTCCGTCTGGTTCACAGCAGCCCCTCTGCTGCCCCACAGCAGGCGCAGCTGGAAGTCTGTCCTCAGAACCTCCAGCATGTCCTCATCCGGACAGAAGTCTACAGGGGAGACAAATGGAGAAAACAGATATTTAAAAAAAAAAAAACTATTTCATCATCTACGAGAGCTGAGCAATAATCAAAATGTTCACCAAATGTTCATTTCTCTCTTTCTAAAAGATTCTATATTGCCAGTAGTTTTGCTGTAGTTGCATTGGTGACATTTTGAAAAGAAGATGATTCAAGATATTTTATTTGTCGCATACATAGTTATATAAGTACAACATGTAGTGAAATGAACCCCTGCGTCGGCCCTCAAGGCTGTGCAATGAAGTTATCACATCATTTTATTTCATTTAAAGAGTAATTTTGGAATGCTAAACTAAGGTAAAAAAGGTGAAGGCTATAATATGTTAGTAGTACAGACATGGGGCCATGGGCTTAATTAATGCACACTTAAATACCACCTAAAACTGAAATGTCCTGATACATTCAAAGAATCACAACATGTTGAATTTTATCAGTACTGCCCAGCACTGGGCATGGCATTCCGAAGAATTTTCAAATGATACTGCTTTCACTTTTATTTATGGGGAAAGTAATCTGTTTTTAATTAGTTCCACATTTACTGACTACTCTGTCACTGGAGTGTACTTTTTGGTTATGGAACATAACTGATATATCTTCAGTTGAGACCGAGAAACAGGTGGGATCTGGTGAGGATCTGTTTTTTTGGAATGAAAACCTGCAGCCACACTGACCCTTTGTGGATAAGATAGGGCACCTTGATGTTCAGCCTGATGTTGCTTTGATACTTCTTTGGTTGCAAATGGGAATTTTGAGATTTATGCCAGTTTATTTTACACATGCATAATGCATAAAAACGAGGAACAGCACATAACAAATTATAGTTTCTGTGCTGATAGATGCTGATGCTACAGATGTTGCTGATGCTGAAAGAGAAAATAGATATTTAAAAAATGCTGGATCTTCAACTGCAGTTCTTTAACTTCAGTTCTTGAGTAGTAGACCTGCTTTTTGTTGCTTCTATTCAAGTTCTTTTTTTGGACAGGCACTTTTACTTCTACTTTGCATTATTTCTTACTATAGTATGAGTTTCAGCTGCCTTTTCTTATCAGTGTCAAGGTGTTTTGCTGAAAGTATTTCTCGCAGTACTTTGTTTGTTGTCACCCTGCTCTACAGGGTTTATTTTTTGTGAAGACTGCTCAGCTGCTCCTCTTACCGTGCAGGACTCGCTGAGCGTTACAGGAGTAGGTGTCCGCGTTCCGTGCGACTGCCCGGGCCTCCTCTAGATGGCGAAGCATGATCTCACAACCCTGGTCATTACTTTCCCACATCTCCATGCCCTCAAAGGCAACTGCAGGTCTTTCCATCAGGGTGAGGAGAGGCATCAGGAGTGGCACTGTGGTGCTGCTCAGAGGAACCTTGGCTGCAGAGAGCAGAACGGTTATTAGTTGACTGCAGCAAAACTACAGAATCAGAATCAGAAAACTTGATCCCAGAGGAAATTGCTGATACTACGACTGCACGGATACATACAGACATAAAGGCAAGAACAACATAAAGCACAGTTTGAGTCAAAGTAAATCTATCCAGAAATACTCTGTACTAAAGGCACTATGCTACATACACAAAAAGCTGGGGTCAGTAAGAGAGGTGGATATAAATACTATAGATAAATAAAATTATTGCTGAAGCAGATTACTAGTAACACAAATAGTGGTTTTTGCATTTAATAGTGATTTAAGTAGTGAAAAGCAAACTCCATGCCCTGACTGTGTTACAGCTGATCAGCTACATTTGGGCAAAAGGGAAATTTTATTTTAAAATGTGATTTTAAAATTTTATTTTAAACTGCACCTTTAATGTTGATATTTGCCGCTAGACTAGAAAACTTGAGAAAATGCTCTACAAAAGAAAGAAACTCACCATTCCCTTCATACAGTCCTTTATAGAATGGTTTGAGAGACTTCTCGTAAACGATGGCGGTCTGCGTGTATCTCCTGCGTAACATGGTCCATGTGTGATCCAGCCTCGTTATCTGAACGGAAGGGAGATCAGAAGGACTTAAGCCTATTTCCTGCAGCCTTATCACACACCAGACAACTGTCTCAATCTTTCCATCCCTTTCTCCAATTAAACTCAGCCTGTCAGTGAGGTAGAGGGAGTTGTTGAGTGTGTGCTACCTGAGGCATGTCCAGTGCTTTCATTATGGAGGAGAAGGCATAAAGGTCTCCCATGGAGTCTTTGAGTTCCAGGGCGACCAGTATGATCCGGTTCAGCGTGGCCGCTCTCTCGTCCAGGCTGCCTGTGCACCCCAGGATGTCCACTGCAACACCGATCGCCATGGTATTATGCCTGTGTTAATTAAGGATAAAAAAATATTTTCTAAGTTACGTACTGGACATTATATCATCAACACTACTGTCACATACAAAAGTATTGATTTTTACCAGTACTATTCCATTTTTACTCC
>JBBPCX010000016.1:13244652-13276667 GCA_037974365.1 Hydrocynus forskahlii | reverse complement strand
ATGCCTGGTTTTTAACATCCAGCATCCAGGAATCATGAATTGATTCACTTTATTAATGCTAACTAAAGGTTAAATTGTGGTCAGATGTCAAATTTACAATATTTTACCCCAGATGTTGTTGATCAGCCAAATCATATGCAGCAGTCAAATGTTTTCTTCTCTGCTGGAGCTATGGGGCTAATGTTGCTGCCAAAACCTTTCTTAACCTGCTCAAACGGCCTCCAGATCCTCATTAAGACACACAGACTTGTGGATGTTGTTTAGTCCTCCTCTTATTTACGACTGCTTTGTAAACACCAGCCCTGGTATTCTCTGACATGACTGCCTGTAGCTGTGAAGGGTCATTTTCATGGCTCACAGTAAGTCATATTGTGTCTTAAACCATGCTGACAAGTCTGCACCACCTTAATGTAAAGCTGGATGTGGTTTGAGTTGGTTGAGAATAGTTTTAATAACGCAGAAACAGTGGCGATTGGGGTGCTAGTTGAGTTCAAGAGTTTGTTAGCATCATTAGCCTCACAGCTGCAGTTCTAAGGATTTGGACAAATGGAAAGATATGTAAATTAGATTCTGAACTGAACTATATCCTGGCACTACTTAAGTAATTCTGTATGACACAAGTCTATGATATACTGCTGCAGTGAGGATTTATTATTCTGTTCATTAGCCACACATTAAATAATGACCAACGTCAGCCTGACCAAAAAGTATTAGCTCCAGAGGTGTTTGAGATTACAGTGTTCTCTCTCTGTTTGGTTGCTACCCTTTGATCAGCTGTCAGAAAGGAACTTCTTTCTCACAGCTGATCAAAAACATGTGATGATGTATTTGCAGAACCAGGACTGGGATAGACACATAGGGATGCAAAACACATTCTTGGATGGACCGCTCCTAAAACTTCACCCTTGTGGTGATGACTCCAAAAAAAAAAAAAAAGAACCTAATATGTAACAACCTCAGAAAAGGAAAAACGCTGAAACTAAGATTCAGAAAACTCAAAACTTATAACACAAAAAAAACTAAATTCATGTTGCACTATGGAAAATTACTGTCTGACATGGTCACTGTTTTTCTGTATTGTTCTGGCATGCCTACATATTTACTGAGCCACGTTCAGGGTTGGGAAGTTTTGGTTCATGTGTTTCTGTAATGTTTTATGGTCTGCTTGTTTACTTTCATAGTTTAAATAAGTTGTGTTCATGTTTACTTGTTAATAAGATTTTCTCAGGGTGGGCCGATGACACAAGTGGGTGGGCCTAGATCCGCCTGGCCCTGTCATACTGCTGCCAACAAACCGTGTGTCTGCGTCAACAGTGGAGGTCATCAGTGTGTAATGTGTGTCAGCTGGGACGGACACTGTCAGGGTGCTGTTTACCTTTCCATGAGATCCTGACGGAGTTGCCTTCCATGTGGAAGGGTCACCAGCTCCAGCCCAGAGGTCACACCCATCTGACCTTTCATTTCATCAGAAACATTCAGTATTCTGGCAACCTGGAAAATGCACATGCAGCCCTTAGTCCTGGATGGAAATATATGAAGCTTGAAAACCTCTAAGAAGACTTTCTCATGTCGTCACACACTTGTTTGGCATCAAATATGGCCATACAACGCAGCTACGCTAACATTAGCATCATGTTTGACATTATTGGACAGTGAAAGGCTTTGTAAAAAAGTGAATTAGGTTTCTGCATTAAACTTTGCTATGTATGGCAAGCATTTCTGTATGTAGCATAGTCTATTCATTTTGTGGTTATTTTCTTTATACAGATTTTTATTTAGAATTTATTTAGACTTTTTTTTATATATATATTGTTCTTGAGTCTCTGAGTCCTGTCTCTCCGTGTCTTTGGGGACTGTGGCAGTCATCACATAAGCAGTTTCCTCCAGGATCAATTAAGTATTCTGAGTCTGATTCTGATTCTGATTCTGATACTGTTGCTGTAAGGGTTCTCAGTAGAAACTAAATTAACAGTGCCTCATCCCTTCGAGTTGTGGTTTCATGAATCTCTCACTAAAAAAATCGAAAAACCATGAAGATACTCCAACTAGAAGATCTTCATGATTTCATACTTGTTTATCAGCAGAAACTAAATTTAAAAGTTCATGAGAAGACTGAAATATCCCCTCCTTTATTTTCATATTCTGTTCCAATCTATTCCTGAAATTAGCAGCCATACTTCCTCCTTCACTCGAACTCAGCACTTCTAGTGCAGCACAGGCTCTCACTTGTAGAAATTAGTTCCCTGCTGCTTCAGCGCACTACTAACTGTGACTGCTGATGCTTTCATCTTTACATTTCTCTAGGTTTTAAGATACAACCTTTTTATGATGTATGAATAGTACAATAATAGTAACATTAGGCTGCAATGTGTTTAGGCTACACCCCCATGGCTACTGAAAATTCAAACTGTATCGTGTCATTCAAGTGTTTGTGGCTTTTAATGTCGCTAAACCTTTTACTTTCTGAGATGTTCTGGGCTAGATTTCATGATGCTGTTTTTCTATTTGTATAGTTAGTCTGGAGACTGATTATAAATAGCCAGTCTGTGATCCAATTTACAAATATCCAGACAAACACCCTCTTGTCTTTCCTGCTACTAAAAACATAAACAGGTCATGTTTATCTGAAAACTGGACACCCTGTTAGAAAGAAACATTTATAAAGGAACATTTTAGAAAGAAACATTTTTAGGACAACATTGTTCGAGACCCAAATCAGGGGTGCCCACCTCTAGTCCTGGAGGGTTGAGGTCTAGCACAGTTCTTCGAACACACCCACTAAACTTGGCAGTTTACAGGTGGGAACCAAGTGTGCTGGAGCAGAGAATTTAGGAGCAGGGCCAGAGTTGGGCACCCCTGCCCTAAAGTAATTGTAGTCATTCTCTGCATTTAGCCCTGCCACCTGACACAACTTAACTCCTGGATCCTGCCGCCGTTCTGAGCTCCACCAGGCTGGCAGGAAGAACCAGTCTCTAAAATACTCTCAGAACAAAGCAAGAGTCACACGGAGGTGCTAATTATGGATCTGTCAGTTCTGATTGTAGTCAGGCTTTGGGTGTGGATGGGTGGTTCATCCTTTGCCATTTCATTAGAAGTTGCGTCAACAAACCACGATTTGTGGATTGCCTTCATAAACCAGTCCAAGGTTTTGATTGGAACAGTGCAGCACTTAGTGACATTGCCCCCCGGGTGATCCCTCTGAGTTGTGGTTTTATTAACCACCCAAAAAAACATGCTAATTCGCAGAAATTTCCTGTCACCACACATATAGTGTACCTACTAAGACATATTTGATTGTCTGAAGTTTGATTCTTTTTCAGCCTCGTAGCTCTAGTTTCGCACTGAATTTTTATGACCGTATGAAGAAAAGTGTGCATGACAGCTAAAAAGAGTTGTGACACCCATCCTACACACTTTTGTCCATTTTTAAAGATAACAGTGTGTCATACAGTGTCAGAAACCACATAAACAAGTCTATCTAACCTTCGGTGTTTTGAAGGGAAAATACATTGCAGTGATTCTGTGTTGTAAACATACCTCACAGTCAGCTTGCAGGATGTGCTTGGCGATGGTCCTGGGGTCCTGACTGACCAGCAGTTCTTTGCTCCTCTTCAGCGCAGACATCTCCAGTGGCTTATTCTCAGATGGCAGAAGCCTGAAGGTAGCGTCCCCCGGTCTGAATGCAGAAACTGTCTCAAACACAGGCCTCTGGAAACTTTTAGCCTTGTTTTTTTCTTGTTCTTCTTGTCTTTGCTCTTCATCCTCCTCCTCCTCATTATCTTCCTCCTCGCTGCCGTTCTCCAGGGCCTCAATGGCGTGATGGTAGGAGCTGCGATCCAGCTTGGTGCTTCCGCTGCTCAAGCTTTTCTCCTCGTCCGTCTTCAACCGTTCCACGTAGCCGTTAGCGTTCACCTGAAACCCACTGATCTTCTCCCATTCTGCGGGGCTGCAGGGGCTCAGTTTGCAGTAGCCGGACTCCGGGCTGGACAGGCTGACTGGCTGCTGCTGTGGCTGGGGTGACAGTCGCTGCTTCTGGGGCTTTACTGGAGGAACCGGAGGGGCCAGGGGGTGCAGGCGTGGAGAGCGGGGAAGTCTCGTGGAGGGTACTTTGCTGGGTTTAGGGGGCGGCTTGGGGCAGAGCTGGCTGTCGGAGCCCCGAATGGCCTCGCCTGGCTGTGTCTCGAAGGCCATCCTGCGAGGAACCGTAGGGCTGAGGGCAGGCTCACTGCCAGTCCGGAACACAGGAGACTTGGAGCTTGACTGGCTCTCCATATGGTGAGCCTGGGCCTGAGGCCTTGAGCCTGGAAGCCAAAGAGGGAGAATTAATTATTTATGACACCATTATTTATACATTCATAATCATCACTGACAGCCCTTTACAGACACTCTGAACTGAGCGCATAGAGAGATATGTATTCAAGCTGAGAACAGACTAGAGAGGCAAACATTTCAGCTTCAAGCTTGGACGCATTTCGGCAAGCTACAAATGACTCCCTGCTCCCCAGCCCTGTCAGTTGGAATGACATGACCATGAAACATTTCTTCTGCTTCTTCCCATCATTCTAATTCTTTCCACATAAGCCGCCTCCTCTAAACAATTACTTAGCATTCCAGTTCCACATCCCACTTCACACATCATGTTCTCCGAGCGAACTTCAGATTGAGGATGCCATGTAGACTTTGGGGAGACACTTTTCTCTGAGCTACAGAGTGGACATGCAAGAAGGAAAATAACTGGTTTTCACGGCTGTCAGTGCAGCGGACCATCAAGAGGGGGAGCATGACAGCGCATCAGCGAGGATGAAAGTAGACGTTAGCATGCTCACCCAGCGGAAGGAAGCTTTCAGACTGATGGGTCTTCAGTGGCCCTCTCCTCTCTTGAACGTGGTTCAGACACGCTGGCTGGCTCCCACACTTGTCTTTGGTGCTGTGAAGGACAGAGCAGAGACAGTTAGTCTCAGGGCACCTCTGAGAACAGAAGCTTCAACAGGCTGCACAGCAGCTACTGAGTAATGCAGTACTAATTTTGTGCACTCTGTGTATGTGTGTGTCTTAAAGGCTTGTAATTTTGTTGGGGTATTTTTTTTTCATGGTTTGTTTTGGCATTTTCCATCATGTTGGTTTTCTCTCTCTTCAGCTTCACTCACTGACACACACATGGGTTATCCCCTCCTTAGCCACAGGAGGGTTTTTTTAAGACATGTACTTATCTCTACTGGTTTAATGTTAAAACAACACATTTTGAGTTGCCTTCATCATAGGATGAAACAGATTTGAAACGGTCTGTGTTCAGTCGTAATTCCTACCCTAGAGTTCTATTTTACAGGGATTTTATTGCAAGTAAGGGGTCTCCCTGGGCACAGCATGACAAAATGCCTTAAAACCCTTTACTTGTGTTAAAATCACTGTAAGTCAAGTGCCATATTTGTGTAACTGTGAAAACATCAAATATGATAAAATGCACACATTTTCAATAAATAATGTGGTAACAGTAATCACAGTAATCAGTTCTTCTAGAAAAAAGTAATGCTTTGTTTAGAGTTTGCTGTTGTTGGGATGTAGCCTCCCACCAACAGCAAAAAGAACTTTGTCATCCATCATTGTGCATTGCAGTCACTACATTAACTTTGTACACATATAATAATGTAAATCACATTATCTGGCATTCAGTAGCTCAGTAGTAGCATTCAGAATTTAGTAGTTTCCACTCACCAAACTATGATGGCAACAATGATCCTAGTTTCCTTTAACATCTATGTGAAATGTCCCGTATTGTGTTAGCAGCATTAAGCCAATGTGCCACATATCTGTTTTCCCTCATTTGGTTTTTAATACTGCCGAATCAGATATATGATACAGGTGTATGAAGTATGTAAGACAAATAGTCACACAATCTTCATTTTTAAATCGCAGTTGTACAGTGACTCATTCAGTAAATACTTCAGTTCAAAGCCTAACACTTAATACTAATGGATTATTGTTTGTCCTTTAGCCCATTTGGCCTGTTATCTTTTGCCCTAATTGTTAAGAAAATAAGATGTCAGCCACTTAATTTAAATAAAACCAGCTTTTTGTATTATCAGTCAGACCACTCAAAGGTTCATGCTAGCACCATAACAGTCCATTCACAGGACAAAGATTATTAATTAGGTGCATTAAAACAGAATGTAGTATTTATGATGTAGCCGCAGCAGTGCATATATTGATTATTTTACCATGGTTTAGATTTGGAACAAACCTTTTATGAAACTGATGCCACCATTCCAAAACTGATGCAGTTGAATTGCAATCTTTACATTTGCTGCTTCATGTTGTACAAAAACAACATGAAGCATGAGTGCATTTTCACAACCCTAATAAGTGGTATGACTGGGACACGGGTGACAGTATGTTTTGAACTTGTTCCTCACCTGAGCAGGTTCCCACGACCGAGGGTGTGATCAGGGACGTGTCCGTTCATGATGTTTAAGCTCAACCGCTTGGAGTTCTGGTTCTTCCTCTCTCTGTGGCCAGTTTCCACATGTATAGATCCAACTCCATACTTCTCTTCCAGGCACCTGAGAGGCAGGGTCCTGTTGATGGGCTGGAAGATGATAGCCCCCACCACCTCTGAGACTGGCTTGCGATTTCCGACGTAGTATCTGACCAGAGCGGGAACACTGTCGAAACCTTCCTTCTCAAATAGATACTGCACGCGCGAGTAGGCCTCGTTCATAGCCAGTACCTGCTTGTTGATTTTAAAGTGCTGAGGGCTGTTCTTCCACTGGCAGGTCAGGACGTAGTTCCCCGGACTGGACAACGAGTCTCGGATCAGAAAGTCACCATCTCTCTGGACCAAGTTCTCAGCCACCTGAAGAGCAATCGCATATAGAGAGAGGTGTTGAACCACTGAATTTTCCTTAAACCAGTGGTTCCCAGTCCTGGTCTTGGAAGTAATATTATTGTGATTTTCATATTATTGTGATTTCCTGCTCCTGCCCTACAATCCTGGGGGCCTGTCTCATAAAGCGGGCCTTCTTGCTTAGCCAGCTCTTTCCTGCTTAGACAGGTTTAAGCTTCATTTTGACCCTACAATTTCTTTTTCTTTTCTGGGATTCATTGCCATGGCTAATTTAGCTGAGTACCCAACCAGCTCTGTGGGGGATACTAAAATCTGGGTCAGCTGAGAGAGTTGTTAACTAGTATTGTATAACTAGTTAACCACACCTGCATTTGTTATATTTTGTGAAGGGTATGTATTGAAATGTATGTACTACATCAAACAAAGATAAAGATAATCTGTTTTTTGTGATAAAAGTACTTTAACTTAAAAAAATATTAATAAAGCAAGATATGAAAGGATTTAATGTCCACTTGAGGCCTTACAGTGCCATGTCTACGAAGATGCTCTTCTGTGTGCTGTCAGTTAGCAGCTCCTGATCATGGAAACTCCCTGAGATTGCGTATTATTTGTCACACAAAGCCCCCCTGGCAGCATGTGGGTTGCACAAAGGTCATATTTAGATACAACACCAGTCTACTTTCAACACAAACGAGTCAGACCTGCTCAGCTGAAGTTGACCAAACAAACAACAGAAAAGAGAAAAAGGAAGTCATTCATTCCAATTCTGTTGCCGTTGCTGGTAGGTGCTAAGGATTACCGGAACTTCCTCAGACTGTTGCGTATTTTAAGTATTGCATTGCTATTGCATGACACTGGGCAGGTAGAAACCTGTTTACAACTCCAAATCCATCAGTGTATTGTAGGTAAATCAGTGTAGTTCCACTGCATCACCCTTTTCTGGCCCTGGTCTACAAATTATGTCTGGAAGCACCTGCTTTGCACAACCTCACTGCAAACCTCAGAAATCATCACACTTAACGTCTCACAGAGTTCACCAAGTGAACAATTATACCACTTCACGTAATCAAAAGTAAATCAAATAAATATCTGAGAGGCAATATTTGAAACACAAAACAGTGAAACACCTTGTGGTACTTTATGCCCCACAGTCAAACTCGGAGGTCAGTTATTTTAAACACTACTTGAAAGCCAGCCAAATCCATTTACGTTGAAGTTATAAGAAATGCTTCGGTCCCAACTGCTTTTTGAATGAGGCACTGTTATCAGTCTTAAAGGCACAGCAACAAAAGTAGCCTGGCTATGAATTATGGTTGTTTTTCTTATGTAAAATCACTTAGCCCTCATAGCTGGACCTTAAGGGATATGGGTCCTTTAAGGCTTGTATTATTTTTCAGGAACTACTATTACTAGGTAACTACTATGCAACGAATATTGGCTGAATTGGAATGTAGGACCTCAAACCAGACTCTTGCTATTTTAAAAAATCAAAGTAAATGTATGCAATTTTCCCTTATCACAAGTGTGCTCGTTTGACCAAGACAGTCATTTCTTTTGTTTTGCACTTGAGCGATGAGCCATAATGTAACTAAAAAGCAATGGACCTGTTTGTCACCCAGTGAGATTTTAGGTGGATCATGCCCGCAGTTTAGAACATGTATGTTTACTGTGTAAGCAGCACATAGGGGCTCTGAAAGTTACTCTGGCCATTGTGTGATATATGGTATAGTGTTACGCAGACACTATACATCAGTGCATTTGATGACAGTTTTGACCCAAGAGAGCCGGCTCTAATGAGCATGCTGAATGATGGATCGCCAGGCTTATGGCTCACAGTCAAGCCCCGCAAACCAGCGTGGGAAAGAGCAGAGACTGGGCACAACACCCCCACCTGCCACGATATGTTGTCATGGCTGGTTTGGACAGGCAGTGTAGCAGAGTGTAACAGCAACCGGCTCTAACCCCTAAACCCTCATGTTTTATTGAGACTGACTTTATTTCCTTGCTGTTTGGGGTCTCATTGACTTAAATGCCAATAATAATAACACAGGTCAACAAAAACATTTTTTTTGTTATCATCAGAAACCACAACACACTTTTCTAAACCAGTTTTTCATGCTGATTTCAGATCTGCTTTCAGTTTTTTTTTCAGTCACATTAACTTTTTGAATTATGAGTGAATTTTAGTTTGCAATAGACTTGCATGCGGTTTTTATTAAACCGCAGGCACCAATCAAGTAACTGTTTCAATATTTTCAGTGCGAAGTCAGACAGGCGCACACTGCATAAATATAATGATCAATGTCAGTCAGCTACCACTGTTTCTTCAAAAACGCTTATAATATGATTGTAATATGCTAATTATACCATATCATGCAATATATAACTAGCTTCATCACAAAAATTGTACGTGCGGGAAAAACTAAACACAGATTTGAAATTGGCATGAAAAACACTACAAAACCCACATTAATTTATCTCTGATGATTTTGACCTGTTGACCTGTGTAATAATAATAATAATAATAAAAATAACAGTATACAGTACACTGCAAATGAATGAAGACCTTTCTATTTTGGAAAAATATTATTACATAGACGATTTCTATTTTTGAAAAATTCTATTTTTGAAAAATATGATTACATAGACTAAACAAAAGAATGAAATGTGATGGCCTGCAGAACCCATCGAAAAACCAAAAATGAACAAATATATTTAGTCAGGAATGAGGTTTTACAATATTTTGACTATGTATTTTCTGTAGATTCATTACGGATTGGAAATTGACAATCAGGTCAAATAACCTCTATATGTGAGTAAAACTAGCTGTGTGAGTAAGAGTGTGTGTATGTGTGTTTATCTGAGCACCTTGCTCCATCATCACCTGACTCACACCCTAATATAGCTTCACAGCATGGTAGAAAATGTTTATATAGTGACTATAGGTGTTGAAAAAGTTTTCTCAGTTTGGGGTCAAAATTTGTTTTAT
This sequence comes from Hydrocynus forskahlii, assembly GCA_037974365.1. Lineage (NCBI taxonomy): Eukaryota > Metazoa > Chordata > Actinopteri > Characiformes > Alestidae > Hydrocynus > Hydrocynus forskahlii. The sequence goes on along the minus strand of JBBPCX010000016.1, from coordinate 13,266,837 downwards.
TTGCCACAGAACTAATGTATAATTTTCTTAGAGATATTCTGAAATGTCAAGCTCAAACACACTATAACCAAGATGACTGTACAATTCCACTGCAGTAAATTTCACATCGCGCTCAATTAAGTTGTGCTGGGAAATTTGCAGAAGCATATTTTTGGCATGTGGTGGTCTCTAGAGACTAAAGGTTACATGCAGCTTGAAAACATGCATATGATTAGGAGATGTACGGATTGTTGTTTGTGTGTTGTGTTTGGTGTATGAAGTTTTCTAGAGGCTAAAGGTTACATGCAGCATGAAAATGTGTACATGATTAAGAGATGTACGGGCAGATTGTTGTTAAAATGTTACATTGACTTAGATCAGACACAAACTCCTGTAGATCATTTGAGCTAGCTGACTGGCTAACTTTTCTGATAAGCTTGTTAGCAAAGTGTGTGCTACCAGCCATTCAAAAACAGGCAGGGAGGTGGAGAACATATTGAAGGCAATGTCTAAGCCATTTCATCAATTGGCTGGCTGACTTCACAAACTGCCTGAATTGTTTGGTGGCTTGCTGGCCACAGCTTGGCAGCCAGCTATGTCAGGCAGGGCCAGGCACTGATAAGCCGCCTGACCATTCCACAACTACACTTGCTACTAACAGGTAAATGGAACATGCTGTCTGTGTTTCGCTGCAGTGAAAGCCTAGCATTAGCATGATACGCGAGACAACAGGGCCTTCAGAATTCACTGTTAATACAACAGTGCTGTGTTTTGTTAGTGGGTTAGAGGGTTGTTAGAGGGTCTGGGTTCTTCAGGACCACAAAGTGTGAGGGTTTTTACTTCGGGCATTTCTCACTTTTTCATTAAATAGTCCTGAGGAAAGGTCGAGAATGCATGACATGCTTTTCGGAATCACAACAATACACTGAAGCTCTCTTTTTTTTTTTTTTTTTTAATAAATGTGGCTCTACTAGTTCTCAGCAGGTTTGGCTCCTCTGAACTGATGAGCGTTCAGACTCTGCTAGCCGATGTCAGTTTGCTGTCACATAAACCATGACAGCCGAGTGCAGTATGACTGCTCAGAACAGGACCTGCAGCCTGGTCTTCTAGCTTAACTGGGTGAAGTGGGTGATGTATCCTTCAAACAAATTAAGGTATAACCAAAGTCAGACGTTTTTAATAGGAGTACCGTCTACAACATGGCATTGCTGCACTGGAACCATGTCAAGGATGGGCTGTTGCAAACACAGCCACATGCCTTTATTTCATTATCATTTTTCACAAAGAGAGTGAATGTTCCTCTGCCAGAGTGCAGGCATGACTCCAGAGCAGAGGAGAATCACTCCACACAGGCAGAAAGTAAACAGTTAAGCGAAATAACATGGTAGTGTAAGTAACATCTTGGCTTACAGACACAGCCCAACAGCTAGATTAGAAATTAATGTAAATTCTCCTGCATCAGTGATTGCCCTGGAGTTGCCTTGTCCAGCATGTTTTAGAGTTTCCCTGATTTAATGCACCCACTTAAACTCAGAAAGGCCTTGTTGACCCCCTTGAATTATTAAACCTACCACCTTTTTGTCAATAACTACAAAGTAAAATTAGCTAACTAATATAAAGTAAGTTATGATTGATAATGTAGGCCCAGATAGGCTATGGGCTTCTATGGTGTAAGTTTAAATTGTAACTTAGGGACGACAAGCTGCAGCCCTGGTGGGTCAAGACCAGAATCCTGGACCATAGTTCACCATCCCTAAGTTACATTTTACTCTTACGCATTTCACAATTTAATTATATTACAGGTGTAGGTGAAGCATTATTAGTCTTGCTGAAGAACTCTTACTGGTGTTTTATGCCTGCGGAGAATAAGAATCAATCTGCTACATGGAAGACATTGTGTTACACACTTAAATGAGTTAATGTCGTTTAATTTAATGTAATTTACAAACATTTTAAAAATGTATCATTCACCCTCCAGACCAAATACGAAAACATTTTTTAAAATATACTTCTGCCTAAATATACTTCATGCTCAATTTATAAGGTGTGTTTTATCCTGGATAGATTTTTAAAGGAGGCCCAAAACAGAGCAACCAATCACAACAGATATTTACATACATCAATCTTAAAGGCACACTTTTTAGCCCCTTCAGTGTTGAGAGAGTAATTTGTTTTTAACATGTCCCACACTAATAGTTCACAGACACTAAATAAACACAGAAGAACTCTGTTATCATACAGAGCTGTCTGTTTGTTTTCACATCATACAGCTTCCACCCCCTCGCTGTTCCCTTCCTCAGACCCAGTGTGAGCGTACCTGTCTGGGGATGGCTCCGTGGTACCAGGCGTGGCTCCGTGGTTCCTCACTGCACTGTTTTAGTTCCTCCTCTAACTCTCTGCGCAGCTTTTCCGGAGCTCCATCCATGATGTACTTGTCCCGGGAGAACTGCACATAAATGGGAACAAGAGAGTCTTTCAGCGCCCGCAGAGCCATGCTCACACCATACACACCGCATGCGTGTTTCTGCCAGAAAACATCCTTCACGCTTCCCTTCCTGGCTTTCATTAACTCTCTCCCTCTCTCACTTTTTCCCTCCTATAACCCTTCCTCTGTCTCTTCGTCACTTTCTTTCTCAATACATAATTGGCTGATGAACGTACCTGTGCATTTGCCTGAGTAAAAAAAAAACCCTCCTACCTTTTTTTCTGTAGTGGAAACTCCTAACGTATCATAGGCCCTGCAGCATGCCCTACCCTTACCTGTAGGCTCACTCACACACACACACACACACACACACACGCACACAAGCACACAAACCCGCTCATTCCTGTTCTACCATCTGACTCACCCTCGGCGGTTCATTTAAGGGGAAACAGAAAATGTGTCACAGGAGGGTTGTGTAATAATCCATGGGCTAAATGGGAATTATATTATCAATGGACGGTTTGCAGGAAATCAGTGTGTGGGCCAGAGCCAAGGAAACCTCATTACCCTGGTCTCTATGAAACATGACCCTTTCTTATCATTGATGGGATTCACTAAAATGAGTCAAATCTATCTATAAAACATAGTTCCACAGTTTTAATACAGGAGGCTGATAACTAAACTTAATCTCACCCCCCAGTTTATATAACTAAATGGATCTGTTAGTAACAGACATGAAACAACAGTGATGAAACATAATGGTTTGTACCAGACGGACAAGACTGACAATTAAGAAATTAGTCACGTGTGCACCCACATATAATACATACAGCAAGCAGTAACCTGCATAACCATTCTTATACAAAACAGCACTGTTTCAAAATGCATTTGTAAAAAGCCAAATCCTGACTAATAAAGAGGCACAAAGACTAATCCAACTTATGATATATAATCCAATATAAAATATAATTCAATTATAACACAATGTACACTCTGAAAATGAATGTCTTTCGGATCAGACGCATGGTTCTAGGGAACTGTTATTTTTTTTAATTAAAAGACTTAATGTTTGATGTAGTACATTTTTGTCATTTTTAGGAGCAAAAAGTCCCCGTTTCTGGGTGGGAGGACATTTACAGCACATTCTTGTGAACTTGTCCTGTTGGTTAAATGCTTGGAATGCTTGCTATGTGCAGTACCCAACCACAGAGACCTAAAGTACCAGCTTCATGCCCAGCTCTGCAGTTGTGTGCCCTGCGAATGCTCTGTGTGGTACCCCAGCTTAACCTCAGGCTAAATCCGGCTCCTGAGAGAGCGCCTCGGCACCACTCTGCATCTCAGCAATTTTTTACAGGGGCCCTGTGAGTTAGACGGCTAGAGGACAGGAAATTGGGGGAATGTGTGTGTGTGTGTGTGTGTGTGTGTGTGTGTGTTTGTGTGTGTGTTTGCTTGTGTAGTGGAAACTCAAACTAATTTAGCGATGGTGGTTTGAGGCGATGTTTAATGAAGAAAGCTGAACTTTGCTCATTCGCACACATACACTTGCATACAGGCGCTCTTAGCAAACCACTGTATTTCATCACACAGTCTCATTTAGCAGACAGCGTCCCTTCAGATTAAAGTAGCTTTTATGGCTTGATGAACTGCTGGTTTGCACTCTCTGAGGTCTGGCTCTGTGTCTCGTGATGATGTCACTGGTGCTGTGTGTGTTGTGATGATGTCTCTGGTTGTCTGTCTTGTAATAATGTCACTGGTGATCTTGTGATGGTGTCACTGGTGCAGTACTCTGTGATGGTGTCACTGGTGCAGTACTCTGTGATGGTGTCACTGGTGCAGTACTCTGTGACTGTGTCACTGAACCTTTGCCTTGGTGATCATGTGGTTCTGTTCTGCCATAAAGATGAAATGTCAATACAAGATAAGCACAAAGAATCTGCTGCTAATATATAATAACACCCTTGCATGCATCAGTCCACCCATCCATTTTCTAAACAGCTTATTCTAACCAGGACTGCCTATCCCTGAAGTCACGGGACAAAAGAACATCAGCAGAGAAACACTCTGGACAGCTCAACAGTCCATAGCAGGGCAAACACACAGGCAGACCTGTGGGGGCAGTTTAGCATCTCCAGTTCACCTGATGAAAATGTTTTTGGGCTGTTGCAGGAAACCAGAGCTCCTGGTGGAAACTCCTCTTGTATGGAACATGCAAACTCAATACAAGAGGACCCAGGCTGGGAATCAAACTCAGGACCTCCATGTGAGGAGAAACAAAGCACAACACCACAGTACCACCACAGCAACTTACGTTACAGGTGAGCTAATTCCATGCAAAATAATAGTCCCCACATGATTTATATGTTGTCTTAGGTCTAAAAACTCAGATGGTTAAAATAGAATAAAAAACAGCAGTCCTAAATCTTTCCATATGTCACTGTAAATATATTTTTACATTTAATTCCAAATTTGGAATTTATAACTTTTATAACTAGTCATTTTATATAACATATACAGCTCTACTAATCACCCTGGATGCATCAGTTTTGACCTTCTTATTTTTAATTTCAGAAATGTAGGACATGTTGGAAGTTAGCCAGGATTACTTTTTATAGATTTATCTGCTGCCATTATTGAAAACATTGACACTAAACTTTTCAAAGCTACTTTTTTTCCAATTCATTTTGAACCAAATAACCTCATAATACAATATATTATGATTAGTAATGAACTGAAATTTCATCTACAGAAAAATTCCAGCTAAAAAAAAGGTCCAGTACTTTTGGTTTTGGTTTCAAACGAGAAAAAAGGATGGAAACTTTGATCTACAAAAAAGGAAGTTCAATAGTGTCAGTAGTGGCCTTCAACTAAATGTCAAATTTTTACCAAACAAGACTTTACCAATCATTTTAATGGTAATGATGTGGTTACATGGTTTGATAGTAAAACCCAGCATGCTGCTGCATATGCAGAATAACGATAGCGCCCACTAGCCAAAACAAAGAACAAGCATCACTAAAAATAGTCGGTCATTCCCTTGAATGACTAATCATGCCATTTTTAAGGTTATTGTATACTGTGGCACTTACGGTAGCCCACATACTGAAATCATTTAATATGATTTTTTAATGTAAACTTGCACATGGTTTCTTGAATTTCATTTCAGATATTTGTACATTTCAGTACAGATATTTGTGCTGGTGTTACTGGAAGGAAACACGTATCTAAAAGCCTTTTGTGTACCGTTATAAGCTTATGATTTATGACTCAGATACCCAAGAAATGCAGGGACCACAATGAGAGATGACACAGCAGAGTATAAGTAGAGGAACACTGTCAGCTCACTCTAGTGGATCATTAAGGAAAGGTGCAGCAGCTGTCAGCGCCCCCCCCACCCCACCCACCCCCGTTAGCTCAGAGTAAAGTTAAAGCAATGAGCACAGCAAGCCCTGCCACCCACTGCCCCACCACAACCCACTGCCCCCACAACTCACTGCCTCTGGGGAAATGTCTAGAAACGTCACAGGAAATGGGTGTATGTATGGTGTAAGTCAGAACATGTAACAATAATGAGATTAAAATACCAAAGAGTCAAATTATATAGTGATGCCCCAAGCTGTGCTCAGAGACACATTTGATCTATTCCACAAAGCACATTCAGACTGGCTGACCGATCAGCAAGAAATCTGTTGTATCAGAACAAAATCTTATGTTTTTAGAATAGTAACATTACAGGAGAAAGAAAAAAAAACGTATAATGTAAAAATTATTTGACAATTTCTGTTTTTCGATTCATCATAAAATTTTGACAAAATGTAAAGGACAGCTATTTTCAAATTATGTACAAAAGTGAAAAACTAAATTGGAGGCTTTCTTCTGACAGTAGTAATTTAAGAAAATTGGCTTATATGGGGTGGGAATTGCTAGAGGCCTCACATTATGATATTATTCTAATGCATTTTAAGTGGCTACTTGAAATTTTTTAAGACATCGAAATTATATTCCTCAAATGATATGATTATTCCAGTGCGCTTTTGTGGTTTTTTACGTGCAGTATGACATAAGGCAATGTATTTCTGTTTTACCATGATCAGTATTACATCATCATTTTGAAAATCATCATTTTGGAAAGTAAAAAAATGGTTATATTTACAGTGTAGACACCTTGAACCCTGGTTAACTAAGTATCCCAAACCAAACCACTTTGAAAGACTTTGTTTACACTGTTATCATTTAATTATGCAGAAAGTTTGAAAAATAGGTTTAAATCCCCATTAACTGGCCAGCGTTTACAGAGAAACAGTACTAGACTTTCTCATACTCAGCTTTACAAGCCACCTGCATATTTTCTACAGGTAAATTGAATTCCATATATTGCTACTGCTTTTTTTTTAACTCAGAGTGCAGTAGAGCAGAGCAGAGCTCATCTAAGTTTCATTTTAATCTTCTGGGTAATTTCAAAAACAAGTGTGAAGTCAGGAATGCTGGGAGCCTGGGATTTTTCCCTGTTCTGGTCTTTGAGCCAAATGGATTTAGGCATGTTTCTAAGGAGAACTTCACATGGCTGTGCACACACACACACACACACACACACACACACACACACACACACACACACACACACACACAAACTGCTGAACAGTTCTGATGACTTGAGTGTTTTTCGAAGCCTAGTGTATAACCCAGCTTGATCGTTTATCCTCATCTGTCACTCCGCTGTTGATTACTGATTACTGTCAGCGCTGATGCTATACGCTCAATAGTTCCGCTCCCTCCAGGCCTGTCTACTGTAACAGCCCTCCGTGTTTTAATTACCCTGCACAGCGTGAGAGAGCACGTAGATCAAAAGTGAAGCCCCGTGGTTTAAGTTCCGCTGCACTCATGTGTGAATGAACATGTGTCACACCTCTAGAGGCTCAGCCAAGCCATTCCCAGAGACCAAAAGGAGTCCTGGAGTGGCAAAGTACTGGGCGATACTTACACTGGGCTTGAGTTAAAAGTCAGACAGAGAGGGAGAGAGAGGTCATGTCACAGTTTGATAAAAGCAGACTGCAGTCCACTGCACCTAAATGTGGGATGTTTTAAATGGTCTGGTGGGATGGAACAGGCAGGACTGAGAACATAATTCTGACTTCAGTTCATTTTAAATTGAGTCAAATAATACTCTCTGTGTCGGTGTAAGGCTTTCAGCATGGTGACATACACAAAAACAATAGTGTTTGAAATTTAAAACCTAACCAATTAAATACTTAGTCTTTTCTCAGGGTTGCACATGGAAAGCACTGTCAGTAATCAGAACTTCACGTTTGGGCGTACACTGTCAGGGTAAAATTGATGGGGAGGGGCAGGGCTAATGCTCTACACACACCCGCTCTAAGTTTATGGACCTTTTTTCTGAATTCATTTATAAATTCTTGAAGTTGAATTTTTTTGGGGTAGTGGTCTAGTGTAGTGGCACTGATCCATTTGAAAACCCCAAAAATGCTCCATTTGACAAACATAATGCACCATACTTTGGGAAAGACTTCAAACACTACGTTTCCTATGTTTAGAATCAAAAAACAAAACTGAAAATATATGCACGGATTCGTAGTATTTTAACCTTATACTGTAGTATGTCACAGCCATCATAAGAAATACAAGCAAGTAAAAGCATTTGGTAACACTTTACTTGAGCCTGGCTACATAGTGTTGCCGTAAATATGTCATAAACATATTAAGGCAGAAGTCATATGCTGTGATGAGCTGCCATGATAGATTATGTCCATTAATAAAACAGTGCTGTTATTATTACTCACAATAGCACACGGTATCTGTCATCATATTTTTATGGGATGGCAGAGGTCATATGCTGTCATGAGTTGTCTTGTTAGATTATGTCCCTTAATATAACAGTGTAGTTATTATTACTTATGACAGCATATGGTATCTGCCATGACATTTTAATGGCACGGTTATGGCAGTGTTCTGGAGCAGGGTTCGAATAAAATAAATAAGGTTTATGCAAAGTCTGTCGCAATTTTAAAAATGGCGTGATCATAATGTTATGATGGGACACCGGTAAAATGCAGACTCAGTGCACAAGGCTGACTGAAATAAACCCTGATGCCACTGGTGTTGTATTGGGAGATGGGCGGTGCTCTCTCACAATGCAGTCAACAGCAGGCAGAGCCAACACCCCGCAAGCCACAAATTACAGTGACCAGACGACGCATACTTTTACACAGGCTGCTGAAACCATGGTAAAGCAGTTGTTTTTCCTTTTAATCACCATGGCATTACACAACACAATGACCAAGAGTCTAAAAAAATCAACAGCAATAGAAAAAAAAAATTCCAAGAGCATATTTGATTACACCATTGTGGTATAATCATAACATAATATATTTGGTATATGTATTACATAGTGAAACAAATACCCACATTCCTCCAGGCTCTGTTGGTGTATTAGGTTTTTACAGTTACTTTTTTAATTTCGGTGCCAGCGGAGGTGGGCTTTCCTGGCATCTCCTGCACATTCATCCAGTGGTACGCCATCTCTGCAGGGCTCGCAGCTGTGAGTGTGAGGTCAGGCCCATTTAGAGGTGTGCAGAGGCCATAAACATTTAAAAATAGCTAAAGCACAATCACTCAAGCAGCTCTATATCACCACCGCGGCTGTTAATCCGTCCATCAAGCAGAGACATCGGCAGCACATTTACACAACAGACCAATCACCTAAAAGCCTCCAACTTGAAATAACACTGACATTTATACTGGGTGTGATGTCTAAACCACCATGTGGGGTCTATCCGAGCGAGGAATTGTTAAATGCCACTGTCATCTTTGAGTCTCTAATTATGAGCCATAAAGAGACATGAAGAAATTAACACTGATATCACCAGCTGGGAAACCAATGCCAAAGAAAAGAAACAAACCATCATCTGAGACAGAACAGCAACTTTCAAAGCCAAAAGATGCTCAGAACTGGAAGAAAAGAGAGGAAAACAAAAAGAGAGGAAGCAACAACCAAAGCCTGATCTGCAATACCTGTCTTGAATGCGGGGGAACTTTTGAAACCAAGATGGAACTCACCTGAGAGTCCATAAATAGATTCAGTGAAATGAAAACCATCATTCTCAACCTCCAGAGAAAGCCACAACAAAGGAGGTGACCTTTCCAAAGACTGCCAAACGTCAGGGAAGGAAATAAGTAAATAGCATCACTGTCGTAACAGAACCTTGTCTCTAATATCATAACTTTATAGGAGAACATTTATACATTTATTTTTGGCTTCTAAGATGATATCTTTATATTACGTGAAGTTTTTTTTTTTACTTCAAAGAAACTTTTACACATTCAATATGAACAATTTTTAGAAAATAAATAAGTGTTTTTTTTATGGTTTCACTACAATGAGCCCCTTTAGCCCCTTTCATTCTGACTGAGGGTGAAATGTTAACTTTAACGCACATTAAAGAAAAATGGGATTTTGAGTCAATATGTGGTCTGCATACATAAATGTCTCTTTGATTGTGACCTCACAACCATGTTGAATTAAAAGTGGCCATTTCTTGCAATCTCTATTTGATACATTTTTTTTTTTTAAATACAAGGAACATGTATGTTTTCTCATGTTTTCTGTGATATTGCCCCTTTAAAAATATAACCGAATGAACTCCACCAGCCTGTGAGGCCAGTGAAAAGTCCAAAAATGGAATTTATCTAGAGGACTACTTAAGCCCCAATCCTCTTTACTGTATGTGGAATCTTACAAGCCCATTAGTCAGCATATGTTGCATGAATGATCAAACAACTGTTTGAGAGGAACATTGCATAAGTTATTACTGAACCCCGTCTTTCCCATGTGAATACACACCTCAAATGTGCTTAAGATGGAACAGAGCACTTATCCCACCGAAACAAGTAAGTTTCACTCAGTGCTTCCTGTGGACCCTGAGGGATAATGATGAGGCGAAGACACTGGGACTCTCTAGAGGTTTCGTGAGCAATTAGTGGCATTTCATGGGCAGTTGTAACAGTCTCTTGTGTTATTTGACATAGGGTCTCACCCTTCTTGAGTTGAGGTAAACTGAGACCACCACATGAGTCATGAATGTGAGCTTTCATCCCTCTGGGCCTCGAAACACACAGCCTGCTTCCATCCATGTCATGACCATCTCAATGTGCCGGCCTGGTTCAGGGTCCCAGGGGTCACCCCTACGTCCGTGTGTGCCTGTACAGGCTCAGGCAACATAAAACTGGGAATGAAGGGAATCAGAGAATGGTCTGTGGCCGACGCTTATGGAGGATTTATGACCCTTTTACTGTGATTGCAAATACATGTTTTGTTTGACCAAGCCCCCCTCCTTTACAGACAATATAGTCTTTGGTGCACCCAAGACGCCCAAACACACATTCTTATTCCACTCTTAATCCAGAGCTCAGGTTTTTTTGTGCCTTTGGCAGCTTAGTGCATATTGTTTGGCTGAAGTGTAACAATGTAGAGCTCCTAATCTACTTTCTGCTTAAATTAAGCTCTGCCCCTCATTTTGTTCACTGATTTCTCACTTACTTTCACACTTTTGTTTTCATCTTTCTCTCAGATATTATGTCTCCCACACACCAGCACTGCTTGGATCTGTCTTTATATCTGTATTGTTTAGTTGAATTTTGTCTGTATCTATCAGTAAATAAATATTAAATTATGTGCATAAGAAAAGTGTGGTAATGATAAAATATTTTACAACACTTTGCTTATTTTTGTTGTTGCCATTATTCATGCCAAAATTATGTACATGTATAAAATATGTGATGCATGGGGTATTGGGGTATTTCTGCTTTTTTTCTACTGCATCTTTTCTCTTTCATCTCCTTCTGAGATTCCCAGTTCAGTTCTTATCACTCGGAGCCAGCTCTGGGCTGGTAAGGAGGGCATGTGGGGAGGGGATTAGGGCCTGGGGCAGCTGTGTTGGATCACTTTGAACTGTGGCCTCTTTTTAGTATTTCCTCCAGCATGCTGCATTTGCTCTGCAGAAAGATAGTTAGAGCACGAAAGTGGAGGCTTCGCCCCAGGACCCAGCACCTCCCAGACAAAGCCTGGAAAAAGTCTCATAGAGAAAATGATATATAGATGACTGGAGGAAGACAAGCTAACCTAATGGTGAGCTAATCAATAAAGAAAAAAAGTGATGCATTGAATTTATTTGATTCAAATGTGGATCCCCTCCAAATATACAAACTATATTACATCCCACTAGGAAAGTAACTGATTGGATGATTTTCCATTTAGACAATGAAACCCTATTTGTTTTCAACCAAAACATAATAAAATAAAAAATGAAAAAATAAAAAATGAAATAAAAGTTGTCCTGCAGTCCTGGCAGTGGTTCCAAAAATATGATTAGATTTTTTGAACCACTGTAAGGTTATATTTTTTTTCATTATATTTTTTGTTCACAAATGTGATTAGAAATCACTAGGTCTTCTCTAAATGTTTAGAAGGCCTACTCTAATGTATTTCATTATTGCACTTTTTCAATTATCTGTACTTTTATAAAGTATTTCCATTGTTTGTTACTTTTTCTTTCACTTCTCTACATTTAAAAGTAATGCTACTATTTACTCCAGTACTTTCTGCAAGATGCCACGAAATAAAATGTGATGTACACAGTTAAATCAAGTAAATGAAATGCATCACTTTGGACTGACAAGCCTTCTTCCTGACCTCCAGGGCTTCCTTTATAGCAGTCATCTGGGCAAAGGCTCAGACGCTATAATTCTGCTGGTGCCCAGAGCAGCAGTGGAGCGCATCAGCCAGTGATGATGCAGAGCTCCAAGTCAGAGTGACACTGAAGGCTGAGTTGATGTGTGCTGGGAAGCACAGTTGCTCAGGGTGATTGATGGGAGCTTGCCAGGCTGTGTCAGCAGCTCCACTGTGGCCTGTCAGTTAGAGGGCTTCCCACGGCCCCCTGACTCTGCTGAGCTCACACTTCTGCCACACTCACCAAACGTATGCCATCTCACACTCTCGCAGTGTGTGAGGAGACTGCTGCAGTGTGTCCATAGTTTTCATGCTGAGGTAAGGGAGTGGTAGAAAAAGAACTAAATGGACAAACGATGGTGTGTGTGTGTGAGCGAGAGAGTGCTTACCCTGTAAAGTGTTAAAAGTTGTATTTCATTTTTTTAAACCATCTCAACATTTTGATTCAAGGTTTTAAGGAAAAACATCCTTATTTTGAGATACTACGTCAAAGTTTTGAGAAAACAGGTCATTAATTTGGGACATTAAGTAAGTCTGTAACTTACTGTAAGTATGTGACATACTGCTGCCAACTACTGAGAAGGAGAAAGTAGAAAAACATTTCTCCCCTCTACCTGGCATGAATGGGCTCCAATGAGAAATCCTTTAAAATGATTTGGAATCAATGAGAATGTTTTCCCTCTACTGAAAAGATACCATTTCAGATACACTACTAGACAAAAGGGATCTGTACTAAACCAAGAATAGTTTTTGGTGCTAAACAGTACCATTTTTAAAAGTCCTTAAGGAATCTTAAACAGTAGTTCCTCCTTCACATAGAAGATTCATGTAACCACACAATCCACAAGATTCATTTAAATGTTGTTTTTCTGAGTTGTCCTTGTCCTTTATAGAACTTTATCAACCTGCATTAAAGAACTCCTTGTTTTTTTAGACGTGACTTCTTTTTACGACAGTGACAATATCATACATATGACGCATAACCCATGTCCTGACGAGGTGTGAGAGTGAGTGTGTATTTGTGGCTTAAGTGGAACACATCCTTCAAGTATTAATATAGTTCTTTGGTAAGAACATAATCTAGTTTATTTAGGGCAGCAGTACCAGGCTTCAGTTACAGGCTTCTGCAGGGCATGGCCACTTTCACAGCTGTAATACTTTTGCCCGCCCTCCTTGGCAGCTGTGCTCACTCCCACCAAAATAAAGCCTCCCGTGTCGCTTTTGCCGGGGGGAAATGAACTTCATGATCACTATGGACTTGGCCCTTCATGGCCAAGCCCACTCCCAACCGTGTGAAAGGTTGCTCCATCCAGTCTGAATAAAGAGTCCATGCAGCCGACTTGAACACTGCCCACTCTGTCTGCCTCACGCCCACAGTACCCGAGACCAGCCCTGCACCCCCACACCACACCGGAACTCTCCATGACAACCCTTCTCTATATTTAGGAAGAAACTTCCCCTCAAAAATCAACCAGCCCCGAGGAAATCTTCAAAAACTGCTTTGGTCCAGTGGGCTCCATGCTTAGACTCCAGCAATAATAAACTCTCGGCTAATTCTGGACAATTTGTTCCTGTTCTACAATCTGGGAATTCCAGGAATGCAATTGAACTGGAATACTTTATATAAGGGGCGAGCAATATATTGATATTTATTGTCACCAGCTGCATGGTTCATTCCAAAGAGAGCACAGTTAGTCCTGCTTAGTTGGATTGAGTGCAGGGCAGTTTGTACATAATTTTACTTTTAGGTTTTTATGGTATGTTTAGAGACACATTTTTGTAACCCTGCTACATAACATTGACATAAACATGCCATAGCCATGTAGTCATATTGCACATGAAGACTATTGTACATTAGATTTTCCAAGTAATGAAGTGATTCAGTACCCATTCAGAAAACGTCACTTGATATTAATGATAATGATTAATGATTAATGATAATGATAATGTTTTAACACCCGATAAGAACATATATTGCACATAGTAGACTGAATAGTAACATGGAAGACATAGTAGACTGAATAGTCATGACAGATTAAGCCTGTTATAATAACGATGTCATGTTACTATAACCAATAACTGATGGTATAATTGTGATATCATAGCCTTAAATTAACATGTGACATCAAATCTTATAGCATCCGTCATGACAGGTTACAGTAACATGACCCTGATGACCCTGAAATGACAAGTTTATGGCACTGTTATGTCAATGTTATGTGGCAGGACTCAAGCAAAGTATATCGTATTTTGTAAATATAGCACTATTGGTTCTTTTTCTTCCATTCTAGCTTATCAAATATCAGAATAGCTCAATGTTGTGAAGTCTATCAGGGAGTTGTCATATCTCTGAATTTTGACACTTCAAGAATTGGCCTGTAAAACTTGTACAACTTCACACCAGATGCTAAGAAAGAACTCACTCTGGGTGGAGCACAAGACCAGGCATTGAAAAAACGTTCCCAAGGATTGTCCACTCTCAAAGCCAATCATTCTTACAGACATTCCAGGAATCCTTCAATGTGTCAGTGCCCTGATCTCTGCTACTTCTGAAGCTCTAATCGAGCACTAGATCGATTGTTTAAATGTACACAGATGGCAGAGGAAAGAGCAGGTGATGCAGGGGACACTTTCCCAGGGAAAATAAAAAGAATGTAATCAATAAAATCTCCAGTGCTTTATTTCTGGATACCTTTAAGTCTAAATTGGCTCACAGCTTGGCATACCAATTTTTCTCTCTCCATTAAGCCTATTAATAATCCATTTATTTTGGACCATCTCATGACACACCAGCCTGGCTCGTGTTACGGGTCTAGCATCATCTCTGTATAAACATGTATGGAGAAAACGTAGGGGCGGCTATTTCAAGTCTTGCCTCCAATACATTTAAAGTCCTAGATGGAGCGGTTTCCCCCATCATAGATCAAACTGGCCCTCAACAGACCACTTGTTCATTCTCAGGGTCAGTTTAAAGGCCATGATAGTCTACTGTACTGCACAGAAAGCATCAACATAGTTAAAATGCTTTTGAAATGACGTTAAGGAATGTGTGTAACATGCACACGCACACACACACACACACACACACATATACACACATACACACACACTCCCTCTCAAGTAAGTAAATTGCAAAGAGCTGTAGACCTCCTCACTTACTGTGATGAAGGCTGCAATACATCTAGACCAAAGACTGGCACAATAACCTGCTTTATACAGCACCCATCTATCTTCTTCAGCAATCTCTCATCTTCACACTGCTCTGACAGCTACATGCCAGGAGAAGTGCATGCGTTAACACTTAAGTGCCTTCCCTTGTATTTCCAGAAATATATTCATTTTTGCTTTTTACATTTTTTTAAAGGGCCAAACTTCAGTATGACAATAATATAGCTGCATGCTGTAAGAATGTATTGCCTTTATCCAAACATGAATTAGACAAACTAGCAGTAATGTTTTTGTTTTTCTTTTATTTAGAAACATTGTTTGATTGTTATAGTTTTAGTTTTTTACACCATTACAAATCTGCCCTTTACATCATACAAACATTTAATTAGTCAATGAATAGAAACTGTGTAAAATGACTTCCTTTAATGTATATTAAAGATTTTTTTTAAGATTTTTTTTTTACATGTACCTTGTCCCATGAAGTTTTTTTTAAAGTTTCTTCTTTTAAAAAAAATCCAGAGCACAGCTGTCACTCACCTTGGCCCCAATGACCGAGCTTTTGTGGTAGAAGCAGCAGAGCGCTGCAGTGATGGTCCTCAGAACACTGCATCTTTCAGACATGGTTCAATCCTCAGTTATTCCTCACTCTTCTTTTGGAAGTAAGTCAAGTCCACACATTCAGCTGAACCTCACACTCACTGCTTCCCTGCCATTCTCAGCTCTGCCAGCATGTTCACTGCTCTGCATGTGTCTGTGTGGCACTCACTCAGTTTAGGGGTGTGTGTGTGGTGTGTACGTGTGTGTGTGGTGTGTATGTGTGTGTGTGTATGAGAGAGAGAAAGAGAGAGTCGCATATGCTGCTCCATGCTGTTGCTCTCAGTCCCGGTCAGTCCATGTATGGAGTAATGCTTTTCCCATGTGATGCCAGAAACCAGCCAATCACAAACCAGCCATCTCCAATCACTATACCGCCAACTGCCTAACCACGCCCCCCACACACAGTGAGAGAGTGAGAGTGAAGGAGTGAGAGAGAGACAGAGAGAGAGAGAGAGACTGTTTTTTAGTTTAATGTCTATGTAAATGACCTCAGCTCTGATTGGCTGTTTGATTTGTGTTTCATTCAAAAAGCAGTCTGGACTGAAAGCTTCAGTGTGAACAGGTGAAGTTAAATTGCGGTAGACTGTATGGGTTGGATGTGTTACTTACAGTAACATCACAAAATACTTATAGTAACATCATTTTTGTAGAATATGTTCACATTTTGTGACTTTAACAATATTTAACAACATCCTACATCAAAATCTTTTATCAAAAAACAAGAGTAAAATGAGGGTTTTCCGTGATATGGGCCCTTTAAATAAGAAACCCTAATGACTTTATTATCTAAAAGAAGACTGTTGTTTATATTCAGCTTCCATGGCTACCGTTCATACACAAATCATATTACTCAACACATATTTCCAGATTATTTCCTCTTTTTGACAGACAGAATGAGTGGACAGAGAACAGGGTCAGTCACTTAACTCCCCCACACAGGAGTTAAGTGACTAGCTCAAGGGCACGTAGCTCACATATAGGTGGTGAGTGTGTTTATGACCCATTCACAGCTTGTTCACACATGCCACTGACATCAACCAGAAGACATCAGAAATGAACAGAAGCTGAAATTTGTGTGAGATGGGAAATATTTGAGGATTTAAATATTTCCCAGACCACTATTTGCTGTATCAGTAAATTACTTCAGCATTAATTTTATTTATTTGTCTATAGCATTTGTACCCATCTAACTGACCACAGCACTTAACTCCATAGTGTATTTAGTACTAAGCATTTTCTGAGGATTTTCTGGAAAATTTTATTTTGCCTATACTATATTTTATATGGTTCGTGTCTTGTGTCTCTGTCTGTCTGTGCAATCATAACATAAGCAGTTTCCTCCAGGATCAAGTTTTCTGATTCTGATTATCCGTTACTGCTTTATAAAAAGTAAACAGATCTTTCCCATTCTGTTTACTGTTCATGAATTAGGTCTTTACATTTTATGCTTCTGGTCTTACAGTCTTTATCATAAGATTTCTGTTCAAATGATATTTGGCTTAGGCAGATCCGGTTCTTTTAGCCAGGCCTACACAATATGGGCAAAATATTCATAATGTGATTATCTTCCTACTGAGATATGGCAATGAAATTTAAAATAAGTTATTTAAAATAGACCACCAAGCTACTTAATCATTAGTGTATACAGTTGTAAGTAAATATTTGAGCTCTTGATCAAACTTCATATTGACTTTCGAAGTGAAAGGTACATTCACAGATCTCCCTTTACCAGGAACACACTTCTGAATAGTATTGCACAAGTACTGTTTATTTGCGGAATTTAACATATTGAAAAAAAAAACATAAAATGTGGCCTGTGTAAATGTTATGGCACAGTTTATTTGACTTATTTTTTGTATGACAAACTAAAATATACAGAAAGCTACCATATTTATGTGTGTTCCTTGTAGAGGATTTGTGTTTGATTTTACATAAAACAAAACGTGCAGTTAACTAAGGTTGTTCAAATTTTGAATATGACTGTATAAAGAATCAGCAATGTAACATGGTTCAGGATTTTTCTGCACTATTTTTGCCAGTTTTTTTGCTTGGTTTTGATTGCAGAAATAGTTTTATTTATCGCAAAACCCATGCAAAATTTGTAACTGTGATTCATCAGGAGGCTCCCAGCTCACAGGTGTGCCTGGTAAACAGACTTATTTACACATTACAGCCCTCGGTACTTAAGGACTGAGTGATAGTGACAGTATTTAAATGACAAATTGTGCTGTCTCAATTTTAGCATAATACTAAATCATGGGATTATTTGATATGGAGCACAAATAAACTAAGCCATTTCAATGTGAATGCCATCTCTGTTGATCTAAATAGCTCTTTTCAGGAACAGGATTTGACATGAAACACTTTCTAAGGCTTTAATATCACTCTATCACTGGTGACATTTAAAGCTAATTTGCAAAGACCAGTGAAAGCTGCTCCTATGAGGCATTACAAACAGGATGAGGCAGAGAGAGGGTGCAGTTTGATGGTGAGTGACAGCTGAGCGCTGTGGGAGCACCACTGTGTCTGTTAACATTAGCACTGGCCTGCTTCAGTTAGTGCTCCGAGCTCCCAAGCAGTGGTGGGGGGTCTATGTTGGAGATCCTCCCCCAGCAGGGGCCACTCTCTCTGCCAGCAGGCTGCACCGTCTGTCCAGCTGGCCTGACCCTCAGCAGGGGCACCAGGGCACTGGCTGGAGCCCCCAAGGGCTTTAATAGGCCATCTACATCACTCCCCATGGGGCTCCAAAACAAAGGCCCACTCACTCTCTGACGAACACAACACTTAGCATTATTGCTTTAGTGCAGCTAGATCGCTAACTAGAGGGGCTTTTCTTAAAGGGGGGCAAGTGCAGACGGGGACTTACTCCTGATTAGCAGCTCTGTTAAAACCTTTAATCCTCAGCCCAAAAATGCCCATTTCTTTTCCTTTAATAATGTTATTTATAAATCTTACCATTATCTTGTATTAATTTTTATATTTAAAGAAAATTATTAATGGTTTTGCACCAGAAACAGCCACCCTACCATTTACTTGATCATTCTCCAACCTTAGAATTTAACAGTGCTGTCCCTTTCAGACCAATATATGTAAATGAGCTCTGAGCATCATGTCAATAAAGGAACAGTCCAGACTGAAACATGCCTTATAACTTCAGGGGTAATGGGCAGAGCTAAACTCCTGCATACTGGAAAGGCAGAGGAATGTAAATATGTTTTTGTGATGTCGCACAATTGGTGAATTTAAAATTGACTATTTTTGCAGTTTAGTTTCCAGTATATGACCTCAGTGGTACATTTAGAAACTTTAACAATGTTTTTGTACTACAGTAAGCACTAATCAGTCACCTGAAAAAAAAGTTGAAGATAATTGAAAATGGTCATTGATCTGAATTGTTGATTGGAATGAATGTAAAAAAAAAAAAAAGCTTGGAAAGGCCAGTAGCATTGGACCAGGCCTGTGTTTCCTCATATCCTTGCATATGAATCAATGCATTTATAGCCTGTATATGCCTGCACACATATGACTAATGAATGCAGAATGAATGAATGTGTGATGTAATTAATTAATCCTGTTATGAAGTGGTTTAGGGAAAAATGCTTCATGTTGCCAACAAAGGACACTTTGATTCAATTCAGTTCAATATTTATTTGTGTGGTGCTTTTACAGCGGAAGTCACCACAAAGCAGCTTTTCAGAAATCCAGGCCGAAGACCCTTATGAGCAAAGTGCAACGGTGGGAGAAATTCCCCAAGTGCAAGTGGAAGAACATCTATGTTTTCAGTCAAGTAGTCAAAATCTCTTCACCATATAAAGGCAGTATTTATAAATATTTTATATTTTTCTATTTGTCATAAGGTTCACTTGGGATACTGTTATGGGTTTATTTACATCATTTGTTGGAACAAAATCTATAAAACACAGCCAAGTTTATATAGTCCACACATAACAACAATATAATCCCAAATCATGCTGGGAACAATAGTAGGTCCAAGAAAAGTTCACATATCATCTTACCAGTCCTAAATACACCAGAAATGATTATGTACTTAAACATTTGGATGTCTATTAGTAAAGCTTAATTCCACTCCTTTTTTCTCCAGCATCACTCCTAAGAGGTAAACAAAGACATTATGGCTGGCTGGCACACCCTCAGAACAATTCTGGAATGCTATCCCAGAGGGTCAGGCCCTTAAACTGGCTAATTATGCTCAATAAAGCACCAGCGTCCTGCTAGCAAATCCATTTTTTTCCACAGCCTACTGCGAAAAAGGAGTCCTGCCTGGTGTTGTTATTCGTGAGAGTGAAAATGACTGGTTTGAAAACAGAACTGAGAGAAAGGCTCGCAGGCCAGAGTAAATATACTTCCAACCTCAAAGACAAAAAAAAAAGACTTGTAGTATGATGTTCTGTACCTTAGAAACCGGTTGGAAACTGGTTGAGAGGTTGCTATTGTCCTCTGTTGGCCACTGGAGGAAAAACATTCAGTATAGTTACAGAAGAACTGTCTCATGTTAATTTGTACACTGATAGTTCATGACTGGCATTAAATATGTAATAATTAATTATAAGATATTTTAGATCTTATCATGAATTATTACAGGACCTGAGAGTTTTAGTTTCAGGGCAGTTTGTAATGTGAGACCAGTGCGCTATAAAAGTGTACATGTGACCTTATGTAATCCCACACATACTTAAGTGCTATTCTGGTGAAGCCTGGAACAATACCAGGCTTTATACATATTATACGTATAAAGAATTATTTTATGCTTTTCAAGGCAATAACATGCATCATTAAACTTTCTTGTACTTCATTGCTTCAAATCAGTGCCTTCAGTTCCGACAAACAGTGGAAATGCTTATGATTAAGTTTAATAAGCCTCTTTCCATCATAAAGGGTATCACTGTAGGACTGAGACAGAAGTCCGAAGTAATATTTTACCATAGCAGTTACAGTAATAGATATAACTTTTATGTGTAAGAAAAAGCGTGGCCACTAGAGGGCGCAGTGCCTCTGTGTGTATGGTGCCCTGTGTTTGCTGCAGCCTGAAGCTGGGAATGCTGAAACCTCTAAGCCAAGGTCTCAAAGTTCATGCTACTCAAACATGCCGTGTTGGTTCATGTGCTCAGCAGTGCTGTCTCGTGTTCTGTTGGAGCACACAAGCCGAGCATACACTGTTCCACTCATCCTGCGTGCAGGCCTTGTAGAAGGCCAGGTGAACTTAGTAGCAACTGATTGATGGGCTTGGCTTCAGTCCTGCACTGAAAACGCTCTCAGCCAACAGTAGTTAAACTCATGGTCCTCTGCCTGCAGCCACAGTTTTATTGTGAGCGTCATGAGTGCAGTATGAATATGGCAGCGTGCCTATAGGTGTTTGCCTATTTATGTGTGTGTGTATGAGAGAAAGAGAGAGAGAGAGAGAGAGAGAGAGAGGGAAAGCAAGCCCAAGGGCGAGTTAAATTGAAAGGACCATTACTGCTGATTTAAAATATAAAACAGAATAAGAACACGATCAGTTCCAGAAATATGTCATTAATCCGCTCTGTAAATGTCTGCAGTGGCAGCCAAAAGCCATTCTGCAGAATCTGCTTCACAATTGGGAGTGCACTGCCTGTCACTGTTTAATGAATGATGGATTTTTCTTCAGCTTAATGCTGAACTGCTGAAAAAATGATACAAATATCACAACAAATTCTCGTCCTTCTGAATTGATATTAACTTCAATGTATGTTGCATTTTTAGGATTTTTCTTTACATCTACTGAATCACAGAATCTCCACACACACAAAATCTCCACTCATTCCAGACTTTTAAATGGTAGCATAGGTCCAATGAATTTCACCAGGTTGAACCCTGTTTGTCAGTATGTGGACCTGCCTTCAGTTCATAAGTCCATCACTTTTTATACATATTCATTTTCTAGTATAAATACTGACCTCTACTGAAGGTCAGGGGTAGCTGTTCTAAGAATGGTCCTAATCCTGCCGGTCAGTCCTCTGGGTCTCTGTGAGGCTGTCTGGCTGAAAGGCGGCTGTAATTGTGTGCGGTCAGAGCTCAGCCTGGCTGAAGGGCTCTTTCAGAAGGCTCAGAGGACAGCAGATCTCACAGTGAGAACACAGCCACATTGTTCCTATAAAGCTCTTTCATGAGCCCTTAGCAGCTTACTGTGCAACAGGCCACTGTGTGTATGTGTGTGTGTATGTGTGTGTGTGTGAGTGTGTGTGTGTGTGTGTGTGTGTGTGTGTGAGAGAGAGAGAGAGAGAGAGAGAGAGAGAGA
>JBBPCX010000016.1:13163319-13219408 GCA_037974365.1 Hydrocynus forskahlii | reverse complement strand
CGGACAGACAGACAGACAGACAGACAGACAAATAGATAGATAGATAGATAGATAGATAGATAGATAGATAGATAGATGGATCAGCCACTGCCTTTTCATTATAAGTAAAAGGAATGGAATATAATCCCTTTGCATTAACTTAACTCAAGAAAGTTCCTTCCATAAACGTACCACTTTGGAAATATATCTTTTTTAGTTTGTTTATTTGTACTAGCAATAGTGTGATCTATTTCTGCTTAGCCTACAACAGCACATAGCCTTGTTAAAAGAACAGAAAGGGGTACAAGAGTGAAGCATCCACTGTTCTCCACTGTAGTGGGCAGGCAGTGTGGAATACTCAAACAGCAGCACTTACAGTATTACCCTGCCATGAGGCAGCCAGCCAAGACTAACTCAGCTGGGCTTTAACCATTCCTCTGCAGATATGACCTTCTGCTGTCATTTCCACTGCTGTCTATGCATCCTGCCAACACCAGATTACACCATGGGGGCAATAGATGACTAGGGGATATGCAGTGTAATGTCCTCCACTTTCGTCAGATTCAAGGGGGTATTCTCATAAAAGCACTCCAAAGGGTTCATATGGAGTCTATAACTTTTGTGATAGGACCTTCTAATCGCACCTCATGTTCATTCATGACATCAAGAAGTGCAAACACCTTTACAAGCAATTAGCTCTCAGTACATGTGATGCTTGAGTCTATAGAAATATGAGAAGGATGTTGGAAAGTTTTCATTTTATAAACATAATACAGTCTTCTACAATTCAGAATTAAAGGAAGTTTCCACAAAAACAGCTAGAAATGTGCTAGAGCTTTGCACTTGTATTTCTGGCATAATGGGAGGAAGTGGCCAGACCTCTCAAGAGCTGGTTCTGTTTTTACCCACGTTCTGCATGTGACTATTTCCAACTAGCTATGTCTCCACTTAAATGGGTTCATTTAAAATATTGATATGCAGTGTAGTAATTACTGAAAGGCATTCTAAACTGTCGTACCTCAGAAAAGAAGCATCCTTTAAGCACAGTTAACTTTCCAACGAGATGCATGACTTTTTCATTCGAAAACTGTTTGTATTACATCGATGACATTGGACTATTCAACACAGTTGGAGGAGAACACTAGCTGCCAATTGTTTTATGGCAGCTAAACGGACACCTGTGTATCTAAGTAATGGGGTGTGGGGGGGTCGCAACACCAATTATGCTAAATAATTATACTGTTTTGAACTCCTAACCACAGATGCCACAGATGGCTGTGGCCTCACCAGGGATGAAACTTACGATCTCCTGACAATAGGACCAAGATAGTGGCACCACTTAGGAGCCCTTACCAGTTTTAATTAAAGGTCTAGAAAGAGTGAAAAAAAACAAGTGACATGCTGCAGCTAGCAATAGACATTCTGTGCAATATTACAGATCCAGCACTATAAAAGACGGTGCTTTGTGAAAGTATCATTAGACTCAATTGAAAGCCTCCTAGAGCCTGTGGATGGATGTGCTCTGTTATCATTGTTTAATGGTCCTCCCTCTGTGTGAGAAGATGAGAGCAAGTGGCATCTCTGGTTTCCCTTTGATTCCCCTGCACCAGCAGCTCTATGGGGGCATAATGAGTACATGAGTGAGCGCACAATTATGCCTTTCTCTCCAACAGGCCCTAATTGGCGCTACAAATATTGACATGCCAGTTTGGTGATGTACTGACTGTAGCAGATGACATGACTGGCAGAGCCATCTCCTGTGTACATGTTTGTGTGTGTGTGTGTGTGTGTGAGAGAGAGAGAGTGAGTGAGAGAGAGAGAGAGAGAGAGAGAGAGAGTGCAATACCCTCACAATGGCTCCAGTGAGACACAAAACAAATGTGCCATTGTTGATGGTGCATTTCTTGTTTACTGTAGGAGAAAGAAGAAAACCCACACAGAGTGCTGGACCTGCTGTCGTCTCCGCTCCTCCCTTCAGTCACTTGGACATTGTCTAACTGTAGCTGGCAAACACCTTTAAAGAAATAGTCCAACATTTTTCAGCATAATCACTGTCTGCTCCATCGGTGACATACAGCTGATTACCATGGACAATAATTTTGTTATGTTGTTTAGTGTTTAGAAAACATGTATAATAGAAGCCAAAAAGTAAAGCTTTCAGCTTATATTTTATATGTGTTTGGATTTATGTATTGTCTGTTCTTTTCAAAGGGAAATTATTGTCTGGGTTAAAGTGCAGCAGCAGCAGGTACATTCGGGAGGAAAATTTCCATAAGTAACCGAAGCTAATAGGCTTGCAGCAAGAAAAAAAATAGTGTTTGGATAGATGTTGTTATTTTGTGTTGTGTTTTAGTCTGTAGTTAGACAGGTGCAAAAATATTAGGCTGCAGAAAATACCTACATACCTATAATAAAAAATAAATAAATTTTTTAAATAATATATATATATATATATATTTTTTTTTTCCTTATTAGATTTGTATAAGATTAACCAGGACACTTTCAGCTCTCCATACATGAAATGTTGTTGAGCTGCTAGTGAGGAATTTGGCGTGAGGAATCAAAACTGCAGTGAAAACAATTCATACTTCTACTTGTCTCCTTAAAGAAGGTCATGTAGAGATAAAACAGACATCAGAGCTTTCCAGATATCAAAAAGCATGTACTGCCACAATAAAAACAATATTTAAACACTGTAAAAACACTTTTATAAATGTTATAAATTGCTTGCTTACCCAAGAGTTACCAGTTTCCCAGTAAATCATATACATTTTCATCATAGAAATACATTCCATCAATGTTAATGAAGAACATATGCAAACGACAGAGGGCCCTCCCAAAGAAGTGGACATTTCATTGTATTGCTACTGTGAAAAAAGGTTAAACATCACAAATAAACATCACAAATAAGAAATATAAGCAATAAAGAAACTTTTTTTCATGTTTTACACTGAAAGGGTAAATAATTCATTTTGGTTATTAAGATTACTGATGTTAGGTAAAATTTGATTGTTTTACATATATATGCAATGCATATGGTCACTGCATTGTCCAGCTATGTTTTTCTTTTCTTTTTGTGTGCCTAATTTGTAAATTGCCGTATGAAAATGTCATGCTAAATATACCAATAGAAATGGTCCAAAATGACTTAGAAACCCATCTTTTTACATGAACATGAACTTACACAGAATATTAAGAAGAATAAAGATACTTGGTGGAGGTTTTCTTCTGACAGCTCGGATATGAAACATTTGTCTGATACCATACCCTGACACTGTATTAACACAACAACTGTGTGTATGTGTGAGTGTGTGAGTGAGTGTGTGTGTGTGTGTGTGTGTGTGTGTGGAGGTTGATGGATAACATCAGAAGTTGCCCCTGGACAGTCCTGTCCAAACAAGTCACTCTAATTCATTGTGAAAAACTGCACCCTGAGAACCTCATGCTGATCTTTCTCTAACCCTCCTCACAGGCCTCCAGTTACTGATAAACATACCTGATCAGTTTACTATTAAACATGTTGCTAAAACTATTGTGACTATATGATTTATGATCATTTTACTGAAATATCAGACTGAGCAATCTGTGTATGTGTGTGGGGGTGAGTGTGGCTTCTTCAGTCTGAAGTGAGGGTGAATTTCAGTAGCATTTATCAGACTGCCGTCAAAACACAAAGGGGAGGCAGCTGGTGCAGAAAAACAGAAAGTGGAGTGGAGGTTTTGATACGAACAGTAAAAACAGCAGTAGAGGTGCAGCCAGGCCACCCTGCAGATGCAGCCCCTTCTCTCCACCATCTGTGGCCAGCAAGGTGGGTCCATTCTCCCCCACAGACATCATTTATCGCTCACACTCACCTGCCTGCCGGGCCAAGCCCCTCTCTAAGCCCCCCGCTGCCCGGAGAGAATCACTGGATACTGACACCGCACACAATAAACTTGGAAACATGATCAATTGCACTGGTGACAAATTACTGTCACACTAAGGTCACTGATTCTTTCGGCTGTGGATCCACAAAAGGCCAAAAAGCTGCGAACGGGTGAACAGGTGGCTTCTCATAACATATACAAATGAACACTTTTGAGAACAAAAATAGGGTTTAAATAGGTTTTAAAAATGTATTAAAATCTAAGCTTAAACTTCTATGTGAAGACCAATTTATACGAGATCTATTGTGTGAACAGAAGACGCAGTATATGGCACTTTTAACACAAAATGTAAAGCTAAAATATAAAACCAAAAAGACTTTTTCAGAGGTCAGTGCTTTGTCCCGTGAGAAACGGTAACAGATCTGATCTGCTCTAATCATGCGGTCTTTCAGTTTATATGTTGTTTTGATCCAGCTGGAGCTTAACATGGTTCAAATGTTCCCCATGTATTCCCTAACCTGGAATCACTTTCAAACTTCAGATTTAGTTCAGCAACTACATAAAACATTAACATGCATTATAGCACATAGCCAAGCAATCACCTGTATCTCAATCAAAACATGGTTAGGCTGTTAAGTAAAGTGTAAGGCCAGAGATTAGAATAATCCTTTAATATTGGCTATTTTTGCTCTTTAAGCAGAGCTTGAAGGGATTTGAACTTTTTTCTCATGGCAGCAGAAATATTTTAAATAATCAGGAATACTTCTGTTAAGCTCATCCACTGCTTAAAACAGCATTTGAACAAGTACTTCCGTTCAAAAGGATTTCATTGTGAATTTCTCAAAGCTTTTAACGCCTTTACTCCTTTTGGTATCTTAAAGCCTTTAAATCAAAGTTCTTTTCCCCTTGTAGCAGATTTTAGTTAATAGTTACCAGCTTTATTAGTTTTGACATCACTGGGCTCCTTTCTCCTTATTCCCTTTATTGTGTGCTTTATTATTTCTTAAATTCTGGCTTCTAAACCAAGCAGTGCACTATGTGTCAGAGGTAGACCTGTACACACACAAACTACAAACTCCAAATTCGAAAGTTGTCATATACACTATATGGACAAAAGTATTGGGACACACTTGTTTTTCAAGTCCACTCGTAATACTTCATCATACCAAAACATTTTGGACCACACCGTGCTTCCAACTTTGTGGACCCAGTTTGGAGAAGAACCTTTTCTATTCCAGCATGACTGTGCCCCAGTGCACAAAGCAAGCTCCATAAAGACATGGTTGATTGAGCTCACTATGGAAGATTTTGACTGGCCCACACAGAGCCCTGACCTCAACCCCATCCGACACCTTTGGGATGAACTGAAACGGAGATTGCGAGCCAGACCTTCATGTCAAACATCAGTGCCTGACCTCAGAAATGCTCTCCATTACAAAATCCCACAGAAACACTAAAATCTTGTGGAAAGCCTTCTATGAAGAGTGGAAGCTGCAACTCCATGTAAAAGTCTATGCATTTAAATGCAATATTATTTTGTTGATGTAATGGTCAGGTGTCCCAATATTTATAGTGTTTACTGTGAACAATGATGGTGATGGAGCCTAGTGCACTCACTACGAAACCAAATGCCTTAACTTTACCCCTTAAAATGACCTTAATTTTGACCTTAATTTCCCATACAGGACATTAAGGGAAAAAGTGCACAGATTAAGGCTGATTAAGGGGTAAAACTACTGAATTTTCAGGGGTGTGTTTTAGGGGTAAATTAAGGTAGGGTTAAGCACGTTTTAAATACATTGTGTTTAGTAGTGACTATATAGGGAGCAAGGAGCAATTTCAGATGTCCCCACACCTTGGGGAATGCTATGTTCTGGCGTCCTCTGGTGGTTAACTGCATTTTAACGCAGATCCATGATAAACATTGGTTAGGTTTCACTTCAGCAAGGGCGGATTTCTGCAGGCGAGGAAAACATGCTGTTAAGGAAGAGGAGCAGAAGACTAACCTTCACATTTAAGTGTTGGGTTATTGCCACGTTACATGTGATGGTCAGTAGAAGTATTTCTTCCAGTTGTGATGACTCTTTGGACTCTTTAGACGTCTGTTTTTACCATTAAATGCCCGCAGGCTGCCATGAAAATCAAAGTCGCTGCTCTTGCCCAACCAGGAAACTGGCTGTACTGCAGATGATTCAGAATAAAAGGGATGACTCCGTCTTTGTCTCCTGCAGACTTCAGCTGTTTGCCTCAGCTCGCTCGGCTTTGAAGGTCTTTCAGAAGGTAGGACAAAACTGGAGGCATCTCTAGTCTTTATACAAGTTTGTGCTGCTGAACATGAAACCACACGCCTGACTAGAATTGCTAGATCCTTAAACTGTTCTAAGCATTTTGTTGGTCTTTAAGGACTAAAACACAATTAACACTGACAGCATGTGGATTCAGTCTGTCTCTGGTAGCAGATACCAGTGTTTCCAAATTCTGCCCTGGACTTGGTCTGTGTGTTTTGGTGTTTTGTCCTTCTTTAGAACACATTATCCAGTTCCAACAAGCTGCTTCTGAGGTTAAAAGGGTATGTTAAACTGTACAGGGCTGTCACACAGATAATACTAAATTACAACAGCAAACATTTCAGGCTGGTGTGGGTTTCCTCACAGTGATGGACAGAAAAGCCACTTAAGTGCTATTGGCACCCCCTTGTGGGGAATCTGCTAAATTCAGCTTCATAATGACGTTTATTGTTCAAACTACAAAGTAAAAAAGAAAGCTGATTCCCTTAGAATGTCATTTAAACTGATTATTTTTAAATCACGTAATCAGTTAAAATCAAGCAATTTTGAAAGCAGGGAGTTGGATCTCCAGGAGCAGACTTGGGCAGACATGTGTTAACATGTTATACGTTCTAACTTGATCTTGGATCTGTTTTTTAATGCCTCAGTAATGAAGGTCGCACAGCAGCCTCTGATTGTGGTGGTCGGCGCTGGTTTGGCTGGTCTTGGTGCAGTCACCAGGCTAAAGGAACTGGGCTTCACTGACCTCACTCTGGTTGAAGCGTCAGGCAGGGTTGGAGGAAGAATCGCAAAAGCGAATATAGGTGAATTCTATCTCTCTCTCTCTCTCTTTCTGTCTGTGCATGTGTGCCATAATCGGTGTATATCAAACCATTTTTGGTGCACGTGCATGTATAAAATGAGGTTAATATGATTGTCTCACTCCTCATTAACAGCGCAGATTGCAAATAACTTGATGTAAGGACATCTTGGTCTTCACTAATCTAAATATACTTAAATGCCATATATCTAAACACATATGAGGTTTCAATCTATATTATATTATTGTTGTTAATAAAACAACAAAAATGACAATATCAGCGTTTAAGATGAACTCTGCAATAACTGGTTTTATGAAAGAGGGAACAAAGCACTCTTCTAATCATATGATCTGGATTTCACTTCATGTTTTGTTTGAACAGCACTGACCCTTCATGTGATGTACGGCATTAAAAAAATGAACTAGATAATAAAACCGCTGAGCATGGAACTTCATTTGCTGTTATGTAACTCCTGGCTGTTTTTGTCAGAAGCAGCCCGCATTTAATTGGTCCGCTTGTTTTTCTTAGGGAAGGCATGGGTTGACACCGGAGCTCAGTACATCCATGGTGCATCTGAAAAGAACCCCATTTACTGTCTTTTAAAAACATCTGGCCTTCTCAGTCAAGCTCCTGGTGAGGGAGACACCATATTCTACAAACACAATGGACACCAAGTCAAAGAAGACTTTGCCAAAAGTGTGTATGAGACTGGAGAAAGTATCATTCGGAGTCGTGGCAATAACTCGGGGAAAAGCCTCGGGGAACTCTATGCTGAGAAAGCTCATGGTGTCATTGAGGCCTGGAAAGGTGAAGAGAAGAAGAGCGTGCAGAGTGTTCTTGCCTTGGTTGGGAAAGAATACCTGCTAAGTATCGCAGCCTCAGACTTGCATGAAGTCTCTGTGGATTCATGGCAGTATTACATCAACATGGGGGACGATCTCAATGTGGAAGGGTATGGAAAATGTTAGAAACAAAATTTGCTTTCAAACAAAAACTTTACAAAGATTTGGCCAACTACCGAATTTACGGGATAGTTACGCTGGAGCGGCACTGTGCAAACTAAACTGCATGCCTAACTTCTCACATGCCTACCGCAAACCATGGCAAGCTGAAAGGGCATATCAGTATTGTTGCCTATTGGTACCAGTTAATAGAACTGTAATAGATCCAGCTCACAGTGTGTGAGGTCATGTTGTTAGCGGTGTATTTCTTCTTGTTCGCGTGGTAGAGTCTTTAAAGAAATTGGGCATGACTACTATTAAATGTTTTTTTTTTTAATCTTTTTAAATCTCCAACAATGTGTTTTCATTAAAAATGGCTTAGAGTGAAGCTTGATAGGTGGAGTGACAGATTCAATATTGGCACCAGAGAGAGCTGGAGAGTTAATAGGTAAACTCAAACTGACTTGCTTATGTAGTTTCGGACACTTTTATCTATAAAAATAGACAAAAGTGTGGACAGAACCGGTTTGAGGAGTATGTTTTAGGTGTGTGGCAATTTGGTCAACAGGAAAATTGTGTGAATTCAAGTTTTGGCCCAACCATCATTGTTATGCCTGAACTGATGTTTCCCTGTTTCAGGCTCATGTTTAAAATAGTGGAAAAGTTAGCAGAGGATTTCCCAAAGGAGCGTTTGCTGCTGAATAAAGCGGTGGGAAAGATTGAGTGGGACGGGTCTTTCCCTGGTCCAGATGGCCAGGTGTACCCTGTTCGTTTGGTGTGGGAGGATGGAGGAGAGGAGATTCTGGCAGACCATGTAATCGTCACAGTCTCTCTCGGTGAGTAGGTTAGTCTGAGGAGAATATAGAATGGGGGGATTGCTAGGAAAATGGCCAGGTTTACTCCAGTGCTGTAAAAACTAAATGACTTCTTAGCCACAGACATCTTGAAGTGTAATTGCCATCAACAGCTTTGTTCTAATGTTAATAAATTATGTTCTCTGAATACATTGTTTAATCATGTATTTGTTTATGCTCTACATCAGTTTATTGTATTTGATTCTTTACCTGATTACTGGAAAGACCAGGGACGTGACCCACACAGCTCTTTAATAGTGCATTTTGTTTTACAGGCTGCCTTAAAGCTCAAGCAGCCACACTCTTTAACCCCAGCCTCCCAGCAGAGAAGGTGGAGGGGATCGATAAACTTTCTTTTGGCAATATTGCCAAGATCTTCCTGGAGTATGAGGAAGCTTTCTGGGACAGGAATGTCAGTCGCATTAATCTTATTTGGGACGACGACTCTGTTGCATCTGTGTCCACCAATCAAACTGAGTGGCTGAAACACCTGAACCTGTTCACTGTCATGAAACCTGAGGAGAGGTATCTTCTGTGCTGAACTACAATAAGACATGCATTTTTAAACATTGAAGTTTCATGTTGCAAAAGATCCATTCTTTCAGCTTAATAAAAGCTCAGTCATTTGCATTGTTTTTCATGTAGTAGCTGAATAATAAGCCTTAGGTCATGCAAAGAAGCTTGAGGGGTTACATGCAAATCAGATTTCTTTAAAAGCAGCATGTGATGGTAGTATGAAGAGCTACATTTGTTTCTCTCTCCAGGTTTGGTAATGTCCTGATCGGTTGGTGTCCTGGAGCTGTAGCAGACATGATTGAAACCATGACAGAGAAGGAACTATCCAGTGCTATCACTGAACATATCAGAATATTTACTGGTAAGTTAATTGTATACCATTTGAAGGACTCGTGTCATGGGAAAACCTACGTCCTTACTTTTTTGGAAAAAAAGTTTTAGATAATATGTAAACATTATTAACATGTTTCAAGGTGCATTGATCATTCCCCAGTCCATAAAGTCCAGAAACTAAACTACAAGAACAGTCCGGAAACTAAACTCTCTTGATAATTTGTACAAATGCATCAAACTTTATTTGGGCACATGAAAAAAACCTTCACAAGAGGACCTCAAGGGGATAAAATTAAATATAAGAAAAACAAGAATATGATATGGAGGTTTTAATTTTCACAAGAGTTTGGTAAAAACAAAACACAAACATTGAAAAATATTTAAAGATGTTCATTCTGCATTTTTTAGGAAATCCGAATGTCCCTGCACCGAAGAATATTCTGTGCACACAGTGGCGCAGCAACAACTTCACACGCGGTTCCTACACTTTCATCCCGGTTGGTGTAGATGGGCAGGTCATGGATGTCCTTGCTCAGCCTTTGGTGGGCATGAAGAACCCTAACAAGGTGACCACCTTTTCATATTACTCAGTTATTAATGTTATTATTGTAATTTTACTTGGCTGCTGTTTTAATAGTCACCCTGTATAGTTGTCCTAATTACAGCAATAACAACTGTAGATGCAGTAGATATATGCATTAACAAAGAATTCTTAATATGATCTTCGTGATAGCCACAGGGATTATACTGAAATAAGAAAAGTTTATGTTCATTTGCAAGTATAAGACAAAGGATTTTTATTTATAGATATTTTATGTAGTCATTTAAGTGAAGGTTTGAGTATAATTTGGTTATCTGTGTTTCAGGAACTTCAGGTTTTGTTTGCTGGAGAGGCAACCGTAAAGACTCTGTATGGTACAGTGCAGGGTGCTCTAATCTCTGGACAGAGAGAAGCAGAGAGACTTGCGCAGCATTACGGCAGAACTGTTCCCCCAGCTGATCACTGTGACACAAATACCTAAAGGCTCCGCTCTGAATCCCTCCTGAGGTCCTCCTATAATATTTGTGTGGATTATGTACCAAAATGTTCCAAGAATATCATGTATCACTTTCTTTACCTCTAAGTATTAAACATGATGCCTTTGTTACTGTGCCTTTCGGACTTAATGGTTTCTGTCCTGTAATTAAAAAACAACAATATGGACACCGTATTTCCATGTTATGTACTTCAGCCGTAAAGAATTATGATTAAAAAGTATTTGTATTGTCAAAGTCTTAAATATTAAAAAAAAATATTTTTAACTGATGTAATTATTGTGAACTGTTCTAACTATCCTGTATATGAACAACACAGTCAGTAAACAATACATAGTAAAAGGGAAAATGTGTGATTCTGAATACATTTTTAAAGTATGTAATTTGTAAGTAGTATTTCAGGGGTGATGGCAGTGTAATGACCCAGAGTTCATGACGCATTCATATTTTGCTTAACACATGACCTTTCCTGAAGAAAGGTCTCTTATGTCCTGTATTTATATATGGACAAAAGTTTTAGGACCTGACCATTACACTAACAGAGATTAATGATGCTATATTCAACTACATAGACTTTAATATGGAGCTGGTCCCTCCTTTGCTGCTATTATAGTTTTTACTCTTCTTGGAAGGCTTTCCCTTTCTGTGGGAATTTGTGCCCATTCATTCTGTAGAGCATGTATGAGGACAGGCACTGATGTTGGATGAAAAGACCTGGCTCGCAATCTTTGTTCCAGTTCATCCCAAAGGTGTTGGATGGGGTTGAGGTCTGGGTTCTGTGCGGACCAGTCAAGTTCTTCCACACCGAACTCATCCAGCCATGTCTTTATGGACCTTGCTTTATGCACTGGGACACAGTCATGCTGGAATAGAGAGGGTTCTTCCTCAAACTGTCCACAAAGTTGAAAACATGACATTGTCCAAAATGTCTTGGCATGCTGAAGCATTAAGCTAGTTCTTCACTGGAAGTAAGGGGCCCAGCTGAGTTCAATAATTACGAGGTGTGTCCCAACACGTTTGTCCATATAGTGTATTTGTTTCTCATGTTTAGTTGTGTAGCGATGAGAGTAGGGCAGTAGGAACCATGCTCTGCGTTGTGTTTCTGTACGGTAGACGTTTTTCTAGCACATTTGCTCTGTGTAGCTTGGTTGTGACCTTTTCTTAATCTTTCTGCTCTTCTGAGATTCTTTTCTCCTGCATGCAGTAGCGCGACAGCCGGAGTAAATGTTTTGAAAATGTCTCTACAGAAACTGTGTTGGAGTGGCAGTAGTCTGTTCAGGTGAGTAATTAAACAGGAACAGTCTTATCAGGATCTGGTTAGCTTAGCACGGCTAGGCTACTGAGACTGGTTCAGGAGGAGCTCACAGACTAGACAAAGGTTTAATACTTGCTCTCTAATTAAGGGTCGTATTTATAACGCGGGTCACCCTGTAGAATGAGGTGTAAAGAGGCTGGTGAAGCTTCATGCTAGCTTTATTTACAGACCTGTACTGCTACACGTGCTGTATTTGTACCGCCCTAGTGTAACATCTGCCGAACAGTCCTCTCGAGGTTCGTTGGATTGCTGCAGAAGATAACATTCTTGTGGTTGTCATTCATCTGCAAGGTTGTGACTCTGAGCATATCCATTTATGTCATAAACTGCAGATTTTATTCTTGTTAAACATTGGAAGATAGTTGAGTGAACAACTATAAAAGAAAATATGTCAAATAAAACTATATATATATACACACACACACACACACGTCTATATAATATTTATAAGCACTCAGAGCAATCAGTAGCAATCAGTCAATCAGTCATAACACTGAACCTGCCTAATATTTTGTAGGTCGCCTGGTGCTGCCGAGATGATATCAGTGGTGTACAGCATCAGCATGGGCACTTTGATCGGTCTGGCTGCACAGCTGCATACACAGCAAGCTGTGATTCACTGCTTGTTTTGACATCTTTTTTTATCATCTTTTTATCATTAAATGCTTTAGCAGTTTGTGCTGCAGTAGCTCTTTTGATTTCTGAGAAATGAAAGATGGATGTTTTTGGCCTTAATCAAGGCATCCCAAGTGTTTGATGACATAACGACTGAGAAGTGCAGCCTTGACTAAGCGCTTGGCTTTGAGACATTGCTAAGGAGTTTTTCAGCCTAGTGCGAAAAAAACACCAGTCAGTCAGGACAGGGTTTGTTTTCCTATGTCTTTTTTAAAGAAAAAGAGAGAGAGAAAATTGGTCATGTAAATGTGAATTAGTACATTTGCCCCCAAGACTAATTTTTTTGTGAAATGTTTTTTCAGCCACTTTTCCTTGAACTTTGTTCAGGGTCACCTCTGAGCATTGGGGGGCCCTAAATGATAAATTATCTTGTATAGAAGAAAGTAAACAAATCAATGCGTCCTTAATTCTGATGGAAAATATGGTAACTTCAGAGGTGAACGCACTGAAACATGACTATGAACAGACATTTAAACTTTTTAAATTTATATACATATAATCTTTTTATGAAATGTGCAAGATATTTGCTGCCAGTTTCTTAATATTGGCAGAAATTCATCTAAACATGAAATGTCAATTTAAAAGGAAAATGTGTATTAAACATCACTCAAGAAGCATAATGCCTGGCCCAGCTATGTAATATGTGCATCTCCAGTTTTGCTGTCAAAAGTATAAATCAGTAAAAAAGTATGCCAGTTGTTTTCATGAAATGTTCATCATAAAATGATGAGCAGTCTCTGATATCGAGTAGCTTCTTGAGAGTCATCTTTTTACATTTGTCCTGCTCACTGCTGTGGATACAGGTCTTTAATTGTGTCTGTCTTCTGTCTTAGGTGTCTTCGGGAAATGGTCTCTCAGAGATGTTCAGTTGCTGCATCTTCATTTCACACCACACACACTCATTCGAGCTCCAACAGAACCTCAGTGGTGCGCTGTGGCAGACAGAAATATGAGCGGCTCTATCCAGTCTTGCTGGTGCTTCCAGACGGGTCCACCATCAACATCAGATACAAGGAGCCTAAAAGAATAGTTATGGTTAGTATATTGTTTTGTAAGGAATATTTATACATTTATTTATTTTATAAATGTATTACCATTTTGGAGATGGAAGTCTTTGTTCTGATTGTGACCTACAAACCATGTTTTTTTTTGTTTTGGTTTATTTCCCCTCATTCCTCTCCCCAGATGCCTGTGGATTATACCACTCTCTCAGAGGAGGAGAGAAAGGCAAGGATGCGAAAGAGGGGTCCTAAGACGGTGGTTAAAGAGAAGCAGGAAGACTTTGAGGATCACTTCAAAGTAGACGACTACAGCAAGTTCTGGAAGAAAACGTGAACGGGCCAAAATTATGAATGCCTCATGTCATTCAGTATGTTTGTACAGTTTCACATGTACAGCAGATTCATACTGCTGTGCTTCTTGTTTATCATCGTGTCATTAAAGGTTTTTGAAATCTACACTGATTGTGGGCCTCTATTTTTTCCTTTTTTTTATTACTGAATTTAGGGACCCTAAAGAGTTGTTTTTTTTTAACTGAAAAAAACCAATAATACTGTCGGCGCACATTTGCTGGAAGATCGGCTTGTAACTGTCTGTGTACTGGTTTCTGAACAGTGCATCCTCATGTCAGCGGTACTTCCGGTTTATGTATAACCAATAAGGTGAGTTTTCAACATTTTTTGATAACGACTTGCTTAATCATTGACCAAATCTAAACCAGCCTCAAAGTTCACACTCTTCTCTATAATAGCACTTTTAAAATGACGGCTGCACCTGAGCTTGTAACAGGCACGGCGGAGCCTGTGCAGAAAGGGAAGTTTAACCTGGAGATTCCTGATGTTGTAGTGATTGTGGTCTACTTTGTGTTTGTGCTGGCAGTGGGCATCTGGGTAGGTGAAACTTTCTTCTTGGCTGATGTATGTGTGATTATGAATGAAGATGTATGAATGTTATCTCTCCCACTCACACTTGTCTATTTATGAGCTAGATTATTCTACAGATTCATTTTTTTAAATCTTATTTTTTTATTCTACTTTTCCCCCTCAAAAGTCATCCATCAGGGCCAACCGTGGGACAGTTGGAGGATATTTCTTAGCAGGCAGATCCATGACATGGTGGCCTGTGAGTTTCTGGGGTTCTTCTGTGCTATTTTGTATTATGCGCAACTGTCTTTTACATTAGAATCTAATTTATTGTCTTTGTGCAGAGTACAGGTACGAAGCCAACAAAATGCAGTTTGCTTCTAAGCAGAAATGCGGAGGGATAGTATTTACCAGTAAAGTGCAGATACAGAGCAGTAAATACTGCAGCAAAGCAATACCATGCACATACACTAATATTTATTGCTTATTGTAAATGTATCTGCACAAGGAAGTAAATCTGTTTTCATTTTCTATTTTCAGAAATGATTCATCAAGAAAAAGATATAACTAGAAAGATCACAATTTCCTTGTTTTTCGCTCCACTTAAGCTCCATGTCATGATCATGTTTTGATAGATGGTATTTCCATCATGAGTAATGACTGCAAGCTGTTCATGCTTACTTCAGACTTTTTTCACTGAAAGACACCAGAAGATAAGCATGTTTTCCTTTCCTTTCTGTTACTCCCTGGCAGATTGGTGCTTCTTTAATGTCCAGTAATGTGGGCAGTGGCCTGTTCATCGGATTAGCAGGGACTGGGGCAGCAGGGGGAATCGCTGTTGGGGGATTTGAGTGGAATGTAAGTTGATGCAAATGCTCCATATCACTCGTGGTCTAGTACCATGGTTCTTAAAGTGGGGTCTGTGACGTATAGCCAGGGCATCCCTGATTTAATATGGCATTTTTAAAAGGATGTGATGAAGGTAGGGACTGCCACATTACATCCAAAATAAGGATACATGTTCACTCCCTCACTTTAACCCCACCAGTAATCTAAAAATTTGATTAGGAATATATAATACAGAGGTTATTATTTTATTTATAATAAATTTATATAATTTTATTCATAATAAATGTATATAATTTCTTTTCATAATAAATGTATGTAATAGTCAATACACACAATATGTATTACAGTATTTTGTGTGGTAAGTTGGTACAGAAAGAGAGAAAGAAAGAATCTGTGTCAGAAAAGTTTATTGATCCTGAATTAAATTGCTTATGCAATCTAAAATATAGTACACTGAAAAAAAAAAAAGTACGCCGAGAAGTCCATTACTACAGGCAGTAGTGAGAAAGTAAAAATAATAGTGTGATATTTAAAAATAAATAGTAAAAATGTCAGATATTTTTATCTCGTGTTATTCATCTTTTTTACAGACAGTGCTGCGCTAAAACCAGTTAAACAGGACTAATTATTCTCTCTTTGTAACAGAACAGTTGGTCAGCAGGATTTAGTATATGATCAAAAAAGTGTAAGAGATAAGCCAACTGCTTATTCTGTTTAGAAAACCATTGCAGACAGTTGTTTAAGCAGATAGTTATTTGGCTAATGTGTCTAACATAAAACGTGTAGGGTTCCCTGGGGTTTTATTTTACACTAGAAGGGATCCCCGGCTGTACAGAGTCTCCTAATACAAATTAAAACTACATTGTCTCATTACAGCATTTGTAACCAGTCTGATGAGGATTTTGTGCTGTGTGTGGCAGGCAGCATGGGTCCTCATCGCCTTAGGCTGGATATTTGTGCCTGTGTATATTTCTGCTGGAGTGGTCACCATGCCTGAATACCTGAGGAAGAGGTTTGGGGGTCAGCGCATTCGAATCTATATGAGTGTGCTGTCCCTCATTCTCTACATCTTCACCAAGATATCAGTAAGCCTTAAGAATCTATTAATACTTGAAATGGGCACACTACTTGCAAACATTAGGAATTCCCTCAGGTAATAAAAAGCCTACATCTAGCGCAGCCACTGACAGGAAAATAAATATAGATGTGCTCTTCACCTCCCTAGCAGTAATGTTAACTGATGGCTTCTTTCTGCAAACAGCCCGTCTACACTTGCCCACACCAAAGCCTATCCCACCATCATTATCTATACCTACTGTTTTAACTCTAGAGACTAGAGGCGGGTAGACATGTTCGCAACAAATGTAGTAATGGTTAAGATTTTCATCTTGTCCAGCGTGGTTCTTTGAGTATAGGCCTACCTAAGTCAGTTATTCATGTACTTACTGAATAATAAGCCATTGAATGTCAAAAGCCAGAGCATTTCAGGGGTTTATGGTTAACCTGTGACATATATGAACTCTAAATCCCTTTAAATTTTGCTCTTTCCAGACTGACATTTTCTCTGGAGCTTTATTCATTCAGGTGTCACTGGGATGGGACCTATATGTCTCCACTGTAGTGCTCCTCGCAGTCACAGCGCTCTATACTATAGCAGGTAACTTATAACACATTATATTTTAAGCTGCCCATGCTTTTTGCTGCAGATGATCCATGAATTACTGATGTTTAATTGCAGGTGGGCTGACAGCTGTCATCTACACTGATGCATTACAGACTGTCATTATGGTCGTTGGAGCCTTTGTTCTCATGTTCATAGGTACCCTTTTGAACTCTACTTTCATTAAACGTTTATTCATCTTGAGCCTTATTATTCAGGACTTACCATTTTAATATTCACAATGAATTACAGAGTCGCTACTATGAAACTAGCGTGTAAGTTATGCATAAATAAATTAGGAATTGAGTTTTGGGGCCCCATCCAGCCCTTGGAGTATATATGATTCCCATTCATTTTAGTAACTTATTAAGTCAGCTCCATAGTTATAGGTATCCTTGGTAAAATGGGCAAAAACATTAATATGTCCTTAAGGTTAAATAGCTCAATGTTATATTGAAGATATGAAAAATCAAACCTTTTTTTATAATATTAAGCTAAACAAAAACAGATGGGTCACGGAAGTCAGCTTTCCTTCATTCATCAACAGGGGGAAGATTAGAGAATACAAAAATGAGACAAAAGTGTGTTGACTTTAACATATTGGGCAATGGCTATACATGTCTGAAAATGTCCAGATGCCCTGTAATGGAGCTGTTGTAAACCTGCATGGACATGGATTCATATGGAGAGAAAGATTAGAGAAGCAAACAATTCTCCAAGGATCATGTTTGGTGATTTGCAGAAAATGCTATCAGGCATGTTAAATCTTACCTCTATGCCAACAAACTATACATGAGTGCCAAATGAAAGACTTTACCTTCATCTTACCACTCTTGTAAACACCTGGAGTCACTAGATGCTACTGAAACTTTGACTGGAAGTGACTGGATCTTAGAGCAGAACAATAATGAGGAGTCTTGGTGCTCTGTGGCATCATGAGAGAAGACACATTGCTGCTGTGTTGGCAAATGGAGCAGGGCCGGCGTCAGAGCGGATCTACTGGGCTGGCACCTAACTGACTATGGGGGGGCACTATCGATCGTGAACTATGTTCATATGAGTGACACTAGAGTGTGTAGGGGGGCGTGGTGACTCGCTAGGGGGGGCAATGCCTTTGAATGCCCCCCCTTGACGCCGGCCCTGAAATGGAGGGTTCACAAAGTAATAAATGCCAAATGACACGTGTGGTTTTGCTAAAAAAAGAAAAGAAATTATAATACTTTTTATTTTCCTCGACCAAATGTACTTCAAATTATTGGCAGTGCAGATTCTTGTTTAACTATGAATGTGGAGAAGCCACATATTTTTTCCCTCTGTGCTCA
The DNA here is from genome assembly GCA_037974365.1 of Hydrocynus forskahlii. Classification (NCBI taxonomy): domain Eukaryota; kingdom Metazoa; phylum Chordata; class Actinopteri; order Characiformes; family Alestidae; genus Hydrocynus; species Hydrocynus forskahlii. Next base: position 13,201,113 of record JBBPCX010000016.1, on the reverse strand, counting down.
TTAAATAAGAAATGTATCATTTTTAACACTTACAGTTTTAGCACACCTACAAAAGCAGATTCTATTGTTAACTTTTATAAAAGCTCAAATCAAATGTACACTTTGGGTATCATATAATACTTGCAACAACCTTAATAACATGAAAGTAAATTTTTGAATCAGTGAAGTCTCTTTTTATTTGACCTAGTTTCACTGCATTTTCCCCCCGACAGCATTTGATAAAGTGGGCTGGTATGAGGGTTTATTGGAGCAGTATGGAAAAGCTGTGCCTGCGATCACGGTTCCAAACACTTCGTGCCACCTCCCTCGCCCTGATGCATTCCACATCTTCCGGGACCCAGTGACAGGAGATCTGCCCTGGCCGGGGCTGCTTTTTGGGCTGACTGTCTTGGCTACATGGGTGTGGTGCAGTGACCAGGTAATCCACTCACTGTCTATGACTATTGAAGAATGGGCTAAGGAGTGCCCTTAAGTAACTCAACACACAGAACTGCTGACTGATGTAATAGTTGCATAGCAGTCAACCAAACCATTCTGAGTACTGAACACTAAATAAGATTAATGATGGGATATTGAGCATAGGGTTCTAGAGGGTAAGACCATGGCTTAGTGATTTTTAGTAGCCTCCTAGTTTTGCTTCTCCTCTCCTGATGAATCATGAATATTGTTTTGAATCAAAAAGAAAGGGCTTGAAGCATTCACAAAGAGTGATAAATGGGTATTTGGTTTTTACTGTTGGTTTTTGAGCGAGGGCGTAGTTTTAGCTATACAGTGGACACTTCCCTCAGTGTCATTCCAACCCCAACTACACTCTGCCTTCTTTTGTGCAATCACGAGGGCTCAGCATAATTAAGGCACAAAACAGTTCATGGGGAGTGGAATCGGGCTGTAAAACCCTACAGCATAGAGTGTGCATCGATCCAGACTCATGAAAACTCTCTGTGTAAGCACAATAGGCTGTAATAAGAATGATAAAGGCAACAGCATACAACTGGTATTTCCACCTCACCATTCAATCCTCTGTTAGTTTTGACAATGTGTAGAAGACTTTGGGACATATTTATCTTATGAAGCCTTTTCACAGTGTATGCGATGAAAGTAAAACTTCCTTGTCCTTGCTGATGATGAAAACACAGCTTGTGAAGCAAAGGGCCTAGTCATAGCCATGGTGACAGCAGTCTCCTTCTTCTGCGGGACAGTGGCAGGGGTGTCCCAAAGGTCACACATGCAATGAAACCCTTTCCATTCTTTAGGAGTGACACTCCATAGCTGCGAGTGTAACATCCGGTGGATTGATACTAATATAATACTATCAAAAATACTATTTAAAGTGTTAGTGGGGCAGGACAGGTTTGAACGTGGGTCCATAATTCAGTTTGATGATTTTTTAGATTTTTACCAGTCAACCCATGTCAGTTTATTTGTATGGATTACAGCTGGGCAGCAAGTGTATATCTTAATGAACCCCCATGCCCTCTAGCCAGCTGGTCAAACACTCTTGTTTTTTGAGCTGTTTATCCTGTCTAGACTACAATAAACTTACAGTTAACTGGAATTAATGATAATATTCCTGTAATTTACCTTTGCCCTGTGCTGCCACTCATCTGCAGGTGATAGTGCAGCGGTCCCTCTCTGCCAAAAACCTGTCGCATGCTAAAGGAGGCTCAGTACTGGGAGGCTACCTGAAGATCCTTCCCATGTTCTTCATTGTCATGCCAGGCATGATCAGCAGAGCGCTCTTTCCAGGCACGTCGAATAGCTTAAGATCATAGTATTTGTAAACTTTTACCAAGATGTAATGAGCAAATGCATCATGAACACTTTTGCCTGTGTGCTTGTCTGAAATAGATGAGGTGGGCTGTGTGGATCCTGATGAATGCTTTAGAGTGTGTAAAGCTGCTGTAGGCTGTTCCAACATTGCCTACCCCAAACTGGTGGTGGAACTCATGCCAGTAGGTATGGCTACCTTGTGGCTTTTTTAAAGTTGTATGGAGAAGTTTGAACCCCAGTCAAAGGACGTGTTTTTACGTTGCAACGGGACAAACTAAGTATGGGATTTTATTAATGGACACTTTAGTGCACAAATTCCATTAATTTGCTGAGTTTAGTATACTAGAGAAAGTAAAACATCGAACAGAAAGTACCTTAACTTTTGCACAAGCCATATTTTACTTTTTTCTTTTCCCCAGTATGTTAAACTGAAGCAATAAACAGTGCTTAAAAAGCACAAAAGTGTGTTCTTTTGTAGAGGATATATATACGAAAGGGGTGCCCAAACTTTTGCATATGTCTTTCAATATATTAGGCTGATCATTCCACTTCAGTCTTTGTCACTTTTGTTAATCCCCCTCTTGAAAAGTCACATTTTTGACCATAATAATATTTCGCACAGTATTACCATTAAATATGTACTAACATAATTATAATGCAGACTAATCACGTGTTGGGATTTTGAAATTTCTTAAAACTCCTTGTAATTTGGAATTCCATTCCTAGAAAAATCGTGATGAGTCTAATTTTTGTATCTTTAACACCATTTGTGCACACATGAGAAAAGTCCATATTCTATGACAATAGTAGAGTTTTGCACAGTGTTAAATGTTATGACGATTATATAGCTGCTGTCTACTAATTGCTTATTTGAAGGGTTGTGCTCCTTACTTTGTCTCTTTATTACGTTCCGCCTTCCCTGCAGGTATGAGAGGGCTGATGATTGCAGTGATGATGGCGGCTCTTATGTCCTCCCTCACCTCCATATTTAACAGCAGCAGCACCCTCTTCACCATGGACATCTGGCGGCGCATAAGGCGTCAGGCCTCAGAGAGGGAGCTCATGGTCGTAGGCAGGTAGGAAGAATTTGTGTTCTTATCACCAGTGTGTGGCTGTAGTGTCTGCTGCTGGCACCATCAGGACTCAAGGATTTGTTAAGGAATTCCTGATTGACGAGAAATGACTTTAAGAAATTTGCCCCTATTAAGAATGTGGGTCACTTTAATGCAATGCCAATCCCACTTTAAGGATACTGATTAGCAATTAACATCATTAATGAGGCTGTGTCCCTTAGATATTGAAAAAAAATCCTTGCCTTCCTTGCAAATCATTTCTACCCTGTCAATACAGTTCATATACGAAAAGTAAGTTTTGAGGTTATTGTTTTTGCAATGTCACAAAAACAGTACATCTTACATAACTGCCTATTCAGGTCATAGTGCTTTAGCTCCACCCTTTTAAGGCTGAAGTCATAGGGACTGTTTCAACACTGACTGCTTTGCAAACACAACACAATACAAGGCACCCAGTCAGAAGACAGGATGGGAAAAGGTCGTGTAAAAATGAATAACAACTGTTTTTGTGGATAGCCCTCCAAATGTCATAGAAACATAGAAATATGTAGGAAATTGGCCCTTTACAGTCAGCTATCTACTGATTCATACTGATATGTCTTATTTATTAGTACATACTGTTTATATAACAGCTACAAATATTGATTTATAGCACACTGATTCAATAAAAACATGTAAATTGTCAGTCAGATTGGATTTGTTTACAAACTGTGCATAACTTACCGTAACAGAAATCCTTGTATGAGGACTGCCTTAGACACTACGTTTTTGCACACAGTGTGGTTTCCTACATTTGTGTATAACTCCCTTACTAAAAATACAGGACCTGGCAATACTTTGCAAACAAATACCTTTACAGTATGTTCACCATTTGAGTACTTTTATCAGCCAGAAAATCTTATATTTTTATTCGTCATTACTGGCCTGTAAAAGCAACCTAATATAATTATAATGTGGATCATCAGACACCTGTTAGGTATTTAACAAGCTGTTAAGTGACGGTCAGTGGGATGACACAGTTAACTAATGCATATAAAGGACAGTTCTAAAGGAAACGTGTTTTATTTGAACATAAAAATCTTTTGACTAATAGTGAATGCAAACCTTTCAGCTCTTGTTATTATTCCTACAGTCTCTGTTCTTTCTTTACATCTGCAGAGTGTTCATTTTATTGCTCGTGGTCTTGAGCATCTTATGGATTCCAATCATCCAGTCAGCCAATAGCGGACAGCTGTTTGACTACATCCAGGCCATAACCAGCTACCTGGCCCCTCCTATCACTGCAGTCTTTCTCACGGCCATCTTCTGGAGTCGAGTGAATGAACAAGTGTGTTATCCTTCAGTACTGATTACTGGTCCAATGACACCATCAAAGTTTATTAACTTAATCAGAATGTACGACATTGTGACCTGTGTTCTCTAACTTGGGTTGTGCAGGGGGCGTTCTGGGGTCTGATGGTGGGTCTGGTTATAGGAGTGATAAGGATGGTGATGGAGTTTGCCTATGGCACCCCTTCCTGTGGGCAAGAGGACCTGCGGCCTGCTCTGCTGAAGGATGTGCACTACCTCTACTTTGCTCTTATTCTGCTCGCACTGACGGGCCTGGTCATCACTGCAGTGAGCCTCTGCACGGCCCCTATTCCAGACCAACATGTAAAGATTTCTCGCTCTCACTCCCTCTCTTTCTCTCTCTCACACACACATACACACACATTAAGCACTTTTTGTTATTGGGACCCTTTTGGTCCTGTAGAATTTAGGCTTTGTTTGTCTTGTTTTACTGTACCTCAAGACACACACACACACACACACACACACACATATATACAACCACAGCTACACACATACACATATGCACACATCACACACACTATTTCTCTCTTGTTCTTTGCCTACAATCTCATGGTAAAGTTTGAACACCCCTGGTCAAATATTACTTATTGCTGAAGTGATAAAACAGAGACCACACTTATATACAGCATGATTTCAGTTCATTTGTTGCGTTTAACATACTGAGGAAACAATATTAAATCATAGGTCACATTTTATTTTCACTTGGAAAATCAACAAAGTGTGATTTGACCTGGGGTGCCCAAACTTTTGTGTGTGATTGTACCTGCAATTAAAGTTGCTTCTATAGTGATTTCATGTGGTGCATAACCACAACATGTTTTACAGTAACAGCCATCAGTGACATTTAATTGCAAATGACAGATTCATTTTTATTCAGACTGACGAGGCTGAATTTCTCAACAGCTTGTTCGTCTAACTTGGTGGACGAGACACAGCAAGGAGCAGTGTGTAGATCTGGAGGATCCATGGGCAACTTCAACTACAGCAGAAAACTCCAGCCCTGCTGGCTCTGACTCAGATCCGGAGCGGGAGCGGCCTGCGTGTTGGAGGCGTGTGGGAATGTGGCTGTGTGGGCTTTCTGAAACGCCACAACCGAAGCTAAGCACAGAGGAACAGCAGGCTCTGGAGAAGAAGCTGACCAGCATTGAGGAGGACCACATCTGGAAGAATGTTTGCAATATTAATGCCATCATTCTACTTACAATTAACGTGTTTCTTTGGGGCTACTTTGCTTGAGAATTGCACGCAGTTGCGTGTTTCTGCCACACTGTTTGGAGTTCTAAGGCAAATGAGGATGAAGCATTTGAATATACAAACAAATATACAAAAAACTGTACTGTACATACAAATAAAACTTACAACTTAAAATTCATGAGCACTATGCATGTTACAAATTAATAAATACATAATGATGGATAATTACATCCATAAAAATACCAGGCAACATTAACTCATCATGTCTCTTCACTTACTAAATACAAATGTTAGACATCAATGATTGTCCAAATCTTTCTCTCCAATTAATGTATAACTACGGAAGCTCCTTCTTTAGAAACAGTCGAGCCCTAAGTCTAACTTAAAAATGTACAGTCATCACATATATATGTTTATGCAGTGGGGTCCATAAGTTGGAGAACACATTTAAACTATGGATTTTTTTTCATTTAAACCTGTAAATAAATTTTTTTTTGCACTATTTCTGGGTCACTTTTCAAATATAAACAAGACACTGCTCACGTCTTTTAGTTCATTTCTCCTGTGGAAGTTCATGCTCTGAACTTGATCTACTGATCAGATGCTTTTGCAAAAACTTGTAGAGTTCATGCCAGCTGAGGTGTACACTGTCATTAAAGCAGAAGGAGGACAATTTTACAAAGTGTTAAAATTTCAAAAATTCTATTTTTTAATGAAACTGATGCACTGACAATGTACACCGAACAGCCATTACAGTAAACCACTTGGCTACTGTTATGTAGGGCCCCTTTGTGTCAGTAAAACAGCTTTGACCTGTCGAGGCATGAACTCCACAAGACCTCTGAAGGTGTGCGGTGGGATCTGACACTGAGGTTAGCAGCAGCTGTGAGGTGGGGCCTCCATGGATCGGACTAGTTTGTTAAGGACGTCCTATAGATGCACGATCAGATTGAGATCCAGGGACTTTGGAGCTCAAGTCAACATCTTGACCTCAAGCCATTCCTGAACATCGTTTGTAGTGTGACAGGGTGTACAGGGTGTATGCTGAATACCGGAATACCATTGCCATGACGAGGGGTCTGCGGCATTGTTTAGAAAAGTGGTTTCCACATGAATGTTTCCCAGCAGAACGTTGCCCAGAGCATCACATTGTCTCTGCAGATTTGCCTTCGTCCCACAGTGCATCCTTGTACCATCCCTTTTACAGGTAAGCGACACACATACACCTGTCCTTTCTCATGATGTAAAAGAAAACTTTTTTTCTGGACATTGTCATCAGTTATTATCCTACACACTGGGTTAAAAACTGAAAAACTAGAAATACACTAAACGTCACTCCGTGGTTAAACTTCCTCAAAGAATACAAATCCAAGGAACAATTTACATTCCAGCACCAACACTTGTTTTGGGGTCCTTTATCATCTCATTAGACTTGCCTGTTAATTAACATTTAACATGAACATATTCTACAAATGCTTTCTTTTATTATCTTACCTCTGGATCTCATACACCCTATTTCAGCACAAATACATAAACATTAACTTTGATGAAACCCACTATATGTAATGCTTGCTCTTTACGCTTGCTCTCATCTGTACGTCTACCTGCTCAGTCTTCTTGTGTCTTGTTATGTCCTGAGTGTCAGTTTGTCTGGTTATCCTCTTGATATTGTCATGTTTGTCTGTTTGTCTGTCTGTATCAGTTTTGGAAAGTCTGGTCTGTTCTGGTACAGCAGATGCATTCTCCACTTGATGTGATACTTAAATACTGGTTTCCATTTGAGAACACAATTTAATTGTTATTTGCTTAAGATATTTTATACTCGTAGTTACAGGAGATAAGCATCTACAGAGCTGAAAATCATATCTTGTTGCACAATATATTTATGTGCATTGCAATGACAATAAAGATTTTTTATTCATTCATTCATTTTCTGTAACTGCTTATTCCTTATTAGGGTTGTGGGTAAATGGAGCCTATCCTGGGGTCTACGGGTGCGAGGGTATGACGCCAGCCCACTGCAGGGCACAAACACACACCATTCACTCACACCCTCACACCTGCAGTGAATTTAGAATCCCCAGTTCACCTGACGCGCATGTCTTGTGGGAGAAACCGGAGACCCCGGAGGAAACCCACTCCACCACAAGGAGAACACGCAAACTCCACACACACAAGGCCGGGACCCAGATTTGAACCGCTGTGGTGTGGTGTGTTCACGTGTGACTATAAGAGGCCACTTTACTTTATGCTATTAAACAAATAATAAAAATATAGAAATATACAAGCTTATAAGTTTTCACTTCATTCACAATTAGGTTTTTATGTGTTCTTTATTTTTTGTATAATTTCCAGATCTATTCCAATCATAAGTGTGCATTTTGGCATTTAGGATACAAATGTGCCACGTCATGATGACCATGCCTGGTGTATAGTCCAGACCTCGGTGCCAGGGCGACGGGATGACTATTCAGAATCCATTCTGGAGTCTAATCCACTTCATGTTTTGCGTGGAGCCGGGCCCCGGCGCTGGGGGCGTGCTGCTGCTGGCCTCGCTGGTCCTGCGTGGAGTGGGAGCTGAAGTGCAGAGTCATTTCCAAAACCAGGGACCGGGGCGTACGGGGCCATACTGAGCTTCCCCTACAGACTGAACACATTCCTGCGATTTTTTCTTATTATTTATCTTGTGAAATCAGGGTGAAGATGGATCCTCACGTCTACGCTAAGATGTTACTGGATCACGCCACGACTCTGAACCTGCACACAGGGAACCTGGTGAACCGGAGTCGGCTCAAGAAGAAATGCCCTTCTTCTCAAAGTGAGGAGGTAAAGCAGCTCTCTAGCTCCCGGATCTTGCTTTTTAGTCCAAGACTCTATTTTTTTAAATATAATTCGCACCGTGTGTTATTTGTAATTGCGTATGTGTGTAGTGTGTGTGTGTGTGTATGTATGTATGTATGTATGTATCCACTCCGTGACGTCATCACGAGGCTGCTCTCGCATGTTTGACAGCCTGCTAGCTATGTTAGGCCAAATCCTGGACAGGACACATCACCCATCAGTCTGGAGATGTCCTGGAGGTGTTTTATCATATGGAAGCACAGCAGGATTAATCCTAATCTATATTAGGATTTACAGAGTTGGGCTGAAGTTTCTAGCCAGTCTAATGTGAGGTTGGTGAGAGGCTGTGTCTGCACCTGTAAAACCCTCCGGCATGTAGATTCCGCAAACACATACCTGTGGAAATCAAACCGCAGGTTCCATAACCCATGCCCAGGGGTCTTTCAGAGACCACCCTAACAGATATCCCTCACCTTCCACCTCCATTTAGTAAGAACCTAACTCAGACCCACTCTGGTCCTTACACACTATATGCGCAAAAGTATTGGGACGACCATTCCACCAACAGGGACCTGAATGACATAGCTGGTCCCCCTTTGCAGCTGTAACAGCCTCCACACTTCCTATAAGTCTTTCCACAAGATTTTAGTTCCTATGAGAATTTGTGCCGTAGAGCATTTATGAGGTCAGACATTGATGAAGTGCTGGCTTACAATCTCCGTTCCAGTTCATCCCAAAGGTGTTGGATGGGGTTGAGGTCACGGCTCTGTGTGGGCCAGTCAAGTTATTCCAACGCAAACTCATCCAACCATGTCTTCATGGAGCTTGCTTTGTGCACTGAGGTACAGTCATGCTGAAATAGAAAAGGGTTTTGCCCAAACTGGGTCCACAAAGTTGGAAGAATGGTGTTGTCCAAAATGTCTTGGTATGCTGAAGCATTAAGATTGCCCTTCACTGGAAGTATGGGGCCAACTGAGTTCAATATTGAGGTATGTCCCAATACTTTTGTCCGTATAGTGTACTTGTTCAGGTAAAGTGGATCAACAGGAAGAGGTTAATAGGCAGAGCAGACAGAACCGTAAGCTGCTCACCTTCTTGTCCACTTGCAGTTTTTAAGGTATTGCTGGTGTTAGGCAGGGACAGTAATGGAATAAACCCACTTATTGGAGTGAACTGCACAGTGACAGAAGTTTCACTACTAGAAATCCTTTTTTATTTATTTGTGGTCCCTTAAAGCCTGATAAGGAAGCATCACATTCACACCATACATTCTAGACATCAATAATGTCCTGCTACATATTGCTGCTGCGATGCCTTTCAGTATAGTAAAAGCCCTGTATAATCACTTTTCTGAAATTAAAAGGGCTTGAATTAGGTAATTACCAATGAAGTTTCAAAATGTTCATTCTTGCATCTATACAGTCCGTATATGGAAACTAAGCCATGGAAAAAAGTCTGTTTTCAAATCCTAGTTTTTGAGATCTCACAAAATCAACACATATACATATATCTCTTTCTGCTTATAGCAGTTTAGCCCCACCTGTTCACACTGAAATTCTAAGGGGTGTTTTAGTCCCCTTTCTGCCTTCTCAATGAGCTTGTTTACATATTTTAGTCTTAAATCCAGCCAGTTTAATTCTAACGGATAAACAAGATGATCATGTAGGAGTGAATTATGATGAGTTATGAATTGTATTTTTGGTACACACACAGACAAATGTCATGGAAAATGTCTTAAGCAATTTCCTCCAGGATTAATAAAGTTTTCTGATTCTTTTTTGAATATGAAAAGGAAAAAAATGTTGATAAATAATTGTACTTCTGTTGGATTACTTGAACACCTCAATTCATCACATAACTTACTAACACACACACCTGGAGCTGTGATTAGTCACCATGTCAGAAACTCTGATTGGTTAAAGGCTCATTTGCAGCCTTCTGTGATGCCACTGTTGTGATGTCAGAAGTGCAATATCACAATTGCAAAAATGATAAACAGATGATAGTATTCAGCCCTACATTTCTGTTAAGTGAAAAAGGTTCCTAGATCTGAAGTCTTGATATTCTTTGCACTTTACTGAACCATTTAACAAAACACTTTTAAAAACTGAAGTGGTTATTTGTCATAGTTCCATATAGACCCGCCTTTACTGAGGATTCTATGAAGAACATCCTTTCTCAGGCTGCACTTTTATCTCATCAGCTGCCTCAGGACTCCATGTTTGGGCCCACAAGTCAAGTTAAAGCATTGTGTATTGTCCTTCAGCCATAAGCACAATACACACTGAGATGAAACGGCGTTCCTCTGGATCGTGGTGCAGCACTAAGAACAAAAATGGAACACCAGTATATAAAAATATATAATATAACCTTTTATCATTTCATCCACAGCTTCAGGACTGCATCAGAGCAACACTTAGTGAGTGGTTTGCAGTGATCCCACCAGCAACTGAATCAGTAAGTGTTTGCACTGCACACACACACACACAATGTAAAGAAACCCTGAGAAAGAGGTGAGAGTGGCACTTTATCTTGTACGAAAGAGACCTGAAAATCAGGTTGACGCAGGTTTGCGTGACAGAAGCCAGCTTTCCTGAACATTTAGGTTTGTGAAGCTCAAGTTCATCCAAATGTTGAAAGCATTCTTGTCACAACTGCTAGACGTAGTCAGGCCCAATAACGGTCAAGTTTATCGACCGCAAAGTCTGCAGTGATGAAAGAAAACTGTCATGGTGATCATTCATGGCAAGTTAGCTTAAATAAACAGCGTGGGCTGCGAGCTCCATCCTGCAGCGCTCAGCAAATCTGCCCCAGCCTGCTTCATGAGAAGTGAGTGCTGGTCTTAACTCACACAAAGCTAAGGCTTATTTAGGCTTTCCTCTCCTGCAGTCTGGCTATGTGGTGTCAAGTTTTTACACGCACAGAACAAGGGCCAGGAAGGAGTTAAACGACAGCAAAAACATGTACTGAGCTTAGTGTCAAAGAAGCACATATTTCGAGTAACATCCTGGCAGTATTTGAGGCCTGCTTCCACCTCTTTAAGTGCCTGTCATGTCCTTGCTCAGCGTTGTTTCTGTATGTCTGCTCCAGGAATTGCCCAGCGTCTTGGATTGCACAATCCCACAGAATACAGAGGCCATCACGCCGGAGGAGAGAGAGGAACTGAAGGTTTCTGGTGGGGGTTGTTTGCCTTTGACCTATGCAGGAATAAAGACTGCATTTGTAGCCTGCTTATGCCCCCATAGTGCACTGCCATCACATGCTCTTTTCTTCTTTCCTCAGTCAAGCTGTTTCTTAGTGAGTCTGACTACTCATCTATCAGAAATGCAGTGGACATGGGTGAGTGCCAGCTAAAAGTTGTTTTTTTTTAATGAAACTGGGCATAAGTTTGGGACTCTTAATTTACTGTATAAACACTGTAAATGGTAAGGCAATATGAATGTGATACTAGGCTGAGGTGGGCAGTCTGATGATATTTTATTGTCAGTGTTACAATTTTTTGCACTGGAGAACCTTTGATTGTACCTTTTAAACAATGACACAGTTGTTGCTTTTGTCTTTTAAGCCGACTAATCAGATTTTGAAGTATTGTGATGTATACCATGTATTGAAGTACTGCAGAGTTATTGTTGAGTTATTAAAGCTATGTTCTCGTGTCTCTCTGGTCCAGCGTGTGTGTCGTTAGGCGTATCTCAGTTGGACTCGGTGATCATCGCGCCTCCTCCGCTTCCAGAAGGTGAGACTCTGGCCCTGGCCCACCTGCAGCCTCTGTGGGAGGAACTAGAGGGGCTTGTTCAGAGCCAGAAGGTTGCAGCTATTGGGACCTCAGACCTGGACAAAACTCTGCTCGAGCAGCTCTATAACTGGGCCCAGGTAAGACCGGGAAAGGCTGGGAATCTTCAGTGTGACATTAACTTTTGTAATATTATGTCATATCGAGACAGCAGAGACCCTGATAACAGCAGTTGCTGTGGGAGAGCTTGGAGTAGAAGGATGAGAACTGATATCAGTGATTTCATTATTATCACAGTATAGTTCAAATTAGCTAAAAAAGTACAAATACACATAAAAATCATTTCACCCCAGGACTTAGCCTTCTTGTATTTGTTTATAACATCAAAAAACCAAGTACAGTTTAAATACGTATGAAATTATCACCAGCACTGTTATTGTTTACGGTTCAAATTCTACATCCAAGGTATTTTGATGTATTCTTTTCTATCAGTAATCTATGTTCCTGCCCAGGCTGATTTTCATTCCAACCAGGGCTGCACAATATGCACAAAATTTGAGTATTATGACCACCCTGCTACATATTGCAGTTGTAGTGCCGTTTGATAAATTGAAGAGCCTGTATGTTCATCCCCCATTCATAGAACGAAGCTTTTTTCATATCATGTTTTTTAATTTCATAAAACACATTTACGTAAATCTCCTTATTCTGCCTATAGTCATTTGTGCTGCAGTTCTAAAGAGTCTTAGCATTCTAACTGCTTTTTTAAAGAGGAACAATAGAATCACAGTCTGAAAAGAGATCATAGCAGTCTAAAGACACAGTAACTAAAACAGCCTGTTTAATTCTAAGGGATAAACATAGGCTGGAAAATGGTCATGTAAGACTGAATCATGACGAATTTTGAATAATATTCTTGGTACACAAAACCACATAAACATGGAATCAGTGAAAAGGAAGGAACTTGTCGAATATGGGGACTTTAAAGATGCTGTGATTCTTCGAAACACCCAGTAACACTCACCCGGAGATGTGAATGGTCAGGTGGAATCAGGTGTGCTCCTGCTTAATTGGAATGAAAACCTGCAGCAACCTAAGCCTTCTCTGACAGGATTAGACAACCCTGCAGTAAGCTGTTTACTGCTGGAACTCTAAGACCATAATCATACAGTTACTGGAATTAATAAAGTAATAAAAAATCTGAAAGCAGTATCACTGAATTTTAAACAACAGTCTGTCATTAAAAGCCCCCGCTGTCCCATGAGTGATGTGGATCTTTATTCTCTGCAGGTGAAACCCAGCAGTAACCAAGTGAACCTGGCCTCTTGCTGTGTGATGCCTCCAGACCTCACCGCGTTCGCCAAAGAGTTCGACATCCAGTTGCTGACACACAATGACTCTAAAGGTGCCAGGGATTTCCGCCCTCCTTCTTATCTTTTATGTGGCCTTGATAAGCATGTGTTGTTGGAAGATATAATGGTGCTGATTGTTTTGGAAGTGTGTGAAGGGCTTTTTAGCCAAGAATAGTGAACACCAAGCATTTTGAGGCTGTTATTTTTTAGTGCTGACTAACTGCTTTTAGCTCAGCTGGTAAAAACAAAAAAACTACATCCACCAATTTGAGGCCCAACACCATTAGCATAGGTTTTCAATATATTTAATGTAATTTAATTTATTAATGAATCAGAATCAGAAAACTTTATGGATCCTGAAGGAAACCTAATATGAAAATACGATATGCTATATACACAAATGCTGTATATAAATACTACAGATAAGTAACACAGTTAAGTGAAATCTAACGACACAGAAGTAGTGTATAAGTAATATTGATATTGCACATATAAGACTGTTCGTATCGACCTGAGGAGGACGGGTTCCCCTTTTGAGTCTTGATACCTCCCGAGGTTTCTTCCTCAGCTGAGGGAGTTTTTTCTCGCCTGTTGCCTTTGGGATACTCACTAGGGGCTCGGACCTGTATTCTGTAAAGCTGCTTTGTGACAACTTGGTTGTAAAAAGCGCTATATAAATAAACTTGAATTTAAATAAACATAAGATATTGCACAAAATGAAGTGATTCAGCACCCAGTAGATGTGCAGTTCCTACACGTCTGACTGTGTGTCTTGCAGTTTGTAACACTGTGTGCTGTGTTTGTGTGGCTGTGTGCAGAAATGATCAGTGCAGAGGGCTTTCAGGAGGCAGTGCAGGAGAGCAGTAAGGACCTGCAGGTGGCAGACTGGAGGCTGGACTGGGTCTTGCGCTACTCCATCATCGTCAAGAGCCGAGGAATCATCAAAGCCAAGGGTTACCTCGTTCACGCTAAAAAGATCATCCAGTAGAATGTCCCGACACAACAGGACTGGGGCGGCCACATTCAGCCCATCTGATTTATGAGATTTACAAAAATAGATTTTAGCTTGCAACTGAAAAGATCAATGAAATATATGCGTTTTTTTAAATTATTATTATTTCTTTTGTGTTTTTTGCCCTGGATGGTGGAAATTTAGCTGACCCTTGGTCAACCTTCACCAATATTTTTTTACGTTTCACCACTTAGTCCTGAATGGGAAGTTGTTATTCAACCTTTGTATCATACTCCTCTGCAGCCTGTGGTATGTTAATGATTTGACATGATGTAGATAACTGACGGCGAACTAACAGAGCTTATAAATGCTCAGATCTCATGCTCGGATTCGTTCAAGTGCCTCGTTTAGTCATGTTTTGTTTCGTCAGTGAACTTCAGACATGCATTTGTCAACACTGTATGCGTACAACATAAATTGGAAAGTTTCTAGGAAGGGGTTTCCCACATTAAGGAGCATGGAACCATACATTGTTTTACAAAGTGAAAGAAGTGAAATTATTTTTGAAGCACAGAATTTTACTCGAAGGTAGCATAGCTTTGATGAGGCCAGAAACCTTGTAGAAATTAATATTCCAAAACTTTACTTAGAATGGATTTTACAGAATGGATTTTAAGGTAGTTATCATTTTATATTGATTTTTTTTTTTTTTGTGTTTAAAAAGTTTTTCAGGATTGCTGGCGTTCTGTGTCATTTACATGAAGTTCCGCTAACCCTAAAACCTGTCGTCATTTACAGATTTTGAAAAACATTGCTTCCCTGCCTAAATGCTCAAGCGAGATCTGAAATATTGAATGCATACCCGTCAACACGCTGTAGGCATGCATGACGTGAAACAGCATGTGTATATTGTATATATAAAAACACTGGAAAATTCCACACTTGAAAGAAAGAAGTAAATGTTTTTTTTTTCTGATATCAAGTTTGATTGTCTGAAAATATCTATATTTTTACATTTGTTTATTTATTCAGCATAACTGCAATTTATATTTGGGTCCAGATTGAAGATCTCTCAGTACTGTACATGTAATTACTGTTTGCAGATGTGCCCGTGGAACTTGTATGACATTTTTAATTGGGTTTATAAATTGAAAATTCAAACATGGCTTTCGTTGCTTTCTTTTCACGACACCTTGCAAAATCACAAGAGTACTTATCGCAGAATCCTGATCTCATGTTTTGTTCAAAGTCACGCTTTGTCAGTGTATTGGTATATTGTGTTGGATGCTCATGTACCTTCACAAGTACAGTTTTTGCTTAGAGAGGCTTTGTTCTTAATCTTTAGTGCTAAACACAGAAAAAAGACTATTCTGCTGTACCATAAGCACAACAAATGAGTCCTGTTGATTGTTTTTTTTTCTGATTGTTTGGAAATATCTATATTTTTACATACATTTATTTATCCAGCATTCAGTTCATTGTATAGATTTTGCTTAGAGATGCAAGGCTTCGTTTATAATTTTTGGTGCAAAATACAGAAGAAATGACTATTCTGTTGAACCACAGCCTCAACAACTTGAGTCCTGTTGCCTAAATGCTCCTGAAGGTCCACGGCATCCAGACCCCAACCCTGTCTTTAATTTAACACACCTGAACACATCAGCTGTTCAAAGTTGGTCGTCACGTTGATCTAGATGTGCTAGAACAGGAAAAACACTAATACTGGTGTTGTAGGACCTGAATGGGATGCAGAATGTCCATGCCAGGTTTTACCACCACCCCTACTAAAATCCATACCGGTAGAGAGCTAGTGCGCATGCTCAGCAACAAGATGGTGGCCACCAGGAGAGGAACACGCGTGGGTTCTCCATCAAGACGCCCAGAAGAAGAAACACCGGTTAGTGGACATTATTTCAAGCTCCAGGTTATCTGTAATGTTCATGATCTGTAGTCGTGTCAGGGTGGAAGTGTGGGTCGTTTAAAGCCCTGCAGATCTGGGGTCGGAAGCTGTTAGATATAGACATTAGCTGGGTTGGGAATGCCACGCATTCTGTACAGACGCCTCTTAACAGCTTGGACAGTTTTGCTCGTCCTGGTTTAATATTGAGTTACACTGAAGTTTCATCTGGGAGTGAAATGCCCCTTTCCATCTCATTGTGAGCCACATTGCATTTGCATGGTCTGATTCTTCTGCCTCGTGTTTACTCTGTACTTTTCCCAAAAGAACATTGATCCACACCTTCCGGACACGTGTTTGAGAGGTTCATCAGTGCTGAGCGAGTTCAGCACCATAGTTGTTTGATCCACTCATCATTATCAGACTTCTTAATATGTATCACGGACAGGATTATATAAATAAAGCACATGTAAGATGACAGGTCATTTTGTATGATAAATAAAATAGCCACACGGTATGGACAGAAGTATTGGAATGCCTGGCCATTACACCAACAGGAACTTTAGTGACATTACACTCAAACACATAGACTTCAACATGGAGTTGGTCCCCACTTTGCAGCTACAACAGCCTAAAGTTTTCTTGGAAGGCTTTTAACAAGATTTTGAAGTTTCTGTGGGAATTTGTGCTCATTCATTCTGTAGAGCATTTATGACATCAGGCTCTGATGCTGGACGAAAAGGTCTGGCTTGCAATCTCAGTTCCAGTTAATCCCAAAGGTGTTGGCTGGGGATGAGGTGAGGGCTCTGTGCGCACTAGTGAAGTTCTTCCACACCGAAAAGAAAAGGGCCTTCCCCAGTGTCCACAAAGCTGGAAGCATGGCGTTGTCCAAAATGTCAGTTTGGTGAAGCATTGTTTGCCCTTTGCTTGGAATACGGGGCCACCTGAATTCAATAATTAGTATTGTGTGTGTCCCAATACTTTTGTCAATATAGTGTGTATTTGCGTGGTATATAATGCGACCCACGTTTCCCTCATCAGTACTGTAAAGAAGCTACAAGTCAACAATTTTACATCATGCCACTCTCACTGACATTGTATAATGGTTTAATCATTGAGGACTTTGTAAATTCCCCCTTAAAATGCTTATTTGGCTTTAATTTCAAAATATGATGATTCTTGTCATTTTCTGTAATCCTTGCTTTTGGATAATTCTTAAAATTTATGTTGAACAGGAACATACCATCAGAAGAACGAGGCGTAGAACGGTGATAGTGACCGACCCATCCCAGACTGAACAGACCAGTGACTCCCAGCAGGATGAAGCAGGGGAGCAGAACAAAGTTCCTGCTGAACCAGCAAGCCCACCTAAAAGAGAGACAAGAAGGTCTAAACGTCAAACGACGACTGCAAACCAGACAGACTGTGTCCATGAAGCAGATGTTTCTGAATCAGAATCTTGCTGTTCTGTGGCATCGGACGTCCTGGTGCGATCAACCACGAGGAGCAGGAGGAGAACAGCGGGCAGAGAGAGACCTAAAGCTGCGGCAGGACAGGAGGTGTCTGAAGAAGAGTCTTGTTCTTCGGCACCTGCTAGCAAACCCCGCAGATCCACGAGAAGCCAAAAGAAATCTGCCTCAGTTCCAGTGGAGTCTGCCACTTCGCAAGACAATGATCACTCTGAGGTGGAGTCCTGCAGCTCTGTAGCGTCTCTTTCCAAAGTTGTTGAAACACGAATGATCACCAGGAGCCGCAGGAGGAATGCTGTTCTTCCTGAAGATGCTGACCCCTCTGAGGCCGATTCATGTTCCTCTGCAGTGTCTCCCCAGCAATCCACTGTCCGCAGGTCCATGCGCAATCGTGGAACAAAGCCCAATAAGCCAATTCCCATCCACTTGGATGAAAGTGAAGCTGAGGCCTCTGCTTCTTCTGCATCCGCTAAAACAAAAGACTGCAAAGTGAAGTCTTCCAAAGACGACTTGGTTTATGACTCCGAGGGATGTCGCTCTGGTCCTAGCACTAGTCCACAGAGAACAGCCCACGGGGTTATTGCAGCTGATTCTGATTCAGAATCAACCTGCATTTCTCTTGATAGTCCTCGCTCTCTTAGGGTTAGGCTCACCCCTTGCAGTAGTCGAACTGGTTCAGCTAGTAGCAGCCATACTGTGCCTTCTTCCAGGACTAGAAGCCAAGTGAAGGTCACACATAATCTGTCCAGTGTGCCTTCAGTGGTTTCCGTGGGTGAAAAACTAGACAGCAAGGAAGGTGAACTTGAGAAAGGACAGACTGAAATCCCAATGGATACGACGTCCCAGTCAGTAAGTGCAGCTGCATCTGATAGGGAGGACAACGAGGAGATGGACGAAGAAGAAACCAATAAAACTGTTATTAGTATTGATGACCAAGAGTGTTCCATATTGGAGGATGTTAAAGAGAACCTTACACTAACTCTTGATGAGAATGATGATATCAGCAGTGCAAGTGTAGAGGCAAAAATGTTGGCAAAAGAGAACAAACAAGAAATTAGCTCAGTTAGAGATGTCTCCTCATCTGACACTACTGAGAATACGGAAGAGAACAACAGCACTGAAGAACAAACAGAGACTGAGAAAAGTGTTAAGCTCATCGAGGAGTGTGAGAAGATTCCAGAGCCAGCCATGGAAAGTAAAGCTGAGTTTGTGGAGGAGGCCCATGGGCTAGACGATCAGGCAAGTGCTATGGTAAAGAAACCTGAAAAGGGTGTTCATGTGACTGCAGAAGATGAACCAAATGTGATGGACAAACACGATACTGAAGACCAGAAATGTTCTGATTCAGCCGAAACTGAGAAGAGTGTAAAGGTGGTTGATGAATCAAATGAGAAAGTAGAGGCAACAGAGGAGTTGGTGGCTGATGTCACCACAGAAGTAGAAAACCAGAAACATTTGGAGCTGGAAGAGGAGGGTGTAAGAGTCGCTGAAGAGGCTGTGAAGTCTGAAGCAGAGAAGGTCCTAAATACAGCTGAAGATGTTTCTGTTAGCCAAACAATAAGTGTAATATACAATGATGCCGCTGGTCGAAAGGTTGAAGATGAACAAGATATGGAGGTTGAAGAACATAGAGATATTCATGCTGGTTATCATGAATCTGAGCAACAGAATAAAGTAGAAGATGGGAGCCCAGTCCAGACAGCTGAGGAAGGACCTTCCTGTAGCTCAAATATTGAGACTAAGCCTGATGAAGGACTGGGAGGTTTGCTGGACAGCAGTGAGGATGAAGAAAGTGATGATAAAGGACTCTCAGATGAGGGCTGCAGGGAGGATGCTGAGGACATGGAGAGTGAGAATGAAGCAATGTGCTCGACTGAAAACCAGCCAGGCACATCAGGGGAACCAGATTCAGCACAGAATCATGGTCTGTTTGTTATTGATACACGTCCTGGACTTCAGCCTAGTGAAAAGTATTACATTGATTCATCCCAAAAAGAAGAGTGCCGTGTTGATGATTCTAAAGCTGTTGAGGCTGAAGAGGACTTTGTTGATGAGGAGGGTGATGATGATGATGAAGATGAAGACTCAAAAGCTCTCTTCACTACCAGGAAGCCAGCAAGGTAAGGATGTTTTTTTTTGTTTTTTCCCTCAAATTATTAATTAGACAGAATCTTAACCTTTCCATCTCTGTTTTAGGACATCATTGTCCAGTGCCATTGATCCAGGTCTAAAAGTAAAGGAGCTTGGTGGATTGTATATCAGTTTTGATGGCAGCAAACCAAAGTCTGTCTCCAACAACCTAAAGAAACTGAAGGACCAGAAGAATCAGGATGAGGTAATTAAGTGTTATAATGTATTATGAACATTTTGCTCCAGTCCCAAGGATTTTCAGATTAAATTGTTCTAGATACACTGATTTTTTTTAGGCTTGAGCCCTAGCTGTGCCTTTAGTTGTTCTTGACTGGGACTTCTGATGGTATCCCTATCTTTACTGGCAGATAAAAATGACAGGATCCTTCTTCCTGATTTTGATTTTCCATTATAGGTATGCTGCATCAGCCTGTCAGACTTCTAAATACTTGGGGGAGATTTGAACTTGGTAGATCACTCTGGGATGCACTGTTGATGGCAGAAAAAAATTCAAATGTGAAAAAGCTTCACTTGATTTAATGATGTGCTGGGCCTACCACAATAGTAGTTCTGCTATGATGAGGAAAACACTTGCTTCTATCCTACCTGTAGGGATTTACTTGTAACTGTATCTGGAGACAGTGAGGGGAAAAATACTTTTTTGAAAAGACAAAATTACTGTTCTGTCAGCGTGCTGCAGCAAAGAAGTCCAGGAAAATTTGTGAAGATACAGAGATTCAGACAGAAGCAAATATCCTGCCTTTTCCATTGCGTGCAAATGGGACTTTCAGCTATGTTTTATTTCATCTTTGCTTGTGTGTATAAATCTTTTTGTTTTGCCTTTGTAGCTGCTGAAGAACAGTGTGATTGTTGCTGACTTTGAAAAGAAAGACACTGTACCACCATACAAAGAATCAAAACATGCTGCGAAACTGAAGCGCAAGGTGAGCCCTGGGTAGTCTATCAACCTATGGGGAACCACTAATAAAAACCTTTGATTAGTGATGGTCTTATCTACACACAGCATGGCTTTTGTATTTTTGTATTTTGTAATACCACAAATTAGTCATATTTAGACATTTTGAACTTTAAAATGCCATATTCAGGAAGAGAAAGCGAAGACCACAGGAGATGGCTGGTTCAACATGAAAGCCCCTGAATTAACAGAGGAAATGAAGAATGACCTCAAGGCACTAAAGATGCGATCAGCAATGGACCCAAAGCGCTTCTACAAGAAGAATGACCGAGAAGGATTCCCCAAATACTTCCAGGTGATGGCTTTTCAGTTTCTTAAACTAATGTATCCATTGCTGTTGTCTTCCTTATAGTTTGACTAAATCTATCAAAATATATTGTATTTTACATTCATTACTTTGGTAGTACTTTTTTGTAGTAGTACTTTTGTGTGACAGAAGTGATTAGAAGCTTGTTCCAGTTGTCTTAAATGAGTATTTGCTGTTCTTCAGGTTGGCACTGTGGTCGACAACCCAGCAGATTTCTACCATTCTCGAATCCCTAAAAAAGAGAGGAAGAGGACGATTGTAGAGGAATTGCTTGCTGATGCAGAGTTCAGAAGGTAATCTGTGTTTACTATTTTGGGTTTAAATATCAGTCGTCAGTAGCTTGGACTATGCCCAATGTGATGTGCTGTACAGATAAATTTGAGCAATTTTGTGTGACTATTTAAATCTTTGTGTGCCTGACTCATTTAATTTGTTTTTTTTTTTTTTTGTAAAGTAACACTACTCTGTCCTGTTTTTCAGCTTTAATAAAAGGAAATACCAAGAAATCATGTCAGAAAGAGCAGCAGAGGCAGCTGGCAAGATGAATAAAAAGCACAAGTTTCATAAAAAGAAATAATGTAAGATCATTTTACCCCTTTTGTAGTGTTCTATGTAAATATTATTCAGAATGTTGCACATTTTGTGTGCTTTCAAGATTTTTTTTCTCCAAATTTTTCTACATATTTTTAATTGAATTAACTGTTTTTAGCATTCAAAGGCTTTTTAAAGAGTGTGACTGAAATAGCAAAAAAAAACCTAAACATATTGGGGTCTAAAGTACCTTCCTGTATTTGTTTCCATTACTGAAAAAGCTTGGTTTCTTTGCCAACAGTCTAGGAGGATGACAGCATGACGGAAGGTTTCACATTTTGTTAGACCACACAAAATTTACAGCTTACTGGATCTCCAATAAATCATGTAAATCAGTTTTCCTGTGTGTATTTGTCGTTTTCATCTGTTTAGAACTGGCACGGACATAATCCTATGGAAGATTTAGATAAAGTGTTGGAATATCCACCATTGTCATTGATATAGCAAGGACGTTTTATTTTTCATGATTGTAGGACCTCAGTTGCAAAGCTTTATAGACATCAGGGTTTAGATTATGTATGCCAATTACATTTTTATACAGAGCATCCAGTTTAGATTAGTCATGATGTCCAGATGCTTTGTGAGTCACCGTGACTGGGACTTGATGCTTTTCTGTACAGGTTTGTGTAGATTTTGCCAAGACTGTCCTCAAATACTGCTCTGTGGGACCTCCCAGTGTATTTGGCTGCTTTGTTGGTCCAGAATGTTCCGTTATCTAAATGAACAGATGGCTCTCCAGGAATAACCCTGCAACATGGACAACATGGGTTACACAGTGCAGTTGATTCAACATTTAACTGATTAACAATGATTTTATTTTTCTGCTGACAGGAGCTATAACCAAGCTATAAGCAGACGTCAGCTGTTTAGCTTACATAAGCAGTTGATGTTCAGTCTTAGGTTGATGGATGACTCAGTTTATAGTGTTTTCTACTGTGCAACAACACACCATCAATAAATTAAAAAAAGAGAATTTTGCGATGTATTGACATTTCTCGAATAACATGAGTGTCATTACCTGATACTGGTAACCTGATACAGGTTGACCATATTTTATTCACCATTTAAGCATTTTTTGCTTAGCATAAGTGTAGGGCCAGTTTAGTCTCTCCTCACCCTGCAGGATCAGTGCAACCTTTTGGCTTATCTTGGCCTTTTAGGAGGCGTTTTCAACTCTAGATGATTTCAGTTGCAGCTCTATGCAGCTCTGGCTTGGGATACATTATAATTATGCTTTGAATAATTATGCAGTGACAACTGCTCAGAAGTTTTATCATGCACCTTACGTTTTATTACTGGTGATAAATTTCACACCCACTGGTGTGAATGTCGTATGATAAAGCATAACAGGCTTATCATGTCACCAATAGGAAATGTCGTTGGTACACTTGTAATTCACAGTGCCTATAAAAAGCATTCACACCCTTCAACTTTTTTCCACATTCTGGGTTAGCGTCAAGCACACAAAATGGGGATTTTCCCTTCATCTAACCCCCATTCATCTGTTAGAAAACACGTCTTGAAAGATGCATTACCTTTATTTACCAAGAAAAAATGTCTAAAGTGTTACCAGGTTTGTTACTGTTTAGCACCAATCCTTTATTCTCCTAAATTTAGATACGATTCTAAACTAGACCACATCAAGACATTCAGCATTTTTGTTCCTAACCCACCTGAGCTTCAGTGTGACACATGTTCATAAAGTCACTGTGAAATAAATCTGTCAGGTTTGCTTTTATTGCTCCTACTACATGCCCTAAAGCTGCAAATAAGAAAACTTGCACAGTATTATTCATTAATTTTGCAATATTATTCATCAGTTACACCGTACAGAAACAGCTCTGGTCCTTTTTCTTAAACAACCTTGCAGTATGTCAAGCATTTCTACAAGCTATCAATACAATAACGCTTAAAATAATTAATTGTGGAGGTTTTCCAAGTAGATGCATGGCCCTCACTATGATAAAGACAAAGTCTTGTTGCACTGCAACATGAACTACCACTGAGACCATTCTCACGCAAATTCTTGAAGCTCCTGATTCACATTTTCGTTTTTTGATGATTCTGTCCAGAAGAATATATTTTAAAGAATGATGTATGTATTCATTTTAATACTTTTAAAATAACCTCTTTAGGTATCACTTTACACAATGGTCTGCACTACTTGTTTGGGAATAAATTTGTGATTATTAAAACACCTCCAAATAAACATGAGAAACCAGGCTATACAAGTGTGCTTTTAGTTCCCTTGCCTATTTAAATGATTTTTGCTTTATTATACACAAGAGTTTGTATAATGTGGTATGAATTTCTTTCTGTGTACAACCTTACATTAAGGAACTGAGTAGCTAGCAAACAAAATAGAATCAGATGAACTATGTGGCAACAAACTACAAGTTTAAATGCAAATCTACTGAAGTAGCTTTATTTAAATAAAAAGGATTAGTTTGGCAAAAATCTCATTTTCAACAAAATAAAACTTGTCTGAGCATGGTTTAGCATTGAAGCTAAAGACTAATACTACTAACAAACACAATAGGTCAGTGGTTACCCAAATGCTCCATAAAACTTCTCCATCCTGCTAAAAACCGCATCCAGCTCTTCATTAAGGTGGTCTAGACTTGTCAGTTTGGTTTAAGACACAGCATGACTTACTGTGAGCTATAAAATGAGCAAACCCTCACTGCTAGAGCCACTCATTTCAGACCACAATACAGGTGGATACTGGATCAGATTGATCTGTATTTATGATGGTTGCTGTCACAAAACTGATTCTAGATCAGCACCCATGCTCCTGAGGCGGTTTGTGAAAACAGACCTTTGTTTTCTAACAATGGCTGCCCACAGCATTCAGCTTCATTATATTTTGCCCATTTTTATATGTCACAGAAAATCTTACTGTGCCTTAAAGACACTGAAAAATCTGCACCATCTTCAGAAAACCTCCATCGTGTTTGGGGAAACAATCTGGGTGACTTCTAATGTTTGCTACCAATGTTAACCTTGCAGCTATTACAAGAAACTAAAGTAGAAACATTGACACCAAATATCTAGGACAGAAAAGGTTGATTTGTTTTTTGCCCAATTATCCTTTAAACGCAATTACAAATAATTATGTTACATACAAGCATAAATGTATTTGGTGATGAACATGTTTACCTGTCAGGTTGTATTTGGTTGTCAAACAAGTCATCAGAGGAGAGAACAGGTGCATGCTGCCCAGATTCTCCATCTTCACTCTGTTCTTCCTGCAAAAAAGATACAAATGTGATATACTACAAATTCTGCAGTTTTCTCCACATGAAGAATTTTAGTTTTACTAACCTCATAAGCCATCACCTTTTATTCATTTTGAAATGGATTATGGAAAGTCTTGTGACCAGTGCTAGGAATCTAAAGCTAAGTAGTAGATTCACATTAGGCTAATACAGGAGGAGGGAGGGTAAGACACTCTTTAAAAGTGGATCCTTTTGGCAGCTTGATTAATACTCAAAGTAAATCCTCCATATTTCCTCTCTTTAGTTTGGAACGGATTACACGTTCTCCTGTTTTGCTTGGCAGGCA
Organism: Hydrocynus forskahlii; assembly: GCA_037974365.1. Taxonomy (NCBI): domain Eukaryota; kingdom Metazoa; phylum Chordata; class Actinopteri; order Characiformes; family Alestidae; genus Hydrocynus; species Hydrocynus forskahlii. The sequence goes on along the minus strand of JBBPCX010000016.1, from coordinate 13,175,911 downwards.
GCTGTGCCGCTGTGGCACCTTCCGTGTTTCTGTTTAGTATCAGAAAAGATGAGCCTGTAAAGACAGCTTTCCACCAGCAGACCTCCCTCCCACTGAAAACACACACACGTGCTCGCTCGCTCTTTTAATTTCAGGGAGGATTTGGAGGGGTTTTAGAGTAATTAGCACGCTTTTTCTTTGGTTTCACCACCAACGTGTTCCAGCTACTGAAATGTGGGAGGTGACGCTTTTTAACAGAAAATGTTTCAACAGTTCTTGAGCTGGAACTCCATAAGACAAGGCATTTAAGAGGGTATAAAAGACAAAAATGCATGAATAAGCTCATAAGGTGATTATTGCACTCATTTGCTAGGAAAAATATTACACTGGTTCATGTATCAGCTTCTTTTATCAATCAGTTAATTATTTCTGGAGTCCTGAATGTTAATTATTGTCTTATTTAGCAGTTCATTCAGTCTTTTAATTCTCTGACAAACATCCATACTGAGGCACATTTATAAAAGCAAAATCGAATGTTTATTTCTAACTAAACATGTTTATGAAATTCATGAGAAGTCAAAAAAGTAAACTTAAAAACCAAAGTGAAATGTTCCATTTGATTGTTGTGGGGCATGAATATATAGGTCAACAGCAGTTTCATTAAGCGTTCTGCTCTCTTTGGAAGAAATTATGGGATGTAACTTACAAACGAGAGCTTGCGAGTGGCGTGAGTGCTTAAGAGCCTCTGGACGCGGCTGTGGATCTCCGCCCACTGTGAGGGACTGGAGGGGCTATGAAACCTGGACAAAAAAAGCATTACATTTTTTTGTAGATTCCACACTACTACTACTACTAATAATAATAAATTATTATTTACAGTACACTTTTTTTTAAACAAGTAGTAGCTCAAAGTGTATTACAGACAGGTAACAACATTAAATGAACACTGAATTTAGTGATTATTGCATTATTACTATTACAAAATAGAAAAAACAAATAAGGCAATAACATAGATCCAATTAAGGAGTCCTGTGTTTTCATTCAAATCTGCATTTTGTACAAGTGGTGAAGGACACACTTTATAATATTGTGCAGTATTATATATCCATGCTACTGTTTCCTTAGGAAGCCGAGTAAAGTCTTGTAGCGCATCCTACAAAGATGAACATGAGATTAAGCTTTATTCTGACATTGTGCATTTGCCTTAATGCAGTTCCATGTTTGAACACTAGTCTGTGCTGTGTCCTTTAAAGTGAAACATAAGGCAGGGAAAAAAAGATGAAAGTTCCATTCAAGTTCCATGAAGTTGGAGTAAATTTATGATTATCAATGTACAGTATTTATCTTGTGTAGCTAACACCAGATTAAAACCTGGATAGATGTATGAAGAGAAAATATAGTAAGGTGCATGGCATGCATTATTGAGTCTGCAAGATCAATGCTGGAATGCAGATGGATAAAACACAAATTTGCTATTGCTACAAAGAAAATCTCAAAATGCCATCTTCAAAAGATTTTTAAAAGACATGGTCAGGGACAGAGAGTTTATAAGGTGGGGCTGACACTGGCACTACAACCTCTTATTATATTTAAGAAAAAGAAAAAACCCTCAAATTTGTATGAGAGGTTGTACAACTCTGTAGTTTTTATCTTTAATGGACCTAATGTGGGCTGTGCTTCAGACAGTTAGTTTGGCCAAATGATTAGCACACGAGGATCCAACAAGTGCAGAGAGGACAGACTGAACTTCACAAGGCATCATTTCTCTTTCCATCAAAGACTTCCAAAAGACGTGCCTGATCTCTTATTGTCTGAATCTACCCAGTCGGCCTTAATCTGCAGCCCTCTGACTCCGGTCATGCTTTCAATCCAGACAAAAGTATCATACATTTCCTACTATTTACTCTCCAATTTACTCTTTGGTTTAAAATTGTCTATTGATTTTAAATGTTTGCTCCTGTCCCTGCGGGAGAGGAGAGAAAAAAAAGAGGTGGAGAGACAGGCAAACAAACAAACATTTGCTGGTTTAGCAGGCTGTTGTTCAGATCAATGACAAGGGTCTCTCAGAATTTATTAAACTGTGCGTCGGGTCAGATGCATTAGATCTTGCTGAAACACAATCAATACCTTTTCCCCTTGTTTTCTCAGGGATTTTTGTCTTTTTCTTTTAAGTAATGAACAAACATGACCGGACATCAGATTTTGTCATTTGAAGCTGTGTGTGTTGACGGGGTGAGGGTGGGGTGGATTCATCTCACGTCGTCTGAGGTCAAAATATAAATTGAGAGCCGGGCTCTGTTTTATTTGGCTTTGCTCTTATGAGCTTCACATTTAGTCAATACCACATAATTGGAAATTCATAGGGAACATGCCATAAGGCAGAGTGTTCAGATTTATTGCTATCTATATGTACCCTGAACAAGAAAAAAAAAGATAGATTTTAAAAAGGGTGGAAATACCTCCAGACTACAGGTTCATACCCCCACCCCCCTTTTTTTGTTTAATTTAATGACAGTCTTAAATAGCTTTAGCCTGATTAAAGGAACAAATATGAAACATAGTTTCCTGAAACAAATAATTATTTATTGCCTAATGATTAACAAATGGATGAAAGAATAAATGAACAAACTGGGAAACAAGCAAATAATAAGCGAATAAGCTCTACTATGCAGTGCATCAAACTGTCCTCAACAGCAATCCATCACTTTCAATACTCGAGTCTGCAGAAAGTGTCCGTATAACATTGTGCTTACAAAAGACAATCAAATCTCCAGAAATGTCTCAGTCATCAACTCAATGTAGAAGAAGCGTGGTTTTAAGGTTATAACAACTGCAACATAGTACTGAAATTCAAAAAGAATAAAAAAACCTTCAAAATCAACATCCAGAAAGTGCATGAAAATTAAAAACTGCATCACTAATATGCCTCACTGTCTTTTCTGAGGGTTTCTAATTAGCCATCTGTCACAGAAACCACAAAACATGTTTTGAGTTAAAAGAATAACTTCACTGTAGTTCAAGCGTATTTAACATACACTTCTGTGACATGCTGATACTGATATTTCAATTGTAGGGAGCTGAACATAGATATTTATATAGAACAATTTGTGTACTATGTAATTAGAACACATAAAATCATAATTACATTCATATTAACACTGAAAATATATTTATTCTTATACCCCTAACAGCCTTAGCATGGTTGTGAAACTGATGCTTGTCTCTTACCTTTCTCTGAGTGAGGAGCGGGTCAGCAGTGGACTCTGATCTCTGTGACCACTGGGCAGAGGGGTAGAGTGGTCAGTAGGAGTTCTCCGACAAGAGGGACTTCGGTATTTAGCCACAGAGGACATGAGATGCGCATCCACAGAATGACTTCTTGCCTGGAGGTGGATTGTGTTTTGTTAGGCCACATAAACTTAGCATGTGGTTTAATTGATTAACTCAACATCTGTAACTTACTTTAGAAGGCTTTGTCCTGAAACTTCCATTAAGTTCAGGATCTAAGAGTTAAAGGAAACATCATAAAGTGAAAGCAGACAAGTCAATAAAAGGACATACATCAAAAAGAAAGTAATCACAATATTCCTAATTAATGGCAAAGACTAATTAGTGGTTGCTTAAACGTACATTTAGAATTTGTTGACTTAATTGAGTTTTCAAATTAGCCATGTGTAGCTTGAAATAAAAAAAACAACAAAAAAAACCTTTGTGTAAATTTTTCCTGTTGCCAGTTTAGTGACTGATGCTAGATTTAGCAACTTTTCTGACCACTTTTGGAACTTTAGTAGCTATGTTTCAAAAAGCTGGTAGATTGTTCACTAGGACCTAATCACAGAAAGTTGCCAAAACTACCCCTTGAGCAAAACTGCCAGAGAGGCAGATGACCAAACTTACTGCGTCCCAAACTGTTTACTACCACTAAAACAAGTACAGGGCGTCTTCAAGTTACGACAGAGATCCGTTTCAAGGACAGCGATGTAACCCGAATTTTGGTGCAAGTCGATAACCTTTCCTAACACAGTTGTAAAATCTAGAACCTAAAAACTAAGTCACAGAAAAAGGAAAAGGACATAAATATACTGTACTTGAACACTGTACTGTAGTAACAGAAGAAATGACAAAAAATGAGTGTAAACAAAGCAAGACAAATTGAAAACTTGAGCTTAAATACACGTACTCCCTTACTCATACGCATTGTTACTGCATAATCTGCACATTCTGCATATTCCGCCACGTGCCACTTAACTAGTTCGCCCACCTGAGCGCTGTAAACTCGAAACGTCGTATGTTGAGGCCCTCGTAACTCGAGGACCCCCTGTACGTTAAGTAGTGTGGCACGGAGTATTTAGCTACTTTCCACAATAAACAGCTAGCAATACTAATACTGTAAGTTTTTGATCATGTTACCTTACAGAATATCAGAAAATAAGTGACTGTTTGCAGGTTATATAAAAGCCAAATGATGACGTGTAAGCAGAGATACAGAAATATTTAGAACTGATTCTGATTACAGCAAAATATAGACAAATTTTACAAATTTGTATTCTGTAAGTTTGAATCATTGTTCAATTTTGAAAAAAAAGAACAATTTTAACATTGAAAATGGAGTAAGTTACGTTTCCAAAGCACAATTCCTAATTTACAAAATTGTTGCCAATGTGAAGTGAAAATCCAGCCATACCACAACATTAACAATGTTTCTTGCATTGTTAGTTCCATTCAAAAATAGGCCCTTTCAGCACATCCACTGCTTACTGCTGTGTGCTTTATAAATTAGTCATGTTTTGAGGAATAGTTATATTTAGCATTTACTATGTATCAAATCATTTGCTGTGCTGTTTCTGTTGCTGTAGCAGTCTGAATTTTCTACCTTTAATTCAAAGAAATATGCATTCCAACAGTGTACTCAAATGCGTTTTGCTTGGAAATTCATGTCATGCCTCAAGTACAATTGACGTTGATCTGAATCCCATGGCTCGAGCACATAGAACAGTGTCTACAATTTGAAAATGGCATATAACTATGTACCTTTTTATTACATGTAATAACATTTTCTCAGCAACATGAAAGTAATCTTTCAACCACAACTGTTAATGTCAACTGCTGAGGTAACCTTGACCAAGGTACCATCCCCACACACTGATCCCCAGGTGCCCCTCATTGGTGGCAGCCCCCTGCTTCACTTGGTGAATGGGTAAAATGCAGAGAAAGAATTTCACACGGTTCACACTGTGTGCTGTGCTGTGGTGTGGTGTGGCGCGTTCACGCATGAATATAAGGGTTAAAAAATTTAATTAAATTAATTTTTTAAATGTCAAAATGGCTCCTTGGTTTACTTAAAGGGCCCAATATACAACAAAATAGTGAACAAAACTGGAAAAAAATATATGGTATTTCCAAACCCGTGAGGTCTCCAGCAAAGCTCACTGATGTCTGGTGGAAGGAGCTTCTCCTAGGTGAAGATGGAAGAGCTGCAGGGGAAGTGTGGGATTCAATTTGTGAGCAGCCTGGACTGTAGGGGACCTGCAAACAGAGAAAGCAATCAGCTAAGTCCTTTCTTCAAAAGACAAATAATCTGTAGACTCTGTTTCAGCAGGTGAAGAGATGCACACCAATGCTCAATTGACACAGGGGCATTATTTATTCAATTGAATTTGCCTTTCATTTTGAAGTTAATCACTTCACAGAGAAGGTCAAGAAATGAAGGGAAACTTTCAGCCGCAGAGCAAGTTTCAGCCGGCCAACTCAGTTCAGGTGTCTCTGTGTCAGGCCTACTTTCAGCGTTCAATTAAAGTGCTGCTACTGAAATTAAACAGCCATATGACGACGACTCTGGTCCAAGAAAGAGCCATTTGCTTTCGTACAAACAAGAATGCTGACTTTAAACAGACACTGGTAATATATTCACAGAACTTATCTGCCAAAATATTTTAGAAAGTATTTGTTAATCACGGTTTGACTCTTAATTACTTAGGTTAATTGTTGCCCCAGGATTTACTCCAAATAGGCTACACCTTTTCTGAAAGGCCCGAGAATGGAAAATGCCATGCTGATATCACATGACTTGGATCTGACTCTCGCCTTTCATAGCATGACAGCTTTGATATTTACACCTCAGGACTTGTTGTTTTAGTGAAAACACTCCAAAGGAAACAGGAGGGGGTACTCCCTCTGCATTTCACTCATGAAAAGAGGCTGACAGAATGAGCTAGAAACGAGGTTTACGCCACAATCTAAATCACTTGCTAGCAGCTAAACTCTTTTGACTCTTTAAACTCAGGCCTAAGTTACAATGTAGAACAAATCATATGTCAAAGTTGGGTCAAGACATAATAAGTATAATAAGCTGAGAGCTGAATGCAGGCCAGTTAGTACAGACTGGTGTACGAGTTGGTGTCTAGATTTGTTCAAAAGTGCATAAAGACTGGATTGAGATTAGCATCAGGATAAGAAAAACCTCAAAAATAAAAATACAGAATGAGCAATTTCCTATTCCCCACCACAAAAGGAGGCTGGGGGGCTGTTTCTTTCTTAAAGGTATAGGGTCCAAGTTGGAGGTGTCTGAGACGCTGTCTGGCCTCCTCAGACAACTGGCACATCCTTCGGTTGGTGTAGGGTGAGGGGGAGCGGGTCTGTGATGCTACAGTGGGCTGCTGGTATCCACACGGTGGGGCTGTGCTTGTCTTGGTCTTTCCCTTTGCTGTAGGGCTTGTTCTTACATGACAGAGCTTGGAAGGAGAAGGTTTACGTGGCTAGAAACAGAACAACAGATGTTACACATGTTACAAGTAATTATGTAAAATAAAAATAAAACTATGCTTTACTTAGAACTTAATCAAAGTTATAAAGTAAGAAACTTTGCATTAATTGTATAAATAAAACACTTCCTCCAAAGTGTTATGCACGAAAATATTCATAGCTAGCCATCTGGCGTTTCTTACAGTTACACAGTAACACACACCAAAATAAATCACCCAGCTCAGTTCAAACGCATGTAGTCTGATGAGAACCGTGTCTCTGTGTTCCAGTCTCACCTTTGCAGGCGAATGACTTCAATAACTCTAATCTTGGCTAACATAATTCTGAGCGGCAATAACTAGGCTCCTGCGGGCGCTGCTTAGATAAATACATTTTTTAAAATGTTAATTGCATTTGATGGTCGGTTTCAGACTAATATGATAATGGCATTACATGGATGTAAAAAACAAAGATAATTTAAATGCTAATTGGAACATCCTGGCATATTAAGTCATGTTTAAAAAGCAGAAAAAAATAAATCCTGATAGAGATTGCTATTTGAAGGGAACAGATCTAATGAAATTAAACTAAGTAGCCCTTTTCCCTTTATTGTCCTTCCCTTCTTTCTCTTTTCTTTTCTCTTCTTTTCTTTTGGTGGAAGCACAAAGAGTCCATTTTAAAGCGTGAGTCGCGCTTGTCTGATGTGATTAGTGGCTCTGCTGGTGTTGGTAACGGAAGATAAAGCCGGATGTCCTTGAAACAACAAAGCCAGCGCCACAAGTAGCTTATTAAAGCTGAAACAAGCTCTGTTCAAATGCATGCAAATCATGTGGAGAAAGCCCATTTAAGAGCATGCCGTGTCAAGTCCACACCAGAAGTGTCCACAAAAGGAGCACTTGCACATAAATAGACCCAGAGAAAGTCACAACAGTAGAACTGGACTAGATAAGAGTCCAAAAAACTTTAAAGGCCAGGAAGAGAATGGGCTCTGTAATCACAGTCTAGACCATTGACAGTTAGAAAAGACCCAGTGTAGACCAAAACTTCACTCAAATAGCTTTACTAGTTTAATAACGTTGTTAAAGCACAATTGAAAATATGCATAATGCAATCAGTTCTGTCAAAAATTCCTGACAGTCAATGCAGGTAATATCCTTCTGGGGTCATTATCATCCATTAAATGTCATCCGCATGATTACCATGAAAAGTGCAATTCCTGTCAAAAGCATTCATGACTTTGTCAGTTGTAGTGGTGAACCTTTTTTTCTTTAAGAAAAATTTCTTTGGAACAAAAGCACTTTCCTCAGGGCTCTGTTATAGTTTGTGAGCTCTCTGATAATGGATGAGCACTCTACTCTGATGCAGTCTGTCTCCTCAAAGCACGTTCAACGATACACATATCAGAAGCCATTACACCGCTAAACTGATAGCCTCACTGCCACAACGAAATCTGAAAGAGATGCCACGGATACTTTCCATTTGAGACATTAAAATGGAAATTTTGTGCGCTTGTGTTCAAGCTGCCCTTTATGCAAAGGACACGGTCACGGAAAAGCTAAAGGAGAATCTATGATTCAAGGAATGATAGTCCATCTGCTTTTCTAAACAAAACAAATAAAAGATGGAGTCTCATGAGCTAGATATCAGTCTCAGTGATCTAGCTCTATGTAATTACCTTCAGAGGAAAAGCCCATCCTTGAAGGTGCTGTAAAAACCATAGGGACGTCAGTAGCCACAGAGATGAAAGATATATGGTGCAGACAATTAGGTTGATTGACAGGTACTATGTGAGTCATCGTATAATTCTGTGAATGTCTCTCAAAGGCCATTTTTCTTGTTTCCCTTGCTTTGCAGATTACATCAGTGTACTATACAATAATCACACCATATAATCAGAATATGAAATGTTCTTTTAGGATTATGTTTCCAATTAAATAAAAACATGATAACAAAAATAAAAAAGTGAGATGATTGGGTCTATTCCATTTGACTTCCATATGGGTTAAGCTTTAATGCTAGAAGATGCCATTGCCACACACAGAATACTGACCAGACTACGCAGCGTTTAAGCTTTGATGCGTCTATATAAGTTCAGCCTGGTATTTTCCTTGCAAGACTGCTCAATGGGAAATCATTAATCTTGACACACCCTTCTCACAACTGAACAAAAAATAAGCGAAGACTCACTGAGAAGGCTGACTGGCTACCTTTCAAATCACACTCCTCAATAACAGATGTGGTTGAAAATTCCACTTTGGGCGAGATCCCCTGAGGGAACAAGAGAAGATAAAAAGAAAGAACAGAGAGAGAAAAAATTACAAAACTTTTAAAATGATGCAAAGACAGAGGGCAAAAGGAAGATAATGACACTCTTGGCAGATCAATTTGCCCAAACAATCTATGTCCTCAAGCAAATAGCAGGAAAATGGCACTGGCTTTTAAGATGCATCAGAGATATGACAGCACAGGGAGTGGAAGAGATACACACCGGGAAGGAGACAGATTTCTTCATCAGAATCTCTCTCTCTGAACCACTGGTCTGGGGAGTCAGCCTCGGGCCTGGGTAGAGGAAGTCTCTGGTGTTCTCCTCAAGGGTGGCCAGAATTTCACCCTCTGTATGAAGCGAAAGGGCATGATATGATTTATGCTTGGCTTTCATGCTAATATAATTTTTTTAGAAACAGGTGGATAAGGTTATTATGAACATGGCTTGACAAAATTAGATTTTTGACTACTGCACAAAGCCTCAGATAGTCAGTAATAGTTTTGCACAGTCCAAATGCCTTTAGCATAGAGGGAGACACTGTAATAGGATGTCAAAAGCCCAACTGCATGCTGTTGGCAGCTAGGCATCACCATCAATGTGAAGTAGCGATTCCACTGATGGATACAAAACCACTATTTACAAGGGTGTCTCTGGAGTTCATAGTAATTACGTCTGACAATGGTCATTATTATCAAAACGGATGCTGCAGTGAGATGAGATTAGTATATTAAACACATTTGCAGGGTTTCCAGCAAGAACAAAGGGAAACAGCATCATCTGATCAGTGGCCAAGATGTGTGAACACAAGTAAACAACAGCTGGGATGAACAGTCAACTTAAAGCCATGGATTAAGCTACAATTCAGTGACCTGCAGCAGCCAACCTACAGTAGTTGATCCTTACCAGGGGGGACAAGCTGAATGAGCTCAAAACGGGTTGTATCATCTGCAGGGAAAACAAAAATGTGTGGGAGTGTTTATTAGTTTACTGATTTGTGGTATATGCTACTCTGGAATGGAAGTAGAGAACCAAACTACTCTTACTCTCCAAATGATCAGCTATGTCACCAGGGTCTACAGCTCCTGTGAAGGTCTGATGAAGATGAAGATGGAGGGAAAAAAAAGTTTTATTGTAGTTAACTATTGCCCAAGCCATATATAAGATGTGAGCTATGGCACAAGGGACATTACATACAGTAGGCCTACAGCATGTTTTCACTAACACGCATATAATTATCCTTCCTATTGCACACAAACCCATACCCCTGAAAGAGCTCCAATCAGTTCCTCACTCTTATAAAGTGGCCCTTTATAGTCACACATGAACACACCACAGCACAGCGCACAATGTGAACCATGTGAAATTCTTCCTCTGCATTTAACCCATTTACCAAGTGAAGCAGTGGGCAGCCAGGAACACAGCGCCGGGGAGCAGCGTGTGGGGGCGGTACCTTACTCAAGGGAACCGCAGTGGTGTCACTATCATCCTGGGATTCAAACCCCCAACCTTCTGATGCAGAGGTAACTCACTAACCACTAGGTCACCAGCTGCCCCCAAAATAAGGAAGTTTCACGATTTTGCGTATCATTATAGCCACACGACTTAAATATTAGTTCCACAGTAGTTTTTAGAGAAGCTACTGAATAAAAAGCCTTAAGATTAATAACTGAATAATGTGCCCCTTTGCATAACCTTACCTTGGTGAACACCATCTTTTCGTGAAGCAGCAGAGGAAAAACAGAGGGTACACATTTGGTTTTGTGGTACTGTCCCATCATCAGGGCAGTAAGGTAAATGTCCTCTCGGGAGCCTAACAGGACGCCTGGACATGTAATCTACAGCAAGAGAAGTCCATGTGACTTGAAACACTTCAGATATTAGACGAGTAAAACACCAAAGAAGAAGAAAAATGAGGAAAGTTGATATTTTCAGCCAAAAACTGCATCCTAACCACAGAACCGACCACTGTTTACATTTCTACACCCTTTAATTAGCAACATCCGTTAGCTCCGTTAGCTAGCTAAGTTGAGCACTTGTCGCTTGGGAGCAAGTAAACACAGAGACCGGTCAAAGAAAGACAGCCTGGTAGAGGAAAGTGCTTATTCATGAGGGTACGTGAACTTACAGCGTGGAGTTTCAGTTCTACAGTGCATTTCAGAGCCCTTTTTCGTGCTCTGGACGGCACAGGCTGGTCGAGCTGTGTGCCTCCTCCCATCTTTAACTCTTCGTTGCTATAGAAACAGCCCGCGCTTGGGTTAAAAGTTTAGAACGATTTGAAAAGGACGATCACGTGATCTCAGTGGCCGTCCCCTACACAGTGCACTACATGGAGAATGTCCACCACGCGGACAAAAGTATTGGGACGCCTGACCATTCCCCCAACAGGGACTTTAACTCTCCTATTGTGTTTCGGTCAAATCTGACGGATTTTCACATTTTCTCTCTAGAAAACGCAGTTAATTTCATCGAGTTGGTCTAAGGTTCCAGTACTTTGTTTACACAAGGCACTGGAATGCATAAAAATATTTGAGAATTTTTATTACATTTCGTGTGTTTAATTAAAATGAAATTAATTAGTAAGACTACGATTAGTGTATAATATAGAGTTTAAGAACATTTCCACATCCCACCATGCTGGTGCCTTTGAGAACAAACACATATAAACACGCACATATTTACACACACACACACACACACCTTAAGTCCCCCTTTCCCCCACAGGAACCTATCTCCATTTCAATTTTTACTCCATGGGAACCATGCCTGTTTACAGTTCATTCAAATAAAAATGCAAAATTTCTGAAGAAATTTTGAGATTGGCCTGCCGCCCAAAGTCTCCAGAGCAACCGCTTCCTTCACCTGAGCAACCATCTTGTTTACCCTTGCAATCACATAGAAACTCTGCAGCCAGTCCTACACCCTAGCAACTACCTGGAAACTACATAGCAACAACCTCCTACACCATAGCAACCACCTTTTATACCATAGCAACCATCTGGAAACTCCCTAGCAACCACCATAGCAACTGCCTAGAAACTACATAGCAACCAAATCCTACACCGCAGCAAGCACCTAGCAACACCCTAGTAACCACCTTGTATATCAGAATCAGAAAACTTTATTGATCCCAGAGGAAATTGCTTTGACCCAGATACCATAGTAACCACCTAAAAACTACCATAGCAACTGCCTAAAACTACTTAGCAACCCACTCCGACACCATAGCAACCACCTTTTATACATTAGCAACCACAAAAAAACTTTGTCTTTTTTCTTTACTAAATAAATCATACTAGTCTCTTTTGACCGAGAACATGACAGATGGTATTTTGTGCTACTTCTACAGAAAATTCTAATGGTTTAAAATCATTGTCCTTGGTAAACACTGAAATTAGGTTCTTTGTGATAAACAGTACAAAATGTTTCATCTTAGTATGTGTTACAGTCAAAGTAATCACTCAATTTTTTTTCTAAAAAAAACAAGTTGTATGACCTTAGATGAATGAGGCCTATAAGCCATAAATAGGAAATGGAAGTTCAAAACTTGTAATCTTCACATAAATTTGAGTTAGTAGAAAGTTCCAACATTAGGTAGTAATATATATA
>JBBPCX010000016.1:13137605-13162413 GCA_037974365.1 Hydrocynus forskahlii | reverse complement strand
TTTAGGAAAAAAATATATATATAACCACTGAAAACTCTGAATATATGGAATGAAATCCGAATATATGGAATGAAAGTCTGAATATATGGAATGAAGTCCGAATATATGGAATTAAAGTCTGAATATATGGAATGAAAGTCTGAATATATGGAATGAAAGTCCGAATATGACTTTCATTCCATATACTCGGACTTTCATTCCATATATTCTGGGCTGAGAGTCCCAGGTAAATGCCTATCCCACTTTTGGCAAGAAACTTCCCTGGAAACCTATGATATACTGAGAAGCTCTGGTTTACGAAACAAGGCTATTTTATTCTGCACTCCGGATGTTAAATGTGACTCTAGTCTTCTGAGACAGCAGTGAGGTTTATGCCTGAAGAAACCTGATGGTGTATTCACAATGCCAAGAAACTGGGGCTTAAAAATAGAACTTGACAATGTGTGTGTGTGTGTGGTGAGGGGGGGATTAACAATTTACAGCTGCATGAGGACAATTAGGCCGTGATGAGCCCGGTTTACTGATGCAAGCGAAAGGGAGTAATGGTTCGAGATACAGGTAAAAAATGACAGCGCAGTGGGGAGGTGAGGTGCAAAGCAGCTTTTATGTGTTCGTGTGTGTTTGTATGTGTGTGTGTGTGTGTGAGAAAGAGTGTGTGCGGGGGTGTGTGTGTAAGAATCTGTAGATGGATGTGTTTTCTCATTCGCATTAGCTCTCTCCATCTTCTCGTCTACCATGTAAAATGTGAGTCATTTGTTTATGCTGGTTCTGACTGATTGCCTCACTTATTCCGAATGACTGGCCTGAAAAATACACGCTGCTCTTCACGCCACTCTTGACTGATAGTCTGAGCCATCCTGCTTCAGCTCTGAGAAACAGAGTGAGTGAGCGAAGGAGAGACTGTAAGCACATTGTGGAGATTCAGAAATTGTAGTGTGTATTTAATGTATGGTGTGATAATACGGTGGATCACAGGGTCACCACCCCGTGATAATGAAGTTCACGCAGAAATCAAAGACTGATTTTGTGACAGAAAACTCAAAACTATATTTGAACAAAAGCACTTAGGAATGCATTGCAAATAAAAAAGAAAATCCTTGGATAAAGCCAGCAAACACAATTCTCAAATACAACAAACCATCAGAAATCACAAACTTCTTATAAAAAAAAAAACAATCTTAATGCATTCAGACAAGCGAGACAAGTAGCGGAGAATAAAGGTAAACTTAAAACACAGCACTCTGAAGAGAATGCATGCAATCACTTTACAAGAAGTGTAACTGAATTATCTCTTCTGAAGATAAGAGGCAACTGCAAAAGCAAGGCAAAGCACACTGCTGTTGGTATTTCAAAAAGACAAGAAAAGGCTAATCAAAACAATCATTATCTTTCAATGCCTGATGTCTGAAGTAATAAAGTATTTGTGTAGACACTTTAAAACACTGCTGATCCCAAGTGTGTTGTCATGTAGTCTAGAACCAGATTGTTAATAATGGGGAACTGTTTGTCCTTCAAAGTGTCCATGTCCTGAGAGTCCATAAGCGCAGGGTGTTTGGGCCAGGGAACCTGCCTTAGACTGCCTTTCAGTAGTCTCTGCCTCCTTGGAGTCTTCTCTCACTTTTCTCTCCATTCTGATTCTTTCCATTTCCAGTATTATTCCCATGGCGACCAGAAGGTACGGCATCCAAACTGTCGACAGAATGAAGGGCTTTAATGACATTCAGAAGTCAGAACTGTATTTTGGTCTAATCTGTTAGCTCATATTCATTTTTGGCAACTCACAAAATACATTATCTTTTTGTCCAGATAAGATCTAATCTCGAAGTAATGAGGTTAATAGAATTTTTTTATGATTCAGTCTAGAAAAAAACACCCCCAGAACAGACCTATCAGTGCTCTGGCCATGAATCTGTGGAGAGACTGGACAACCTTTACAACAGCAAAACGCTTCTTAAACTTAATGAGAACTGGCAGCATTCTGTTTTTGTCAAAGTATCTAATTACTTTCAAATCATATTCATTATATGTAGGTGTAAAAAGGCACTCTGATGGAATCGATCAGATATTATTGTTAATATGACATTCAGTTAAAAAACAAGTTAATGATAGAAATCATGGTGGCAAATTCATCGTTGTTTCCGACCTGTCTAATTTCAATTAGTCCAAGCAACAGAGTCCATGGTGTATCATTCAAAACTGAAAAATCCATGTTATGTAGCAGCTCTAAGCAAAGACTGCTACAGTTTCTCATGAGGTTGAATAACGTAATAAGCTAATGAGAGGCCATGTTTTACAGTGAGTTTATCCAATGTTTCTCGTCATGCCTAAAACACTTGATTTCATGGTTAAATCTCTCCAAAACATAGCCTTGATTGGCTTATTGCCTTTCGAAATCAGAGACAACATGCAATAATATAAAACACAATCATGTTTAATAAACAATGGAATTCATTGATATTGATCATTGTAATGAAAAACCATTTCAGCAAAAATGTAATATGTTTAGAGCAGGATGTCATAGTGAAGCATGCATGGATGGCTGAAGGAAAACACAGAAGTGTATTATTATATGTTATTTTGTTACTTTGTTATTTGTTATTTCCTCAACTTTTACATGTTCTGTCATATATCCACAGCCACAGCATAAGATAGCTCTGTTAAACACTATGTCCCACTAGCCTAGTGGTTAGCGAGTTGCCCCTGCAATCAGAAGATTGTGGGTTCAAATCCCAGCACTGCTAGTGTCCACTGAGTTACCTTGAGGAAGATACCATCCTCACACACTGCTCCACTCTCATTGGTGGCAGCACCCTGCTTCACTTGGTGAATGGGTTAAATGCAGACAAAGAATTTCACACTGTGTGCTGTGGTGTGTTCACATGTGACTATAAGAGGCCCCTTTACTTTACTTCAAACTGCATTTTTCCTAACAAACTACCACAGTCTAGATCATGGGAATTTCTGTTAGTGCCTCTATGAGATTTATTGTGTTAGTGCATCTGCTAAGTTGATCAGCCAAGCTTGGGAAAAAGAGTCTATTCTATCAATCCACTACCAGTCGCAGGTTGGAAAAATATGAAAAAAAACAACCCTTTTTGTAAGGAAAGTACATACCTGTTAAGATGACTTGTTAATTTATTCTCTTCAATCAGGTGGTTTAGTTTATAGTAATCCAGGAATGTCCTTGCTACATTTCTCCCCAGCTTCATATCTGTGGGGGGCAGGTTAAGGAAACAGGCCTTTCTTGCCATTACTGTCACTCACATTTCAGCACAGCTGCCTTCTCACAGCAGCCCAATGTGTAGCACAAAATTATTACTTTTCTGTAATGAGAAAACAAACTTAAACTCAACCCCCAAATGGATTTGCCATGCTCCGATATTGGCTGCATTTCGAAATATTGCCACCGCCACGCAGAGGAGAAAATTCTGTTCTTTCCTGACATTTAAAAGTGAAATCTCCTTAGGCCCACTTCTACAGCCTATCTTTGTGTGTTGAAAGACCCCATAAATGGCAGAGCAATATCGCCTTGCCTCCCAGGCCCTGCTACTGTTACAGTGCCAAATTCTTCCGAGCTTCTAAATCTCCACTCTGTCGCATTAATTGAAATATAAATAAATAAATAAAAGCCCAATTTCCAGTCTTCCAGAACCAACACAACCATTTGCAGTAAATAACTGGCCAATACCCAGCAGAGCAATGCAGAGAGTAAATAACCAGGACAGCACAGCCAGCGGTCGGCTGCTAGTGAGCGTAAATCAGACGCATTTCAGTCAAGTCAGCCGCAAGAACAAAAAAATAAATAAAATCAGCATCTCATTGATGCAGTTACTCACAGTCAGGGCTTTATTTAAATTCATACAACCACTCTGAACTGCAGGCCGCGCTTTATTCCGCCTCCACCACGACCACATTACAGAACACATCTATTACCCAAAGCACTCTATCATAATGCTGGGAAGCCTTTTTACAGTGTTGTTGCATGGATGCCAATCTACAGATGATGAGAGGCAAACAAAGAAACATTATGAGATAAAACAACACAGTTTCTCTCTGTGCACTTAAGTGCCATGGTCAGTGATATGACAGCAGGACACAGGGGCAAAAATATCAGATGATATGGATATAACAATATTTGTATGACTGTGTTTGATGCCAAATAGGTGGCAGTGGTGGAAAGACTGCATCCAGGTGCTCTGCTTTTTGTGTATACTTGATGTATACTGTATGTATTTGTAAGGAACGGTAGGTGTGACCGACCCCCTGTGAGAACGCCTGGTTTGTGGACTTGGGTAAGAAATGAGGATGTTGGGTAATACAAAACAAAACAAAACAAAGAAAAAAAACAGTTCTGCAGTTCACCAGGCAATTAGACAAAAGAAAAACGTGACCAAACTTTAATCCTACATTTTACACAAGAAAACACACAAACTTATATAACCTTTTGTGACATATAATCTGCTAACATACACATAGTATAGTATACACATGTGCTATAGAGCCTTACAGCTATTTTATTTTGAATCTCTGCATAGTTCAGTTGATGTAAAGTCATTCATAGTGGTTTGAGGTGAACTGGTTCATTGTAAAAAAAAACAACCTTTTGATCCTGATAAAAAAGCTAAATTAATGAGATATATTTTCAAATGTTTCTTTAAAGTTTGTACAGAACTTGACTGCCTAATAAATGGAAGTGATCTCCACAGTTTGAGGGCTAATAACAGGCTTCTCCACTTATTCTGTACTTTATGGAGGAGATTTGCAGAAGGTCAGCATTTGCAGATCTAAGAACATGTGTGACAACAGACAGATTCAGGTATTCAGGCCCTTTAGAGCCTTAAAACCACATGAAAGAACTTCAAAATGTATCAAGAAAAATACATGTAGCAGTGCAGTTCTTTTAAAACAGGGGTGATATGAACACTCTTTATTTTCTAGGACTTTTTCTAGCACTCAGGCTGCTGCATTCCGCACTGCATGATGTAGTGTTTTCTTAGGAAGACCAGTAAAGGCAATATCTGACACGCTGATAAACACAATTGGCAAGTCTTGATTTTCAGAACAAACTGAGTTTTTTTGAATGGCTAAGAAAATTGATCTCATGTTTCAACACCTTCAAATTGAACCTTGAGGGAAATGTAAAATTTTTTGCCGAATTTTTTGCCCAAGAGCCACTAAATAATTGTAGCTCTTCAGTGGATACTATTTTTAGCTAATAAAATGCCTTGTACATTTCTCTTTGTCATGAATGTATTAAAATATGTAGGATTCAGGCTAAAATCTTTCATACTACTTACTACTATAGGTAACTTTAAAAGGAATTCAAGTCTGGTTCATATCACAAATAGGTTGGACAGCTCTTTAGAGCAGAGTATTTCACATCAAATAATCTGAGTGATTTTGATTACATCTTAATGATTGATTTTGCATAAATTCCGAATTTTGAAAATTCACTAAAATTGTCCTTTAATCTTGAAATAACACAGCTGTTTTAGTTTCATAACAGGTGCCAAATAATTTATATGAATAATTTCACTGAATAATAAGTTTTAAAATTAACTACTGAAGTGTGCAGTTTAAGGGTTTAAGACCTGATGAGCCATGATAAGAAACAAAACAATATGGTCCTCTGTGAGGTTTGACGGTATGTTATGTCTGTGAAAGGACTGCGATGATAAATTGAGACAGAGATGTAATGTTTCACCTTTAGCTGTCAGTTGGTTGCTGATGTCCAGATATGACATGTCAGACTGTCAAAGTTCTTTGATTGAAACAAGACGCCTGGAAGAAAAACAAGGTAAAAAAAAAAGGTGATCCTGTCATTTTTTATTTTTTATTTTCCAATTTCTTCCAACAGTCAAAAATTACCCAGGCCACATAAATCCAAAGTCTTATGGCTTGAATCCTATTATCCAGGGCTTTTAACTGGAAAACAATCCATTCTAGGCTAGAATGGCTTGTCTGGGTCCATCATGAATTTGTGTCATGTAAAGTACATACGCACACACACACACACACACACACACACACACACACACACACACATTCATGTGTGAGCGCACATGTACACACACACCCTGCTCTGCAAAATATGACGGCACTGACTAAATGACGTTCCTGTCCACGCTCCGCTCTGATTTACTATGACACCATTGTGTTATTCATTTCCAACTCCATTTCCAAATATACGACAACAATTTTTCAGCTAAATAAAAAGGCGAGAGACAAGTTGCTCAACCTATTGGGCACAACATGACCTTGATTAGAAGAGAGGGCATGGCGCCTGCCTTTGATCTACACCATTCTGGCTCTGAAAGCCAGCAGCGTCCTCATCTTCCCCTCCTGCTTTCTGTAGCCCAGCCAGCCGGCTGCAGAGTGTGGAGTCATCGCAGGCTCCATCCTTCACCCAGCAGGCTGATGGGAACTCTCTCCATGACTCCAGCGCCTGTCTTCACACCCCATCTGGCCGGGGCTGCAACCTCTGCAGCCCTCCAAAAACAACAAGCGCTATTTTTGGATGCCAGGAGGAGAGCGTGCCAAGGTTTACTTTTTGAAGGCAATGCAGACGTGCCACGACACTGCATGCCAGGACGCTGGGTTTAAGTCTCAGATCATATCATGATCGGTTTCTATAGGAGGAGAAAGGACAACTAAAGAAGTTTGACTCATTCGATAGTTAAGGCCCCTTTTTGTACCGGCAATGGCGTTAGTGTTCTGAGATCCGGTGACGGATTGAAACGACAATGCCAAAAGCCTCTCCCAATCAGCCTCATCCTTGACATTTTTTTGCCATGACCTCAGAAAAAAGTTTGCGCTTCCCCTTGATCAACAGAAACTCCATCAGCGCTTTGTGTTTATGTGTGTGCTCTGGGCAGCGACAGAAATAGCCCGAAAGCCTGCCGCGTGCAGATGGCCTCTCAGCTTGTGATGTCACATCGTGCACATCCAGACCAGGAAGAGTGTGATGGACGGCCCAATGAGGAAGAGGTGAAGACTTCATTGGCATCGATGCTGTGAGCAGGACTCTCCTGAGCTCTGATTGGCTGCTGGCCTCATGCCAACAGCAACCGCGGCTGCTGGAATGGTCCGGTGAGCAGCGGGGAGTGGGGCAGTGGTGCCAGAACATGAAAACACACGCGCGCCGTGGAGGGGTGGAAGTTTCCAAAACATTCAGCATCCCCCGCAGGAACGCGAGGTGAGAAGCGTTGCATAATCACGAGGCAGAAGGATGGGCATCCCAGACTCGGAGCGAAACAGCACACAGTGGAGGGCCATGTGCGTCATCCCGCAGCCACGAGATTCACCTTTAACAGGCGGGCCGGAGAAGGGCAAAGAGCTTGTTTGTGACAGGCCGGGAGGGGGAGAGATACGATGGATGACAAGAACAAGCATGTGTTTATAACAAAAGGATAAAGATCAGCATTGTGAGCAAGCTCTTTTCACAGCACCTATCAGGAGAGATACACAAAGAGGACACAATCTTTATTCATACTCTTTTATACTGTCTAAGTACCTGTGAGGCTTTGTTAACCCTCATAGGTCCCTCAAGCATGGGCGTCAGTTTGTTTTGAACATTCCTTATGAAGATGGGTTGGACAGAAATTATTTTGTAGACTGGTGCTATGGCTGCTTTTTCATATTCAACAAACTAAAGGCTTTTAAAAAGTGGTGGGGCGAAATGGACCATGACGAGAAGTTGTAGGGACATTACCCCACTCCAAATGATCCCTTTACCCCAGTGACATGTATGCTTTCAAAGTCTCGTCTTACATTCTGCTTAATTACTTTGCATACATTGTTCATTAAAACAAGCAGAGAAGACCTTCAGTTGAAATAGATTGGCAACAGGAAATTCTTAGCTATGTGCAGGCCTATTAATCTTTCAGCATAGAGCTTGGTGCAGAATTATATGCATTACATATATTTCCAAGATATATTATAGGTAGTAAATAGGTGCAAATTCGAAACTTTTACTTGACCACCCTTTCAGAAAGTACCCTTTCATTTACTTATTTCCAGTCAAAAGAGCTAAGTTAAATTTTTAATTTCATTAATTCAGTTCCACTTACAAATTTATACTCATCAGTCCAAAAACATTCCCTCCATATCCAGATGTCCAATTTTGGTGCTCTAGGGCAAAAGTTTCCTTTTCTCAGTAACAGCGTCTTTAACATCTACTCATCATTTCAGACCCACAGTGTTAAGTCATTTTCTCAGAGTGGAAAGGCAGACAGAAACACCTTTTAGTGGACTACAAGGTCTAGCATGGTTGTTAGGAGTCCCACTTAGCTTATACACGCCAGTTTTTTTCATTCATATTTACTCATTTATTATGTAACTCATCCTAATGTAAATGGACACTCTCCTGGCTAACCTACCATTTGGCTTCTATAGGTTTGACTGGAAATTAAAATATAAGGGTGGTCTCCTGTATTTTGTAACCAAACTTGTTTACCATCTGACTTTTATTATGCCATGTTTTGTTATCTCTTCAGTTTATTGAAACCCTAACCCTAACCCTAACATACTGAATTCTGGTAATATGTATTATTATATGCTGTGAAAACTGAATATATAGCAAAATGATAAGAACTACGGTAAACCTCAATTGGTTCTCCATACCAAGGAACATTCCTCACTATGTTACAGAAACTGAAAAACTTAAATAAACTGCAACATGCTCTGACAAGTCCTTTTTCATTATATTACATCATTTTTACCCACATGTCAAATTTAATAGCCAAGAAATCCCAAGTGCTGACTCCTATTTAGAGTGAACGCCCCACCCCGTACTATGGTGAAGGACAGGTGCATGCAGAATGGCAACACATCCCCTTGTGCCACTGGTGCATGTGTTGTTTTTAATATTGTGTACACACCCTCGCTGGATCGATTGGGCATCTTTTGTTGCGACTCAAGGACGAGGCTCCACAGGGCCGATGAGACGAGAGGGAGACGGACGTTTCTACCGCTTGGCAAATGATTTGTTTATTGGCTTGTTTATCCTCACGCGGGTTCCCATACAGACAGACGGACAATGATGCCCCAATGACAAGGAACAAGACGCCGAGGTCTGGAGCTGGCCGCTGGCTAACAAGC
The DNA here is from genome assembly GCA_037974365.1 of Hydrocynus forskahlii. Lineage (NCBI taxonomy): Eukaryota > Metazoa > Chordata > Actinopteri > Characiformes > Alestidae > Hydrocynus > Hydrocynus forskahlii. The sequence goes on along the minus strand of JBBPCX010000016.1, from coordinate 13,153,314 downwards.
AGACAAATTAGGGCGATCAGCATCATCAATACAGAGGAGTGACAGGCCTGTCACCAGGGTGTCACAAAGAGCCAATTAGCAATGCTAATTAAAACAGTAAACAGGAGAACACAAACGGGGCCAACGTCCTCCCCCTGCAGCTCCAAACTCACAGCCCAGCGTGCCTCCCTCCTGTGGGATGAACAAGGGAGACGAATGAGTGAGCTCTCTAATGCTGGAGGACATTCGTTTTCACCTGTGTAGCTGGGACAATTCCACAGTACATGTCATTAACTAGATTCCCTCTATGCGAGTTTGTCATCTCCCTTTAGCCTACATATCCACCAAAATTTACACGAGAAAGCAAGCACATATACATATGCATGCCCATCTGTTCCTGCTCCTCTACATCACCATTCAAAAGTTGTTAATAATTGTCATATTAATATTTGTGTTATTTTGTATACAATAACTCATTTAAATATTATAAGCTGGGCTTCCAAAGGATTTTTAAATGGTTGTAGCATTTGGGAAACTATTCGATGATACACACTGCAGCGTATTTATAACATACTTTATGGTTAATTTATCTGCATCATCTTAAAATATAGTGCAGCCTGGAGTATTATATAATCATTCTGGAGGTTTTACAGCTTTCTCTGTAATTTTAGAATAGTTTCTACCTCTCTCTATCATTCTACACATGTCTAACACTTCTTAATTATTTTTGGTCAGCTTCTCAGCTTTTAAACTATTAATTATTTGAAACCTATGAAGTAGCACAGGACTAACCGAATTATTTCCCACATCTACCTGCAACTAAGTTGGTTTTATAGGTTTTAAACCACTGATTTCAGACTTTATACAGTAGTACATTTCTGATGTTGTGCACACACACACGCGCGCACACACACACACACACACACACACACACACACACTATTATTTTAGCTTTCAGAAAGGGGCCTGTTGTGGTGTTAATAGAGAGAAGATGGCCATGGGGCCGCAGAGATTGTGTAAGTGGCTGAGCGCTGTGGCGTGAAGCATCCGCTTTGAGTGCGGCGTGGTTGGCTACAGGCTGTGGCACGCGGCACCCACACAATCATGTCCATTTCATGCCATAAAGCTCTCAAAGAGCAGAACACTGCCGTATCTGATGACCCCTCCACACAATGGGCTGCAGAGCCAGAGGGAGAGAGGGGGAAAGAGAAATGAAGAGGAGAGAGAAACCCATCAGTTCTTTTATGGACCATAAAGGCCATTAGAAGTTCCAGAAGTTAACGCCAGTCGGACAATGCACTTTGTACCAACCAACTTCGACATGGTACTGACCACAAATGGAGCATTTCATCTAGAAAATGCAGACAGGGCACAATTGCACGAAGAACGTCGAATGTGTCACGCTTGAAAAGATGATTTATACATTAGATGATTGAACGAACACGGTCTTTGATTTATTATAAGGCCACGCTAACTCGTTGTCAGGCTTGAAGAGGCAAGGTTTTCGTATCCCTTATTCAAATGCCCTGTTTTGCCAGGCTTCGGCGCTCTTTAGTACGCGCCGGTCAGGTGCTGTTGTCAGACGGATTCTTTAGCCTGCAGATAGCTGTCAGTGCATGGAGCGTCCGGGCTGTCTGCTCCTAAAGCTGTGATTGATGTCGAAGCCAGCAGGAACCACCAATCTGTCTGCTTCCACATTGTGCTTGTCCTGTATCAATTTCTAAGTACGGCCCATCCTCAGGACAGCAACGCAACACTCAGGCGAGGCGATTCCATAGCCAGCCCTCTGACGTGGCTGGCCAGCACTTGATTGAGCGGGACTTTTATAGCTGAGGCCCAGGGATAACAGCTCTCTCAGTAGCCGTCTGCAGCCTAAAGGACAGCAGAAAATGGCACGGCCGGCGCAGCACCGAGCCCCCGCTCCCTCTGCTCTGACAGGGGGAGGGAGAGAACTTGTTAACTTGTCAGAGCATAAAGGGCAACAGATCCCATTCTGAATGGCTAATTCTAAATAGACTTTCATAGAAAACATATCTGGCAATGCGAGCTGAACTCAACATCCAGAATGTAAATCCAAATTATAACACAATGTCATCATAATCATAAATAAAATCTGAATTTTAAGCCTCACCTGTGTTCCAAGCTGGTATACTCAACGCTGGTGCTGAAGGGCCGCAGTGCATCTCAGTTTGATGCTCTCTCTCACTCTAACACACAAACTAAACCTGCCAGTTAACAGCTGAAACCCCAAACCTAAAGCTGCTCATTCACAGATAAGGTGAGTGCAGTATCATGTAGACCTGTTGTTCTGCTGTATTCATATTAGGAACTCTAAGCATATTTCTTCTATGGGAAAATGAATGATGTTCTCAAAAATCGCTTCCACAGTCAATACATTGTGCAGTATGTACATTTTTTCTCCAAATGCTGCTGGATCCTCTGAATTATGAGGCTGGATGAAATACACACATTGCCAAAGTTAATAAAGGTTGTCACCAAAATACCTCCACAAAAGCAGTCAGCTCTGTTAAGTATTTCATTGCACAAGAATGCTGGCTTTCTTATAGCTTGTGTGCAGAAATATTCATATCCTGACTTAACAACCTTGTAATTCAGAGGATTCTATAATATTCTAAAAATGTATGTAGGAAAAAAGCAACTGTATCAGTTTTGAAGCAATATTTGGCCCTCTTGATGTTGCCAGTTTTGAAAAAGGCATTCATTTTACCTGTAGAAAAAATGTCCTTGTGCCAGCTACTAAATGACATTACTTCAGAGGTCTTTTGATGTATCCATGTTCTTCCCACAAACATGTTCTTTGTAACAACTGTCAGAGAAAACGTAGTCATGTCCAGTCTTGGCCCTTAGCTTGGACACCCCAAATCACACAATACCACTAACTGGGAGGATGGCAAAAAATATCAACCTTTAGAGTATGTTACTGATCTCAACCACACTGTCACAATGTTGGGGCAGATTGAGAATAACTGCTTAGAACATATATATTTGTGGGTGGAGCATAGATAGGTCAATTCTGAACTATTTGTCTCTGGTGACAGAACAAAACAAAAAATACCATAACAAGGAACCAGACACAAGCTCAAAAAACAAAACTCTAGGCTGGAAGAAAAAGCTGTTTTGAAGGGAGTTAACTTTGTGAGAAGACAAGGGAAGGTATTAGAAAGTCAGTGAGGAAACACTCTCAATCAAAGTGCCCAGCTGAGTTTTGAACACGCTCCCAGATTCTCTCAGCGATCACCTGTCTCCTGAGCGCTAATGATGGTCTGCCATCGCAGTCTGTTGCCCACTTTTTCAAAATAAGTTTCGGGACAGCCTCGCTTGGAAAACATAACGCTTTGAAGCTTCCAAGGCATTATCTGTGACCAATTAAGCTGTTGTTTGGTGAGAGGCATGTGGAATATGACAGTAAATTGTGCCCATTCCAGACATCGAGAGCTTTCGGAACAATAGTCAGATCTCAAGGAAAGAATGTGCCATTAAATTGATCTTTATAATTACGGCCGTGGCTGCCCCAAAGCTTCCATTAATCAGACCTCATCACTCCAAAGGTCATTCCAATCGCCCGGTCTCTGTTCTCTACTGTCAGTCGGAGGTCCATGAGGAGGCATAAGTACCGTATCAGCGGTTAGAAAAGCCGCTCTCCCGCCACGGGCATTAGTCATACCAAGATGCCGGAGGGACACAGCAACAAGCATGAAAATCTGATGCCGAATAAAGGCGAGCACACGTCGTACATTTCCTCTGTTTTGGGTGAAATTACAGGTGAGATCAATCATTAAAGGTGGCAAAATATTTCTTCCTGCTCTGCTCCTCCACATTCTCAGCATGTTCCCTCTCTGTAATGAGACAGTAGCGCAGGACTGGGAGAGCGAGAGAAAATGGGGAAAAATGTGTGCAATTGAACCAGTTCAGCCAGAGAGATCTGGCAGCATCGTTTGGTAGTGAACTGTAATAAAATATCCTCATTAAAGGGCAGGGTAAGATTTCCATTCAGATGGATGCACCATAGTCATCGACTGATGGAATGTGTGTTTGTATGTGCGCGTGATGGTGTGTGTGTGGTTACATGGTGAGGTTAGAAGAGGTGAATTCATTCCGGTGCAGGTAATTACATTGGTGTCACTGTTTTTTTTCCCCACCGTGTTTTTCCAAAGTGGAGTCCCCGCTCGTAAAAGGTCTTTGTTGATGATTTGCACGCTCCATAGACTTGCCCGCCGGCCCATAAAAAACGACATGTCACATTCTGCTGACCTCGATGACCCCAATCTTTGCACTACATGCCGTGCCAACTGCCCTCTGTCTACTTGGGCTTGAACCACAACCCATCCGACACGCACATGCGCTACACACCTCTTCAACCCCATGATGTCTGGGTTCCCTGTGTCATTGGTTCTGCTTTTATCTGACCTTCAGCAGGGGGTTGCCCTTACACCAAACCAGCACTACAGTGTAATTACTGTTAAAAAGATGTCGCAATTAATAACACCTAATCAATCTTATTTGTGCATTTGCATACTTGTGTGTACGCAATGTTGAGGAGTAGGTGTGTTCCGATTCCGTTTTTTGATTTGATCTTAAACATACATCGGCCGAAAATGAGTGTCACTGAGATCTTAGTTTAAGGTTTGTAAAACTTATCCAGGGTAGCTATGTTAGCCTGCCAGTTAAAAGGTAATTCTACCAATTTTTCTACATGAAATCACTAAGATGAAGTCAGTGATTTTGACCAACAAACTTGCTTGTATCCGTTTTATTTATAATGCTGATAATGTTTAAACAGTGGTACACCACCACCAAAAAAAAAAAAAAAAAAAAGGAATCTTAGGGAGTTTTCAGATTCACCTCATCTAACCTAACTGCTCAAACATCATCACATGCACATAGAAACATATCGATGACTGAAGTGCATCCATCTGAAAGACTTACAATTCCATACATTTTGACTTACAACTCCCAAGATATGCCTCTCATTCTGAAAAAGGCCAAAACTATTGTAAAAATGTCTCAAGCATGAGGCAGTTTCATAGCTCGTTCACATAATGGCTTTCTGTTAGAATATTTTAAAAGTGTTAAACCATTACAGCTAGTTGGTTATCATCACCACCGCTGTGAACAATTCTGACTCAGTATGTTTCCGTAGAATAGAGCATTTTACATTGGTCTACTCTGATTGACTTTATTCACATTTTAACCAGAGAATTATGCTTAAAATTGGTTAAATTGCTGAAGAAAAGTGCTTCATGTTAGTGGTGAAGGATTATAACCTGCTGTTGGGTTCTTGATTTTAAAAAATTATATATTTAATGAAATATTTTTTTCTGCATCTGATCAGAATCTTATCTCATCCAAAGAAAATCAACACTCCACTTCCACTGACATTAAGAGTGTGCACATAAAACAAACACTACATAAAGAGGCCCCGCCACACACAAAGAGAAGCTTTTAGGCCACCAGAGCTTTTAAAGGTGGGAAACAAAGGCTGGATCAGTTTCAAGGAGAAGGACATCACAGGTAAGTTATGACTCTTTTCTGGCCCCCAGTGAATGGCCTCTTTTTTCCTATCGCCGGCATCCTCTCTCCATCACTAAGGGAAAATAATCTACAGCGCTGTGGAGTAATTCTACATGAATGAGTTTCTTATTACTGAATTCTGGCCAACTAGGCCTTGGAGTTGACAGTTCAGCGGAGCAGTGGACAGGCGACAGGGAACAGAGGGAGCGAGAGGAAAAGTTACAGCGTCACTCAGAGGCTTTACTGCCCCTTCTGATCTGAACAGTAGATAAATAAAGAAAGAACTGCGAAAGCTGCTGGGAAATGAGAGACTGCTGGCAGCCGGGTGTGTAACAGTGACAAAGGCTGAGAGACATCTGAAGAGAGGGAAAGGGAGAAAGAGAGGAAGAGAGAGAGAGAGAGAGAGAGAGAGAGAGAGAGAGAGACAAGGAAAGAAAGAGACAAACACATGTATATATGGTGCACCCTTTCTTCTGGCACTAGAGGGCACTTAGGCTACACACATCGTTTACGCAAAGAAGCCTTTTAGTCTGAACTGCGCTTCTCTTTATATAACATCTCTCACCCTGCAGTGCAACTACACTATAGATCTACATCCAGCTTCACAGCAGCCTCAGTATCCCAAAAGGTTCGATTCACCACTGCTGGAAATAGTATAAATGGGTTCTATTTCTATGGAAACTGAAAGGTCACGAACAAAAGAACATTCTGACAGTGTCTTGTCATAACACACGGTCTACATCTGACAGGTTGACCCAGCTGTCTTTCAGACCAGCCCTTCTTCATCGCATCAAGAGAATGCAGCCTCACTCAGAATTTTTTTTTTTTTAACATCAGGATGTGGGGTCACGCATAATTTATACCAATTAGCCAAAACATCATGACCACCTGGCTAATATGCTGTGGGTCTCTGGGCAGCCCCAAAACAGCTCTGACCCAGGAGGTGTAAACTATAAAACCCCTGAGGGTTCCCTTTGGTATGTGGCACCAAGGCACTAGCAGCAGATCCTGTGGATTGGACTAGTTTGTCCAGCACGTGCCTGATTGGATTGAGATCTGTGGAATTTAGAGGCCAAGGCAACAATTTCAAATCTCTTTCATGTTCCTCAAGCTATGTACCTCAAACATAGCTTGGGTAGTCTGACAGAGCCCATCTGATCTGCAGTAGTGTTTAGGTTGGTGGCAAGGGCCAAATTGATGTCGACTTGAGTGCTCAGATCAAGGGTTTGTCTTCTTCCCACAGTTCAGCTACTTTAAGGTGCACCCTGTGATGACACAATTGTTCAACTGCACACACACAGCCTGTGTAACCGCCACAGAACAAAAAACATTACCAATGCAATGGGCAGCTTTGGAGCAGCCATACATGACCCCAAGGTCACCATGGCCAATGACAAGTGTTGGTTAGAGGGGATTTAGAGAGTAGAGGCTGTTACTGTAGCAAAGATGTGACAAACTGACTTTTGAAACTCTTTTCTTCAGAAGAAACATTGGGTGAGTAAAAGTCAACTTTGGGTGAAACTGGGTGATTCCACAGCTGATGTAGAATTTATGTCCAACTGACAATATATTTTCAAGTATTAAATAAAGGTATGTAAAGGTAAAGCCCATAGTAAACACAGGCAAAATGTTCTTCACAACAATTTACATAACTTAACCTATAACAGTGACAAAAGAGCATTTGTGTCTGTTGCGGCCAACTGTAAATAAACCTACCTTCAAATACATTATTGAAAAACTGAAAACACTTTCAATATCTCATGTCCAGAACATTTTTTTTTAAAAACATGCATTTTAGTCACGATATGTATTTTATGTACATCACTAAAATGTCCTTAATTTCATCAAATTATATGCCAAAAAAATAATTTTTTTAAAGACATTAGCCGACGTAAATTTTATATTTATAAAGAGGTGGGCTAGCACATTTGAAGGGCTTTCCTCGATTCAAAGATGAAAAACAACGATGAGAAAAATAGAATTACAAGGGCTAAATGGTACCCTAATCACGGAATCACCTAATCATTAGGTACCTAATCCTAAACCTAACCTTAGTAACCAAAGGGAAAGGGGATTGCCCAATAATTATATACATGGGTTTTGTAATAAAGCATTTTACAAAGTCAAGATCATTTTGTTGTCTTGGCAATGTCCTCATATTAAGGAAGCCCATGGAAAATTATCAGCTCCACTGGCCCAGCAAACCTCCTATGACCCACGGCCACACAAAGCCAACGAGGCCCTGTTCGCTGATAATGACCCCTGAAATAATTAAGAAATCAATAAGCGAGTGTCGTTCTTTCTTACGGAGGAGCCAGGCACCATGGCTAGCGTGTGGTTTAAATGCAGTGTCTGGGACAGAAACTTCAATAGAGTGGCATTATCACCCTGGCCTTCATTATTCAGCTCCAGAACCATGCGTTATGTTGCCTAGCACACATTCACCAGAGAGATAATTTCAGACAGTGGGACAGACGCACGGCCATTGGCTTTTGTCTACAAAGCTTCCCCTCGCATTGATTCTGGGAAATCGGGTCTTTTTTCACCCATGTGATCCTCGAGAGGGCAAAAATTCAATGCGCTTGAAGTACTTGATCGCTACATTTAGAGCAGGCCTCTCGGGTACAGATCGAATTCAGTTTGCAGCAGATGCTGGGAGTTAACGGATACAGCAGGGACATAGATACTGACCTATCTGCACACCCATGTGAATTTGTTGGCTTGACTCAACTTAATCATCCCAAAAAACAGCGCACAGTAAGTGCACTAAATTTCACGGTGAATAATAGCTTCCTTAAAGCAATGGCTTCAAGTTTCTCCTTACCCCAAACACGAGGGCTGTGTAATATAATATACTAATTAAGTTAGTTGTCCACAAATTCCAGGAGTTATTTTGTTCAGTGGTCCAGTTTGGCTCAGTTCAGTCAAAAATCTAATGCACACAATTTTCCCCTTTGCCCTAATTAAATCTGTCAGTTAAGACTTATCGGTGTCTGAAGGTTGCTACTTCAGTTTAGCACTGGGGTTAGGAGTTTAATGAAGCTATAGAGATTTATAGTTGACAGTTTATAATCTAGCAAACTGAATTCCCAAATATGAACCACACAGTATTAAGTACTATCACATAGACCTGCTCATATAGTTTATGACACCGTATAACACACTACTATCGATAAAATTAGACAAAAGGCCATCATGTAACTAAAGTCAGTAGTATCAGACATCTTAATACTGGATTTTGCTACACACTTTTTTGTTTTTTAGGTCAAACTAAACACTTCAGACACCAAACATCATCACTTTAGAAAAGCCACATGGGAACGTTAAACATAAAAATAGAAATACAAAATAATCTCCAGAACAAAACAGTATTCATGGAAGCATAAGACTTTAGTACTTTATATCCCTTTATATCAAACCAGTTAGAAAGGAGATTGTCCTTCATCCTGTCCCTCATCTCTCCATCGCTGCATTAGCCAACAGACGGGCTAAGCAGTACCAGAGGAGGGCGAGAGGAGAGAGAGGGACGCAGGGGGAGAGAGAGTCGAGGCAGAAAGAGAAACAGGAGAGGGGGAGGACGCATATGGAAGGATACAGCTGTCCTCTGTGTAAGGGATGGGAGTGGTGCTGCCCGCAGTAAGATAGCTGTAGAAGGACACCTCCAGGGTGTAGCAGTAGGATGTGTCATCCAACAGGCCGCCCAGGAAGCGCCGGCCAGTACCCGCCTTCACCACGTCACGGTTAAATGAGGTGCTGGACTGCAGGGAGGACACACATGCGCACACACACAGGTTTATTTTTAAGCCCTGTCAGGATGTAGGGTGATACATGTGTCCCCTATGTATATAAGTACCTAAACGTAACAGGAACTTTCTACGTCTAATGTTAAATTTAACCTCTGCAACTTTAACAAAATAATTTTGAAATAAAAGCACTTCAGAAAGTACTAACAATAAGATTCTTGCTCTTTTGCTTGCTTTCCCCACATAGATGAGACATTTCTGTCCTGAAAACACATGAAAACCAACTCCACACATGTTTATAGGAATCACATGACTGGTCAGATCAACATGTATCAACAGACTGGTTTGTTTTGGCTTATACAATGACAAGACTGAACCACAAGCAAGAGAGTGTGTTGTTGGGAAAGAGATAACACTTTATAGCGGTACTTTACAGACTCTCATGTCGTCTCCACAGAGGCGACGCTGTTCAGAAAAAGATTGTAGAGCTATTGTGTACATTAGTGTGCTTTAATAATTAATGCTACTTTTCCTATGATGCCATTTGAGTGGGCGTCATGCGTCTTTTCCCTGCAAGCCACTTTCGCTCCTGTTGTGTGCTTAGTCTGCACATTGCAGAAGTTTCTGGGGGTTTCCTTGGCTCAGCCCTAATGGCTGGTAAACGTTTGCTGTGTGTGCTAGAGGTGACTGATCTGGTGTCAGTGTGACATGTAGCTAGCGGCTAAGTGCAGCTGAGACAAGGCCCTCTCCAGAGGCAGCACTGCGTCAATATGCTGCCTGAACTTTGGGCTGAGCTGGGTGCTGAATAGGCAGAGAATCAGGGCAGCAAGCCAGCTAGAGAAGTGCCCTCTGTCCCCTTGTGCCACACACACAGACACACACACAGACACACACACACACACACACACACACACACACACACACACACACTCCACAGCAATTCTTTACATACAAACTCCATGAGGACTCAATGATATATACACTACCTTTCAAAAGTTAACTAATGCTTTAGGCATTTTCTGCAATGCACTGCTGCATGTTCATCAAACCATCCATCAAAAGAACATTTTGCTCCAGTTTCTGAGATTCAAAGCAATCCCATATTGCAAAAAAAATATATATATATACACTGGCAAGTGAAATCTTAAATCAAGTGAATATATATCTACCATATCTCATTTTGTCAATGTTAAAAAATGTTACAATATATTTTACTTCTTTGCAGACTTGTTTTGACAGTTTTATGTAATAAAAGTATCTTATTTATTGCCAGATAATTTGCTTGTTTTAAGTATTATTTCTAAAAGATGCAAGATTCAGACAGCCATGTCTTGAAATGATTGTGCTTCAATAGAATGAGACATGTTTAGATGTATATATAGGCGAGCTTTTGTCACTCACTTTAAAGGGTCCATATAATCTGCTTAGTCTCATAATATTAAGTAACTGCAAATACAGAGCAGTAGCTACTGCAACAGAGAAAGATGTATTTAAAAATAATCACACACACATACACACAGTGGGGGCCAACGCAGCCCACCTTCTGCAAGTGGCTCGCGCCAACTACGCCATATCACAGACAGCATGACATTTGTGCGTGTATAAGACAGACTGAAATGGGTGTGAGTGCTCTTTGTGTCAGGCTGAGAGAAGAGAAGGAGCACTGAATGGTTGACTGAACAGTAAAGGTTATTCCTCTGGCTATACGCTACTGGACACAGCTGTGAAATGTCACACTGTGTGAGCTCTGAAGGTCACGGGTGCAGGTCAGAGAAACTCAACGCTGACAAAACACAGTGAACTACAAATACAGCATTATGGCTGGTGGATGATCAGAAGAATAAGAAGATATAAATCATATATATATGATTTATATCTTCTTATAAACAGGCTGATTTTATTACTGTGCCTTTATGTCTCACATATGTAAATGATCTTTGTTCTGATTCGCTATGCTTCATTGCAGCTTACGCCACAATTAGTCCAACCAGAAACACTTTCTATAATCTTGCTGAATCGATATGAAAGTAATAAAAACATGTGAATGAGTTTGTTTTGTGACATCACAAACACAGTAACAACAAAGCAGGCTATTTTTGCAGCATTATTTCCATATATGGGCAGTGTGGGAATGGTATGTTTTGACACTAGCAGTGGTTACATACTTTATCATCCATTTATATTTACTAAGAGGTAAAAATCTTTTTTTTTTTCATAATACGGTTAGAATAAAGCATTACATTCTTGTTTTATCTGTATACAGTCTATATTTTGCTAGAATCAGTAAGATAAGTGCATCGGACAGAACACTAACATATGAGTTACTTCAGTAGTAAGGAACAATTCTGCACCAGATACTACAGTGCTGTATGCTCCATGTTCATTCCTGCTCAACCATACACGCGCATAAACACGCACGCGCGCACACACACACACACACTCACACCCATGAAAGCCCCTCATCAGTATGCTGTTCATAATGTGCCTGAAAGATCTTCCGTGGAGAAATGGCTAAAGACGTCTCTGCACCCTTATAGACAAGTCATCAGCACTATTGAGTCTGCTTATTGTCTCGTTGTGCACATTTGAAAAGGTTAGAGGAAAAATAGCACCCAGCAAGCAGATCATTTCAGAAACTAAAAAAAAATTGGTAATTTACACAGCGCACTGAATTTTTGAAAAATGCCAATAATGATAATGAGAGAAGTGCAGATAGAAAAACAGAGGAGATGAAAGAATAAAAGCTATTTCCCAATGCGGATGGAGCAAATAGTTAAACAGCAGACTGTCATGGTGAGGATTTAATAACTGGTGTGATTAATAAAAAATGCACCTTTAGCTGTCAGTTGTATTCAAAAGGGAAGGATTAAGCAAAGATTATGGCTGGATGCTCGACTTCAAATAAACTTGCACAGTATTGTGAAACATGTGTTGATTGCTGAATATAGTATGTACCACTATTGCACATTTAAAATTCAAATTATAGTCTGCCACAAAGTAACTACAAAATGACCTTAAAGAGAGTGTAAAGTAACCTGTGATAAGAAAGTAAGAATACACTGTTACTGTAAAAGTAACCCTACATTACTGTATTACATCTACCTTTAGTATTAGTAGTAAGCTGTTAATATTTTTACACAGCAGGACTTTTAACTGATGCTAGAGCCTAAATATAAGCACAGTTGTATCAGTATTGGTGAGCTGGCAGGGAAGAGAGAGAGAGAGAGAGAGAGAGAGAGAGAGAGAGAGATACAAACTCCCGAGAGAGAAGTCGGGTGCGTTGTAGCACAGCAGGCGGGGGAAGACAGCTTGTCTCTGCACGCGCTCTTCCTCCTCAAACACGTTTCCATACATGAAGCCGTTCATCATGGTGGAGTGAGCATGTACATCAATGTAGAACTCCAAACTCACTTTCTGCAGTGAGACAGAGAGGGAGAGAGAGAGACAGAGAGAGAGAGGCAGACAGAGAGAGACAGAGACAGAGACACAGAGAGAGAGAGAGAGAGAGAAACAGACAGACAGACAGATTAAGAGGGAGAGAGAGAGAGAGAGAGAGAGAAAGACAGAGAGACAGACAGATAGACAGCCAGACAGAGAGAGGGAAAGACAGACAGACAGAGAGAGACAGAAAGAGAGACAGACAGAGAGAGAAAGAGAGAGAAAGGGAGAGAGAGGCAGACAGAGAGAGACAGTGAGAGAGAAACAGACAGAGAGAGGGAGAGAGAGAGAGAGAGAAGGAGAGACAGACAGATAGAGAGGAAGAGACAGAGACAGAGAGAAAGGGAGAGAGAGAGGGAGAGACAGACAGATAGAGAGGAAGAGACAGAGACAGAGAGAAAGGGAGAGAGAGAGGGACAGAAACAGACAAAGACCCATTGTCAAGTCTTGAGAAAAAGAGTTGGGCTTGGCCAGTAAATCAGTGTAAATCCTAATCGTAATCCAGTTTTTGTATCTCTGTATTTGAAAAGCATCCCAGGTGGCTCCTCATGAAGTTGCCTGAGAGAATGCAAAGAGTGTGTAACACTGAATCAAGGCTAAAGACTGCTTTCTAAATTATGTAAAACTCATTTTCATTTATTATACACTCTGAAATCCATATGTGTGATTTCATAGCTTTCTTGTATTACCACTCTGAAATATGAAAAACATGGAATATGGAAAATAACAACACAAAATAAGCACGAAAAACTTATCTGTGAGTAGATGTGTCCAAACCTTTGACTGCTATAATGCTCACAGCAGGTAAAAAATCAACTTTGCATAAAAGCAAAACACATTCAATTATAGATGTAACTAATAAAAGCCAAATAATACAAATATCTTACACTTTAATCTTAGTCTTAATCTTCCGAAGTGACAGTTTAATGAACACTCAAATTTACACCGATGTAGTCAATTAGCCAAGATTCTGAGACTTTTGTTGTTTCATCTTTACATTGGAATAGATGGACAAAAGTACTGCTAGAATCCTGAAGCCAGAATTTTGTCTCTACTTTTGTTCATTTTGATAGATAATCTTAACCTACTTGAGATAACTTATCGTCTTGATACAGATAGGTAGGGGTCTCAGACGGGCTCAGAAATCAAATATTTTCTCTTTGAAATCAAATAATATAGTATTTTGCAAAGAAAATAGATAAGATAAATGACTGCAGACAACGGCACTCTTTTATTAGGCAAGGCAAATATTCGTATGTCAGATTTTATTTGGACACAGCTGGGGCTGAGTGGGAATATTTAGGCCCAACAATGCTAATTAGCATGCATAGTTTTATTTTACCAGTTAGCTACGTCACTAATTAATAAACTATAGAAGAAAAGCTTGACATGCTTCACTGACTGCATTAGGGGTTGAGGGGAAAATCTGTGTACATTAGATTTGTTCACCACACGAATGTTTTATGAGTGGTTATCGAATGAGGAGAGGACCGTCCTGCGGTTTAGCAGGCCGTGCCCCCTTAGTTTTCCCTTCAGCTTCACTGTGCAGACGGAGGGAAGGTGCGGCCATGCCGATGCTAAGCAGTCGAAACGGTGCGAGCGGGGACGATCACTCACCATGTTATAAAGGGGCGACAGCGGCTCTCCCGCTGGCCATTTCATAAGCTGCCTTTAATAACCGCGGCATGGTTGAGAGAGATTCATTTATGTTCCTTAGTCAGCGAGCAAACCTAATGCCCCTGTATCTGGACTCAGGGCCAACGGCATAAAACGAATAATTAATTTGGTCTGCGGCATGGGTACAATAATAACTGTCAGCAACCAGGAACAGAAAAAAGTAAATAAATAAATAAAACTAAAAATCCCACAGCAGAAACACAATGGTCTCTAGTAAAGTGAGGAGGTAGTTGGCTGTCATTTGAAAGAGAATATTTACAGACTGTAGGACACAGAGAGAAAGAAGAGAGGATGGAAAAGTGTGTATGCTTCTGTGAATGGGGAAGGAAGAAGAATGTGGGAGTGTGAAGGCAGTGTGTGTGTGTGCGTGTGTGTATCACAGAAAAGGCTTTCATCTGCAGAAAAAAGCATAGCTCTGCTAACAGCACGCTGCCGGGATGAGGAACGAGAGGAAAACCCTTCAGAAGCGCCTCCGCCGCAGCCCACACTCCATCGTGGCTCTATAGTGGCCGCTGCAGTGCAGGAGACTGTGCGCGGCTCGTGGGCTCCGACACGGCGGTCATGTCATTAAGCCTGAGCTGGGAGAGAGGATGAGAGGGACGCAGTGTGGGGTTTGTGTAAGACGGCCGATCACACTGTTGAGTGGGCTGAGGCGGCGCTGTTTGGAGAGCCAGCGTTTGATGAGCTTCAGTGCTCTGTCTGCGTGGTGTGTGTGCGTGTGTGTGTGTGTGTGAGTCACCACTCCTCTGTGACAAGGACGGGCATAGAGTGTCCTGCTATGCGCGTCTCATCAGAGCCGGACAGTAATACCTGTTTAGTTTGGGATTGCTCTCTTTTCCTCCATTTACCCAGTATTGCAGCCTGTATGTGTTTGATAGTGGATACAATTTCACCCCTGACCCCACTTTCTCTCTCCTGCTTTGTACAGCAGGACTATGCCAGGCTTTTGTCGTCACGTTACACATTCCAAAGCTCACCTTGTCAGGTGGAGTGAGAGACAGACAGACAGACAGACAGAGAAAGAGAGAGAGAGAGAGAGAGGAGAAAAAGAGAGAGAGAGAGAGAGAGGAGAAAGAGAGAGAGAGAGAGAGAGAGAGAAAGGAGAGAGAGGGAGGAAGTAGGTAAATTAGCCAAAAAATGCCAGGGGGAGAAATGTTGGGGGTAGAACTAGAAAATTAGGTGTAGAAGAGAGAGACAGAGAGAGAGGGAATGAGGCAGAGACAGAGAGAGAAGGTGGGGGGAAGAAAGAAGAAGAGAAAATAAACTAATAGGTGAATTTAAGAAAAATATAATAATGTGTTAGAGAGAGAGAGAAAGAGAGAGACAGAGAGAGAGAGAGA
>JBBPCX010000016.1:13120202-13130372 GCA_037974365.1 Hydrocynus forskahlii | reverse complement strand
ACACACATACACACACACACACACACACACACACACACACACACACACACACACACACACACACACACACACACAGAGCATGCTTCTTCCTGCCACCCTAAGTGCAGCATACAAAGACTACAAACGGGAAAAAAAGGGAAAGCGAAGAAAGGAGGAAAAATGAACGTCCACAAGAAGGCCGTGGGTTTCGAGGAGCAATATCCATCTGGCCATCCTGACAGGAACTAATACATTTGTTTCAGATGGAAAATTAATTTTCTAATATTAAAAAGGTCAGAAATGAACCATGGCAATGCCGTCCCTTTTGTCATCTTTAACAAATTATCCAAAATGGCGTTGTCAGATTGGTGGGGAGATGTTTGCTATGATGAATGTTCCCAGTAATCAGCCAATCAAAAAGAATCCCCCGCTCTCCTTGATAAATGGGGTGGAAAAGCGGCATTTTGCCAAGGAGATAGGCCCATTTGTTTCTTTATTTCTTCTCTTTTTTTCAAAAAAAAGGGGGAAGAAGAAGAAAGTCCTGTGCTACCCAGGTACAGATTATATTTACTTGCATGACTGACTTTTAGCCATTTTCTCCCTTGACCAGTGCTCAGATTCGGGTGTAATATGGCGTGCTGTTTTTGTTTGAAAACCATTCAGGTGACTTTACTTTCCGCAAGATTGATTGAAAGTAAAACTGTGTGTGTGTCAAATGAAAGTGAAAGTGTCCAAGTGTTTTTCTCCCCCCCCACAAAAGTAGAGAAAGCTAACCGACTTCACTTCTTTCTTTAACTGTTACGGAAAAAAGAACCGATTTTTGTTCAACAGCTAATCTGGCATTCACGTATAAGAGATTAATACAGAGTGATTTAAAAATAAATCTTCTGGGAGGAAAGAGTAATGGGAAAAGAATATCTCAAAGAAATGGGCTCTTTCTTGGGATTACAACTTCTAGTACTTACATTTCCTTCAAATTAGATAGGCCTGGAGACGTAATCTGGTTTATTAAATAGGTTGAGATAATACTAAAATAATGATAACATTTTTTGTCTAAAACTCTGCTGCTCACTAAATCCCTAACGTCAGTTCCTAAAACTGTCAGACAAGATTTTAGTAGGAACAGAGGTTTTGAAGAGGAACAGGCCTCAATAGAATTAACACATGTACAGTTGTATAATACATGCAGCATATGTGCAGTAGTATTTAAAAGTGAGCATTTCATATATATTTCATATATATATATATATACGATATATATGAAATATATATATCGTATGCATATATATATATATATATGCATGTACTTAGGACAAGTCTAATTTTTCTTTCAAATGGAGCTTGTTTCGCTAGAGTATGGGAACTTATTTACACATACGACTGGGAAACTGTTGAACACTTGCAAGACTAGCATGAGTGAGTGTAACACAAGTTAGCTTTGCATCTACGCTTGTGTGAGTGATTGTGTGTGTACAGCAGTATGGGATGGCAGAATACACAGCATGGGCAATGAGTAGAATACTGTAGTCACATGCCAGAAGGCTGGCAGTGAGACTGGCAGGTTAAGCTGAGTGCTGTGTCTGATGTGATTAACTACAGGAAGAGTGGCACTGCCAGCATGACACGTGTGTGTGTGTGTGTGTGTGTGTGTGTGTGTGTTAGACTTTGTGAGACCCCAGGACTTACTGTGGTAGAGCAGGGCCAGGCCAGCAGGGCTCTCTCCTATTTGTGTGTGTGTGTGTGAGTGTGTGTGTGTGTGTGTGTGTGTGTGTGTGTGTTGTGGTGCTGACAGTGTAAGAAATGGGCCAAAGGAAAAGGCCAAATACTACAAACACCACCACACTACTGACAGTTTGGGCACGTGGATGCTAATGAGTTTGCTATGCTTTCTCAGGACTGAATGGCCCTTTTCATTCTGCATTATACCTCTATAACGTTGGATGGCATTTTTTATGCTCTACTTCATATTTTTGTTTTTTGCCCCATCCTTCTGCATTAAGAATATGTTTTACTATTTTGTTTCCCTTTTATCTGTAATGTGTAAGCATATTTCTACTTTTCCACTATCAATTTGGGAAGCTGCCATTATCAAAATAAGTAAAAATACATTTATTATATATATATAAAAAAATGCTATTAGAAAGTTATGAGATATTGACATGACAGCAATATCTCAAGGGAATGTGTTATATTAACACCCAAATATTCTCATCCATTAATGTACAGAGGAGGGTGAGTGAGTTGGGTATGAGTATAATCTGACCAGTTACAATAAAACCACCCACCTAAAAGTGTGTAAGTCCCCATTAGCACCAAAACAGCTCTGTCCCATCAAGGCACAGACGCTATAAGATCTCTGAAGGTGTGCTGGGGTACCTGAAGTTTGATTCTTTTAAAAGAAAATGTTATTCATCAGACAAGGCCACCTTCTTCAATGGTCCTGTCTGGAAGGTCACATACCATTTGTAGGTGCTTCCAGCAGTGAACAGGGGTCAGCATGGGCACTCTGACCGGTCTGCAGTGCCCATGACCCTCTCTCTGACTTACTGGTAGTTCTTTCTTGGCCCACTTTTGGTAAGTTCTGACCACTGCACACCAGGAACACCTCGCAAGACCTGCTGTTTTTGCATCACAATTCGGCCCTGCTCAAAATTCCTCAGATTCTTAATCTTGCCCATATTTCCTGTTGTCAACATGTCAACTGCAAGAACTGACTGTTCACCTGCTTAATATATTCTTGACAGGTGCTATTGTAATGAGATGTCTTTCACTTCACCTGTCAGCGGTTTTAATGTTGTGGCTGATTGGTGTTTATCTATGTGGGAGTGTCAAAGAGTTTTAGCATATGAGTAGTTGATTGTTTGTTTGTTTGTGTGTATTTATGTGTGTGTGTGTGTCTCTGTGGAGTGTGAGGGACATGGTCAGATCATTGTGCAATGAAGGATCCCATCGATCAGCGTGTCAGCGCTGGGGGAAAAGGTTAAGCCGCTGAGCGTGCCCCCGCTCCCCTCGCCAATCCTCCTGCTCTTATCAGGATTTTGAAAGAGCAGCAAAGGGCAGGCCATTCCCAGGACAGCCCCTGACCTTCACTCATCACACACCTCACTTGCTCGCCCGCCATAATTAACACTCGGCCCGGAACAGACGGCCCCTGCGCCCAAACAAAAGAATGTGCAAGCGCGGGGGAGAGAGGACGCAAGAGCGAGGGGAGACGCACCTGAGCAGGAGAGGTTTTAAAAGAGACACACACACACACACACACACACACACACACACACACAAATACACATATACACGCAGAAAAAGATGCTGAGTCAAAGTCCCCCAGTGTTAGAGCTATGAAAGCAGAGCATGGGGGCTTCGGTGGAACGCAGGCCCAAGTGCTGAACTAAGCTTTTCCAACATGCACTGAGCTCTCACCTGCTGCTTGTTTGAGATGCTGCATATGTCTTAAACCGTGCCTGTGCTCTGTGATTAAAAGAAAAGCTTTACTGGTATGCTGTCTCATTTTCGAGGAAAAGGAAATGATGAAATTTGTGAGAATTGTTTAGACATGGAAATTAAACAGAATTTGTGTGTTTGTGTGCGTGTGCGTGTGTGAGCCGTCACTCACAGGATCCTGGTTCATCTGGACGATGAGTTGTTTGACAGCATGGAGAGTGGGGTGAGCCCATGGTGAAGGGTCCTGCCAGTGGCGGTTTAGGTCAAAACCCATCAGAGAGCACCTACAGCAAACAAACAAGTAAACAGGACAAGTAAACAATCAACCATTACAGCCACACAGCCCAGGATCAACCACTCTAAAAGTCATTCTAGTAGTAAATGTAGAGAAATAACTACAACAACAACAACAGCAACAAGAAGAATACTTATAATATTTGTTTAGGATCTTAGAAAGTATTTACTGTTTAAAGGAATAGTTCAACAACAACAATAATATAAAAATATATATAATAATAAATAAAAATCGAAATTACACTTTCTGTCTTACTCCAAATGTAGACCAACCAAGTCATGTTGGATATCAGTTTATTGATTCTTCACCTTTCCACTGGAGTTTCAAGGCTAATGTAATGGAAACTAATAGCCAGAGATAGACTTGGTGCTTTTGGGGTCCTAGAGAAAGTCAAAATCAATATAAGACTTTCTTTGAAAAGCTTCCTGCTGTGGTCAGAAGTAAAACTCCCTGGTGTGGGCTCAGGCAAAAGCCTTTATTATGTTCCACATATTGGTCGGTCAACATTTCTGGCAAAAATGCTGGGTCATGAGAATGGTAACATTAGTTTAGACTACCATTAGTATTTTTGATTAATATTAATTAACTGGAGTGACCAGTAGCAGCTTCAGCCACTTCTTTGTGTTTTTGTCTAACACCTCTTTCTCTCATCACATTTCTCTTAAATTTTCTCACTTTCTTGGGCTCCATTAGAATAATATCATTTTGGGCTTTCAATAGTACGGATTAAGAAGCGAAGGTATTATGGTATCTGTTTGGTGCCCACTGTCCCTTCCAAACAAAGTTTATTTAGTTTGTCCCTGCATTTGGTTAACCTGTGGGGGGCAGCAGTGGGCCCCTAACCTCCAGTGTCCAATGCATTTGCATAGTTTTCATGGCTGTCAAGACCACCAAATCAGTTGTAGCTCTTGAAATCTGAATTTTACTTCTGTCTATATTTATAGATAACAGAAACACATAAGCATGTTTATCTGGAAGTATCTGGAAAGCCTGAAAGCTGAGGTGAGTGTGTGATGGTATAGGCATGCAGTCGGCACAATGTCAATTAGTGAACTTTAAGTTTCCATTACTAGTTAGCTACATTAGTGTCACAGTTCCAGTGCAAAACCAGCGGAAAAATCATGGGTTACAAAACTACTCCTATAAAAGTGACAAAGCCACTAGTAAAGTAAAGAAAGTTCTTTTTTGTTTGTGGAAGCTTTAAAGTAACATCAGCCAGACTGCTTGTTTCTGTGCTATCCTGCAGGTCTCTGGCAGGACACTGAATGCTGCCCTGCTCCTCTAGCAGATGCAGGCAGATGGGGGACAGAGAGACAGACGGACCTCTGAGCCCCAGTGAGGGCACGGGTACATCAAGCTGATACAGAGCATCCGTGACTTTGAGCGGCCTGGCATCAATGTCCCTGCCTGTAGAACCTTACTAATCCCCTAGTCAGCACGGATTGATCCTGTGTCCCTGCTTGTTCTCGCTCTCTCTTTCCCTCTCTCTCGCTCTCCACGTTCAGTCAGACTGCTGAGGCAGCAAAGGTGTGATGATGTGTGAATATGTGTGTGTGTGAAAGAATGAGAGAGAGAGATGGAGAGAAAGATAAAGAGAGTGAGAGCGTGAGTGAGTGAGAGAGAGAGAGAGAGAGAGAAAGAAAGAGAGAGAAAGAAAGAGAGAGAGAAAGAGAGAGAGGGAGAGAAAGGGACGCATCTGTAATTCACTTGGTGCCATTACTGCACTCATCAGTTCTCACTCATTCACGCAGCTGAGAGCCCCTTCAGGGGTCAGTTCCCTGAGACGTGCCACTTTGGACCTCTGTCAGCACGACTGGGGCCGCATGATTGGAGCCTCTCTCACCGCACCTCTGCAGTGCATGATAGCCGACAACAGATGGCAGTCTGAGCAGAAGGTGAGTGGAGTTTCAGGCAGCAGTTATTTAAGAACCCATACTCTACATGTTTCTTACATTTTATTTCAACCTTAATTCCGCTTTATTCATTTTTTAAATGGCCATTTTCCAACCTCTGTACATCCCTTCGGATTAAAGAGCTAATTTACAACTGTAATTATAGGACTCTTATATGCAGAAGTTTTTTTTTGTGATTGCCTGTGTTGAGCACAGTCCAAAGAACAGAGACTTTGTAAATGTGTGGCCGAAACACATCTGAGCTGAAATATTTGGAATATGAACTTCAACAACTGTTTTTGGATCCTTAAGAAGGACCCTTAAGAAGGCTGCAATGATGCTTTTTGATAGCCAAGAATAGCACAACATATAGCAATAATAACAAACAGCAATTAATAACTCCATCTGTTGCATTATTTGTCACTTTAACATGAATGGGCAGGTTAAACTACAATAGACTATAGTCTGATGGCACAATTAATCATTTTTACATTTATATAAAAGCATATTTTGAAAGCATTGTAGTGGATTAAAGTAAAAGTGTTTACGGAAGCACTTTCCATAGTTTCCATATATGTAATCCACATGTTTAAAATGTTTAAACATATCATGGTCTTATAGTTAAAAATAAATGACAACATGGTTTGCCATGGAAAACGTCCTTTTAGAAAAGGTGATTTTGGGAACATGGTAGAAAAGACCAATCTGCTACATCCAGGCCAAGCAGGAGTGTGTGCTTCTAGAAGTCAGAAATTGTCTGTATTTGTCATTGCAAAATGTACTAAAAGCTGGTAGTGCCTTCACATGTGTGTGTATGTTTGTGCACAAAACTGGACTGGTATCAGACCCAGTAGTGTAAATAGGGGCACTGATTTGAAGTATCCCTGCAGCAGTGCAGCAAAACAGAGGAAAAAAAAGGAAAGTGCTTAGGCAAAGCCACTAGAACCTATTCTGTAAGTGTTCTAGCATGAAAGAGGGGAGGAATGGACAATGAGGGGGGCTGACCGTTTAGACAGAGACCAATAGATCCACCTGCAGCCTCAACACACACATCCAGCAGCATTAAGCCCCTGACTCCACACACCACAACACGTTCACTCCAACACCATTGCAGCTCCATCACTCTTCCCTTCCCACAAATCCATCACAGAGGTCAATGCCTACCAGGCAGACCCCCCCCCAAACACACACACTCATACCACTCCTTCCACTGCAGAAATGATGCACAGAACTGGTCTTTCTGGAAGGTGTAGTTCAGGAAAAAATGACTCAGATCATGAGATCAAATGAACTTTGGCATCAATACATGACTGCACATGCATATGTTTTAGATGTGAATCATGTAGATGTCTTTATATCTACTATGTAACAAAAATTTAAAACAATGACTACACTTCAAACCAGACAACAAGCAGGGGTGAATTTGGAGAGGTGCAGTTCAAGCAGATATTGTGAAATGTATAGTTTAGTACATGTGTAGTTTACTGCAGATATAGATTACTTGAGGTACGGCTGAATGCAGGTATAGATTGTTGAAGTTACAGATCTGCATATATAAATCCGTGTGCAGATATAGTTTACTGCAGGCACAGATTAGTAGAAGCATGGCTAAATGAAAATGTAGATGAAAAGAGGAATAACTGAATGCAGATACAGTTTACTGGAGGTACAGATTAGCAGAAGCATGGCTGAGTGAAGATATAGATTAAAAGAGGCGTACTCGAATGCAGAAATAGTTTACTGGAGGTACAGATTAGTAGAAGCATGCTTGAAAGAAGTTATAGAAAAGTATCAGTATAGTTTATCAGGTATAAACTGGTACAATAATAGTTTAATGCCAGTTATACAATTTCATGCAGGTATAGATTTGGTTGTGGAGGCTTGAGATTTGGAATGCAGGTATACTTTAGAGCAAGAACACATCAGTTAACATTAATAACATCAGTTACAGATTAATAGAAGCCTGGCTGAATGAAGGCACAGAATAATAGAAGTACAGTGGAATGGAGGTATAGTAGACTGCATGAATAGGTTAGAACCTCACCTGTAGTTGCCCAGGTAGACTCCATCAGGGTTGAGCATAGGTACAATCTTAAAGACCACATGGTCACGCAGGACTTGAGCAACAGGGTGCTGGCTGACCAGGAAATCTATAACACCTATGGACACGCAGACACAAACACATCTCAAATACATATTATATGACAGCCTGCGAAGTGCCTAAAGATACATGGTGCAAGGTGTTCCAACCAATGTGCATTCAGCACCACCAGTATACTAATCACCGGCCCGATCACCTGGAATCATCTGCACCTGTTTCTTCACTGGTTCAGGCCTCAAGTTAGAGGTGCTTTGTTATGCCTGAATGATTCTTACGTAGGTCACTGTCTGGCTTAACAAACAAAAAACATTCTTCTGAAATTGGTCAGATACAGAGACTGGACTGATAGTGAGAGACTTTGGACGTCCTTCAGGATGTCTTTAGAGTTCCTCAAAACTACATTAAGTCTGGCTCTTTATTAAATATGGCTCTGGCTCTACATTAAGCACTTTACTCTTGTAATTAAGGAAAAACAAAGTTATTGTTAAATATTTTTCCTTGTAGTTATTGATTAATAAACTTTAGGAAACAATAAGCCAAGGATTTCAAAAAATCCCTCTCAATTAACAAAATAAACCTGTTGCTCTTGTAAGCACTTTTCACTGTGTCGATCCTGATGTTGTATGTAAGTCCTGTTTTGTTTTGTTTCCTGCAGAGCCTGTTCATTTTGTCCTACAACAACAAACACATAACTGCATACATGCGCTTGTACACAAAGTCAGTCATTTGACTTTCAAAACTGTCTAAGACAGAGCAACAGAGTTTAGAGAGAGGACAAAAAGGCTCTTAAAAGGACAGAAGGCGGCAACATCACAAAATTAGAGAGGAAATCTGAGACATCCATCTCTAGTCAATACAAACACAACAGACTGGAGAGCAGCTAAAAACAGAAAGATATATAAACAAGAGAGGGAGGGAGGGGGAGAGAGGGAGAGAGAGAGAGAGAGAGTGAGAGTTAAATGCAGTTAAGCAGTTAAGAGACAGCGAGGCCATACTAAGCTCCTTGGATGAAAGACATTCAGGAAGAGACAAACACACAATTTATGACCGAGTGCCTTAAACAGACTGAGGGCTGACAAAGATAAGGTGGGGTAATGGGTAGAAGGGGGTCAATGGCGGCGGTCACTCGCTGTCTTTCCATTTGCCCTGTACTGAGTGGCAATAATTGACAGGTAAACAAGAGACAAGAGGCACAGAGACGGAGTGAGTGAGAGACAGAGAGCGGCCGAGATAGAGTGAGAGAGAGAACAAGAGAGAGAGATGACCCCGTGCCTCTCCTCCTCCCGATGCCCATTCTGTCCTGCTCATTACTGCTAATGGAGGCATAACAAGCTCTCTAATTGAGTCAATGTGGCACAGAGGGGAGAGAGAGAAAGAGAGAGAGAGAAAGAGAGAGTGTGAGAGAGAGTGTCATCCAGTGTGCCACCTAATTGCTTGGACTTCCTGGATTTATTCATGCACATCTGTGAGTGTGTGTGTATGTGTGTGTGTGTGTTTCTGAAAGTCACATTGAGGTGGCAAAACAGGTGGCTCGAAAGCATTATCGTGGCCAAACTACTGTTAACCATGACAGGCCTCTCCGAAATTACCACACTCCTTAACTTCCTAATTGCCCACATAGAAACCTCTGAAGGCTCAGACACTTTAGCCTTTAAAACCCCTCTCTCTTGTATTTACAAGAACACTGTTTAACACTGTGTAATTACACTCCTTTACAAAAGAGAGCAGAACTGAAGATCTGAGCTTTTTCCTGTTGTTAATTCATAGCCACAATTCACCACTATCAGGAATAAACTTCCACAAAAGGTGACTTTTCAGGATATGCAAAAACATGCTGAACTTCGAATGAAACTTTATCCAATGAGATTTTCTTACATACTATTTGTGGGGCATTTCTATCGGCTCGCTCATCATGAAATGTTCACACTATGAAATGCTATTTCAAATTAGACATAAAGCTAACAATAAAAACAAAAAAGAGATGTATGATATAAACCACTGCAGTCACACTCTCCAGACTAAAAACCTCTAAAATGATCATTTCACTGGACAAAGAAATAAATATTCTCTGGGGTTGAAAATACTTTACTGAAGTATTTTTTGGAAAGACGTATTCTTTGCTTAAAGGGGACCTATTATGCAAAACTTTGCACAAAATCACTCTCACATAAAGAGATATCACCAGCTTAATTCTTGACAGTTTCGGTCTCTTTCAAAATGAGCTGTTTCAAGGCTGTGTCCTTTTATGCAAACAAGCTGTTGCTGGCCACGCCCCATCCATCCCATGCTTAAACTGTGCGTTTAACTTCTGAATTTTACATTAGAATCCATGTCCTTAACACCAGTGAAAGTGTTTCTTTCTTTCTTTCATTCCTTCCATCCCTCCAATCTGTGACAGTGGTCCTAGCCTGTATGCTGACCAGGCTGAAGGAAGGAAGGGAGAAAGAGTGAGAGATACACTA
>JBBPCX010000016.1:13105838-13120102 GCA_037974365.1 Hydrocynus forskahlii | reverse complement strand
AGAACTTCATGAACATGTTTTGTATAGCCCATAGACCTATTATAACTAAAGTGAGTTTTGCATAATAGGTCCCCTTTCAGTATTATTGACATTCTAAAACAAAAATAACCTCAAACTGCAGACATATTACTTATTAATGGCATTGAATAATTATTATTAAGTCACTACTATAACTGATTTGGTAAGTGCTAAGAAACAAATATGTTTTACTAATAAGAATGAGAGAAAGGAAATTAAGTGTAGGCCTTAAAGGCTACAGGGGTTAAATGTTTTTTACCTGTTGATCTTTTCATTGATCAGTGTATGTATGGAGGTCGTTTTGTCTGAATCATTATCAGAATGGGAAAGCTTGAACTGGGGGAAATTGCTTAAATTATGTTGATTTTAGTGTAGCAGTTTTTAGAAGGAGGCCGGTGATGCACATTTTTGCTGCTTTGTGAAAACTGCAGTTGTGGAATGAAGCAGTGATGCATACATGTACAGTGTAACTAGTTTAGAGTTGATCCAAACATCTTAATAAATCCTTTTAAGCTCTTAAATGACAAGGGACTGTGTGTGTCTGTGTGTGTGTGTGTGTGCCAGGGTCAAACAGATATGTGCACTGCAGGAGGCGGATATGATATGATGATTTTAAAGAGCTAAAAATTCCAGTAACTGATGACTGCTATGTTTATTGGTTGTCAACAGTGAACTGTCAGATTTGATTGAAATGGAATAAATTTGTAGACATTTGCAGTTTCTTTCATGCATTGATTTTAGAGTGACAGTTTTGATAAAAAGGCAAATGATGCATCTTTTTCTGCATTGTGGAATGAAATGGTGATGGATGGAGTAATCGGGCCATTGCAAGGGAGTGGCTTGTGTGTGTGTGTGTGTGTGTGTGTGTGCTGTTATGAAACTGGTACACCATGCTACAAGTCTCAGAGGATTGAACGGTGACTGCTAAAAGTCAGTCTGCCTCAAATCCCCCTCCAAACCCCCTCGGCCACTGGCCATCGATCCAGCCCAGCACTGACCCTCAGGAGACTGAGAGCCACAGATTAAGCAGCCTGGCCTGATAGAAAGAAATGATACTGCCAGCTACTACCTGTGTATGCGCCTGTATTTGTATGTGTGTGTGTGTGTGTGTGTGTGTAGGGAAAGGTCTTACCCTGACAGATGAAGGAAGCAGGTGATTCTCCAGGGTGAACACGTGCTGTGAGGAAAACTACACGCTTCTCTCGATCTGGGTTCAGGTGGGCTGAAACACACACACAAACCCACACATACGTAGAAAGTTTAGTCTCAGCAGGTCTGTGTGGGTGTATGAGAGGTCAGAAGCCGTATGTGTATCCCCTGAGGCAGGAGATAACTGCACGCTGCATTCATGCAGCAGGAGAGCCAGTGTGACCGGATCAAACTGATAGGAAATGTCATTCCTAATGGAGCTTTAAAGTGGAAGACAAAAGACAAAACCGCTACGTCACTGCTAATCGGAATGGCTAATAAAGTCACAGAGTTCTTCGGGCCCTCGGATCCAGGAAAGCGGAAAGCACACAGCATCCAAGTGCAGTGTAATCGGTTTAGAGTTGATCCTGACATCTTAATAATGTCAAATAAGGCCTGTAAAGCCCTTAAATTGCAAGAGACTGTATGTGTGTTTCAGGGACAAACAGATATGCACTCTAGGGCCAGAGTCATATGGAAAAAACATCAATGTGATTTTAAAGAGCGAAATATCCCAATAACTGATCATATCAACCAATAATTTAGTAAGTCAAAAATTAAACAGACAACAGTTTTTGTTTAACAGTGCAGACAAATATGTTCTTCAATTATCAAACTGTTAAATTTGATTCAAACTGGAAAATGCTTGTAGAACTTTGCAATTTGGTAAATAATATAAACATACAGAACTGGGATAGAGCTTCTCAGAATTCATTATGGTTTTGGTTTATTACAATTATATCTTAGCAAAAAAAAGAAATACCATTCCTTTTAACAGAGCTGAGGATGGAGGCAGGTAGCTATGGAAACGTTGCTATGGTGACAGCAGAGCATCCCAGCTATACTATGTTGCGTTTTGAACATACTGTATATGGATGTTTCTTGATGGCCTAATGAGTAGCCTAATTATGTTTTTATTAGCCTTGCCAGGATCATGACATTTTAGCTGACAGTTTGTTTCCGTATAAATAATAACTAAAGAAAGAGCCAAAGTGGCCAACTGGTTGTCTAGCTTCCTAGCTGTCTTTACTTTGTGTGATAATTCATCTAAACATTGTGATTTTGCAACGCAAACTACATGACAATGAACTTTGTAAATAATACATGCTCTATAAATGATGATGTCTAATGTAACTGCACTGATCGAACATCAAAGCTTGATAGTATCTCAGTTCAAGACACTCGTATGATACGCCACATATTGTGCCACATAATACATCGTGCAAATTTTTCTTCATTTAAATATTGAGGGCATTGAATTGTGAACTTGGTATCATGTACCTGATTGAACTGTAAGCTGAATGTATCATTACACCCACTACCAACATGAAATAATGTACTGTACAGTTGTGTATGCACACAGTATGTCTACATTTACACATTATCTACAAAGAAGTGTAATCAAGCGCAGTTTACATGTTTCTCTTGAAAGTGTGTTAGTATTACTTGCTTAGATAACAAATAAACAGCCATTACTCAGTGCTACTCTCTGTGTTATAGCAACAAGGTTAAAATATGTGCTTCTTGCTGTTTTTGTGTCTCAACCAAACTGATGAATACTCGCCAACTTCACTTTCTTGTGACAGGATCTATTTGTGAAAGCAGTGACTGGACAGCTGCAAACAATGGTTATGTTTCCACAAACATCCAAATTTGGTTTACTACACTGTGGCCAACAGCAGAAGTAAAAAACTGTTGATTTTTACATCCCTGCTAGGCTGAAAGTTAAGGAGCATCTGAGACCCTACCGTCATAATAATGCACAGTCGAATTCCCACAGAATTATTCATTTAATTTTGTGCCAGGCTTCTTCTTAAAAGCTTATTTTTGCTTATTGTGATACATTTACATGACTTCAGTATTGTCTGATATTATTGGCAAAGCAATATATTAGCTGAGGCACAGACACACCTTTTTAATCACCTGCAGACATGTACTCACACTCCCATAACTGTTAGAACTAGTGGTTACTGAGTCATTTACATTAGTATAGTATGCTGAATATTATACTATACTAACTGAATGAAAAATGTGAAGGTATATAACAATGTAATAAATCTTTAGGTTAAGGGATTAACATCTTCAATTTAGAACAGTGAGGACTGTGTGAGGAGAAGACGGCACTCTGTCTGTCTGAAATGACACATGATTCAAGGAAAGAGACGGAGAAAAATGTCTGCCATCCCGTGTCCCCGTCACACCAAGGACAAACAGCTTCTGTGACGCTTGCAAATGAAATTCCAGGCGTCTCTCACACTCTGGATGCAATAATGACAGGTAGATCTCTTGCCTTATCCTGATGTCCCTGTTTTCTGTGTCCTGATGGCAATTATTAATAGGTCTAAAAATAATATATATATGATATGTTATTTTTGATAAAGTAGTTACGTCACTTAGTTACGTAACTTAGTAGTTATGTTTCCCAAAGTGGTATTAGCAGCAAAGGCATAAACACCATGTGTGCCAAATGTGTGCAAACCACTCGGTAGATGAGAGTCTTGCTGTTCACTCACAACAGCACAAAGCAACAGGGCAGTGTTAAATTATGGAGAGAAAATACTGAGGAAAACATTACAGAGGAAAAAAAGATTATTTTAAACATTTATTAAATAAAATAGAATTCGGTTTTCCATTAAATTGGGCTGAAGAAATTCATGCATTTTGATTAAAAAAAAAAAATTAACTCATTTAAATTACACATTGACGGGTGTCAATAGACGGTGAAATATACTGTGATAATTTTTGGCCGTATCATCTATCCTTAGTTGTCTTTGGGAGAGGAACCAGTTATATAGTCAATATGGAACACCGTTCAGGCCAATAAAGCGGCAGGGGTGGATGAATAGGAGCAGAGGCTGCACAAAAAGGCCTCTTTAAAATGCTGATATGCTTCCACCTGTGGTGAGGCGAGTTCATTCTTCTTCATGGTTGGATCTATAGCGACACACTGGGGAATTCATCCACCAGTTACAATCAGTGTTCCTTATCAGCTATAGGACAGGCCAGAGAAACACAAAACCTCCAGGCTTTACAAAACCCAAAAAACCCTTCAGTTCTGATGCAAACGGCAGAATCTCATAATGACCAATGTGGCAAATAACACAATGGCACAATGGCTACCTTCATAGAATACCTTTATTACAAGGCACTCTCTCTCTCTCTCCCTCTCTTTCTCCCTCTCTCTCTCTCTCTCTCTCTCACACACACACACACACACACACACACACACACACAAACACACACACAGAATCCGTACAAGGGGGATTTATCACATCTGCAGAAATGCTAAACTACAGATCCAGCTCTTTGTCCCCTATTCAGTATAGATGATTACATTCAGAGGAGGAATAATATTTCAGAATGAAAAATACATGTCAACGGACACGCTCACATATCACACGCCACTAACAAAGTCAGTGTGTGTTGGGGCAAACTGCAGAATGAATAAATGCCGGTGAGTTCCACCCCCTTCAAACATGCATGCTGGCTCTCACACGTATGCACAGTCGCGCACTATCAGGATGACACCCTGGCAGCCCGTGGAATGGCAGTGGTCAGGTCAGCTCACGGAGAATTCTTGTTCAGTCTACGACCTGACCGTGAATGAAACATTAAAATGCCCACATGCATTATTCAGCAGACTTCCTGAATAATGTACACATATATCAGGAGCTGTAAAAACAAGCGTGCCCTAATCCATTCTGCCAGCGGGCTCCTGAGGGACGGGGCTGGGACTCTGCAGGGAGACTGTGGGTGCCACGATCTGATTGGAGATCACCTATAGCATAATCATAGCATAACCACTCTTGAGGCAAGATGTCATAGACTGAAGCCAATGGGACCATTTTACCTACAGTGATAGTGACTTGCAGCCACCTTCAGAAGAACAGTGTTATTTGGAGTCCTGTCAGCCTTCATAAAGGGAATCCAACTGATTTTTCAATATTTCTGCATAGCCAGGTGGTTACCAAGTTATTCAGAGTGGTTTAATGTGAAATGCGTCTTTATAGAGAAACTTAATAAGTCCAAATTTTTCATAGTGGTGAATGAAACCAAATGTCTGAGAAGTTTAATGGCTCTGAAAGCTCGCTCACAGAAAGCTATTACATGAAATGGTTATGAATATGCTGCATAATGGCAAACCAACGGAGAGTTCGCTTGCTACTATGCAATTCAGAGGAGTAGGTCATTTGGTCATTTATTTGTATTAAAAAATATAGGATGGTTTGGGAACATTTCATAAAAGTGGCAAAAGTGTTGGTTCCACAGATGTCACAGCCATTATGTAATATTTCACTTATGGATGGTCAATGAATATTTATTGCAGCCCTAATTCACATCCTTTATTTGTTAGCTATACTTAGGCAGCAATGCAAAAATGAAGAAGTAAACTACAGACATCAGATACGTCTTGGCTGATCGACTACCTCTGGGATAGGGAGAAACCTTTAAAATCACTTTAAATCACATTCACACACTCATTCACACCTATTCATTCATCTCTTTGTACATATCATGCCCACATATGCAAACATGGCTTAGCTTGAATGGTTAGTCAATAATACATCATGTCTGCTGCATTGTTTGGCTTCCACCCTCTTCCAGTGTCCTAAATGACTCCAGTAATAATGCAGCTCATTGCTATGTACACAAGTCTAATATCTTATTGATCCCAGCCAAGTGTGTGCTCAGCAGTGGCAAATGCTAATTACCAAACCGCAACTCACACAGACACACACAGACACACACTCCTCACAGCTAAACATTCTCAGGGCCCTGAAAAACACAGGAGTGCGTCCCTGATGCCAGAGCCTTAAATATAAGCCATTATTCCATTTTTAAAGAAAAAGTGAAAACAGAGCCCCCTTCTCCCCTTTCTATCTGCCCTTCACAGAGACGAATGGCTTTGCCATTGACGAGTCCCGGCGGAGGGGCCCGGCTCGTTTGCTTGCATTTTGTTGGTTTTTTTCTGTGGCTCACTTGCCTGTGAAATTCCATTGCTTCTAAATTACACCTTGGGCCTGACCCACCGGGACGGGCCCGCGGATGTAAAACAATGAAACGATAGCCGTGAAGGTGCTGGAGGCAAGATCTATGCTCATACACTCCTGAACAGCAGGGGTGGAGGCCGTCTCGCATCTGTGTGCACACCACGAGCGCAGACCAACCCCCTGCAGTAAATCTAACCAAGAAAAAGGTTTGCCACAAGCTTTTTGGCACCCTTCCATGGGCCGGCTTTTTGAAAATAAAGCCCTGCTAGATATGTCGAATGTTAATTTGTCTGTGTGTGTTATCACCTATCTACATCATAGGTGCAGTCCCGCCGATCCACCGGCAACACACTCCACACACACAAAGACACCCACACGTCCAGTCAGAAGGCTGAAGTGGCGGAGTATGACCTGTAGGTGGAGCTGGAGATCAGCAGGGGGCTCTAGCGGGCCACCGTTTACTTCCCTCTGCCTAGTGAAGGAGAAGAAAAAAAGGGAAAGCTCTTATAAAACAAGACAAATGTGCTTCGAAGGCCAGCTGAGGCTTTCTTTTTTTTGCTGCTTCAGTGGTTTTGTTACACTCTGTTTTGCTTTAGCATCCGACAGACAATGTGATGCCTTAATGTATGGATTTTCTACCCCGTCCAATACCTCCTCTGAATCTGAGATGAAAAAAAGGTGTGGTCGAGGTTATAAAGCACTGGCGGAGTGGCGTGTGTAAGACACACTCTCCCAATTAGGCCGTAAAGCAGCGGTCACGGGCCGACTCCTCTATCTCGCGTTGCTCTATATATCCCCCTCTTTAATGGTGCTATATAGAAGTGATATCCCTGGGAATCCCTCCTAGCAGATTACTCTGCAGAGAGGCTCCTACAGCTCCAAATCATCAGAGAGGTCAACAACCCTGTTACTCCCACTCCGATAAGGAGCACACAGCTTCCATTAGGGGAGAAATGAAAGTCCAGGAAGGAGAGGTTAACAGGAGAGAGAGAGAGAGAGAGAGAGAGAGAGAGAGAGAGAGAGAGAAAGAGAGAGAGACAGAGAGAGACAGAGAGAGAGAGAGCGAGAGAGGGGGAAGATTTATGCCCACATCCTTGGCGGAGAGATTGCCAGCTCAGCACATTTCTCACCTGAGAGTGCCACACTCGCCACATTACTGGTGCTGCAGAAAAATAAAAAATTAAAAACATGTCATATTACGATTGGCTCTGATAAATATGTAAATTGCATCAAAAGGGGGGAGAGAAAAGCCTTTGACAAACAGCGGAAATCTAATGGATTCTGAAGGTTAGCCAGATTGTGCAGCTCAGCTTTCCTGTAGCGGCCCGCCTTGCCACTTTTAATTCAGGACGATAAGACATGAAAAGGTCTCTGACGTAACACAATTACTGGGGATCTTGGAGGGGAGCTGGATCCAGAACAGGCCAGATTCAGCAGAAATGGCACCTTTCCTCCATTCAGCCCCACTTTTAGAAGTTTGATTAGGTTGGCTAAAGTCAGCTCACTCAGACTGTGCTTATTAATGATAAGGAACTTTGCTCATTAGTCAGGTGAGATTTTCTTGTGAAATCCAATCATCTCTCTGTCACCTAAAATATTGATGATCTGTATCATAGAATCCCCTGCCATCTTCATCCTGGAGTAGGCCTACCTTTCCTGTTATGGTGTTTTTCCATGTTGAAAAACACCAGTCTAAATCAGCCCATGCTAGAATGGTCCCACAGAGCTGGATGTGATCTTGAAACAGGAGTATCTGTTAACAAACAGGAGAAAATGTGGGGCTAAATGTGGGCGCAAACATAGTGTGAGTGTAAGATTTCTAAAACAAAAGCACCTCGTGAAGGTAGGTGGTATGCTTTTCAACTTTGCACATTGGACAATAAGCTTACCATGAGCTTACAGATGAAATGGAAGTGAGCATGGCTGAAAAATGCCCCCAAAAACTTCAGTTAAACATGTTTTGTTTATGTTATCATTTGTACTCCAGATGTTAAGAGAGGATGGACTAGTTTTGAGTTTGGGTTTTAAAGGGGTGGCAGTTCTGCAGTCCAGCACTAAAGGTTTAACAAACTGGCCCCACATATGTATTCTCTGACAAGATCTACAGTACAAAGCTAGGCTAGCTGATTAAGACCAGACCTGGTCACCATGCTAACATTAGCTAAATTACATGACAAGCAAGTCATGCGCTTCAGATTCTCTTTACATGAAATGGTTTTGTTATACCACCATTCTATTAGGCTTGTACAAATTTGCAGTGGTGGGCACAGAAGAACAAATTAATGGGTGGGGCTAGGATAGGTCAATTACGGCACTTTTTCCCAGGCTTAAGGAACTGCGCTATCACACAAACATATTTTCATTACAGATAAAGGGTTCTGTACTGGAGTTGTACCCGTATATTTTGTCATGGCCCAGCTCGATGGCAGGGCCAAAAGCAGGCCACAGCAGAGTCGACAAAGTACAAACACTACTATATATTTGGTCTAAAGATAAAAAGGATAAACACCATGAGAAATGCAAATGTGCACCAGGACCTCATTAAATTAGCTGGGTTAGGTATTCATTGCATGCCTCAAAAATGCAGAGAAAAAAATAAAAATAAATAAAAGACAAAAGTGGCTTGGACATGTACGACTCCATGGACACTGTTTTGGGACAATGACCACCCGTAAACTGTAGGGCGAGAATTGTGCATCAGCCACACCGTTACTGGGCTAAGATTCAATGGAAAATCAAAGTGTGCTACAACTTCCATGCCATCACAGTACAGTTTAGGTCCAGCAGGGTTCCTGTATAGCTATAGAAATGTCTTTAGTTGTGTGTGAAGGAGTGCTCAAACTTTTGCAATATTCAGATTCAAACCATGGTTTAAAATGCAAATAAATAAAACACATTAATCACTGTAGTCTACTGTATAAACCCACAGTCAGGGCAATAAGGGACAATATCTTCTAAAGTAGCGGCCCCCAACTTTTTTTGCACCACGGACCAGTTTCATGTAAATAAATATTTTCTCTGAGTGGTATAGATACAACTAAAAACAAAGTGAGTTTGTTTTTACTATTTTTTGCTAGCTTGTGGGCTAAATTTCTGATGTACTGTATCACATGACTGAGACAAGTGTTTAAAATATTTTTATTCTGTCTTTCTGTGCGGCCCGATATTGGTCCGCAGCCTGGTGGTTGGGGACCTCTGTTGTAAAGGAATGTCTATTTAAAAAAACAGCAGGATTTCTTCTGTTTGTAGGTGAATTCCATATAATCAAATAGAGAAATGTTGTATACTGCCTTGCACTAAAAATATACACGTCCAGCTATCTATAGCAGTTATATCAGACATGCAATTTGCTAGACCAATCAAAGAGTTAGACCTAAATATGTTTAATCTTTGGAAATAATAATCACAGTTTGTTATTTTCAATGAATATCACAATTTATTATATTTACACCATCATATTAAAAACAATGGTCAACAGACTCTAAAAGTACATGGCCCACTGATGAGAAACACTGTTCTGAAGACTTTAGGGTGGGTTAGTTACTTCTTTTAGACTGGAATAACTTCGCTTCTGCTCTTGGTAATGATAGCAGGACATGCTAGCCAGTGTGTGCGTCGTAGTGGGCGACGTGGAGCAGCTGTAAATTGTCACTAGTGTTAAATTTATACAGGACCTTGGGATGAGATGCAGGCTGTTGCACACACTATACACACTATTGAGCCTGGAAAGCCACCAAACTCCCTCCCTCGCTTGCTCTTTCTCTCCCTCTCTCGCCCTCCCTCCCTCCCTCTTTCTCTCAGTTCCTCAAGGGCACAGAAAGAGCTTTAAAAGCAATAGAGCTTAAGGTTGTGTTTTGCTGCCCGTGAAAAGGTCGAGCCAAGATGGCAAGGCGCTGGTGGAGGACGGGTTTGCAGAGTTCCACTCTGTTTTCAGACTAGAGTGAGTCATGGAGAGGCCACTCTAACAGCACCTTCAGGACGACGTCAAACAGCAGCTTCAACTACTGAGGACCACACTCTTAACCCTAGCACTGGCCTTCAGTCTGCACCATCTCTCGACTCAAATACTGCTCCTCAGACAGAAAGGACCTTTCGACTGATATATTGGACAGCCAGTAAAATCAGGTTTATCATTATCTACAAAAGTCCTATTAGTAAAGCAGGAATAATTAATGAGTTGTTGTATATTGGGTGAGTTGTGAATTGTACTTTGTGATGATACTGTAATAGTGATGCCTCTAATGTATTTCCAATAACTCAGTGAATGCTAGTTTGACTGCTGCTCATATTTAAAGTCAGTTAGGTTTCCCATTGTAAATCATAACATGATCTGTTGTCTCCATTTTCTCATTTTGTTGGTGGTTACTTTGACATCAGGATTTCAATACAGGTCTTGTTTGGATAATTTTCCATTGGGCCTTTCAAGATTTAAGCTGTTCTATAATTGTTGGCAATATTACACACAACAAGCATGACAACTGAAATATAAACTTAAAATGACAAACAACTGAAGACCTACAAGACATTTGGGGTACAGCACTAAAGCTCCCCCATCAAAAGTATTGTCTTGTAGAAACCACTGAGGGGTTAAAAAATGCCTGTAAAGAGGGTTTTGATTATACAAAATGATACAGGCTGATATTATTGGTTGCCAGAATTTCTAGACCATTAAAATCAGCCATGGTCATAAAATTTTCATGTCAGTCTGACCCTCTCCAAAACCTCAGTGGAAAGGGTTGCATACTCCCCCATCAAATGCCTTTTTCCTTCAGCAGACCCAACTGCTGGGCAGATAAAAGGATCACAGCAGCTGACAGTGACCTGTGCCTGACGCAATGCTGACCAAGGACAGAAATATGAGCAAGGTGACACTCGGGGAAGAGAGAAAAGAAAAATATCCAACTGGGACAAGTGTGCTGCTCTCTCTCTCTCTCTCTCTCTCTCTCTCTCTCTCTCTCTCTCTTTCTCTCTCTCTCTCTCCCTCTCTCTCTTGCTCGCTCTTTCTCCTGATAAGAGGTGGCTGGAGTGGGCAATCAGCAGCCAAGATTTGGGGGCAGCTGGTCGCGCAGTGTGAGAAGTGGCCAGCAAAGAGGATTAGAATGGCACTTTGTGACACTCAGAAAATCATATCAGAAAAGAGAGTTAGAGACAGAAGAGCCTTCAGTGTGCAACATGTAAATATAACCCTGGCCCCTCTTAAGCCCATTCGAAAGCTTGGGGATAAAACGCTCAGCACACGGTGATTAGAGATCGATTTGCAACAATCAAAATGCTACTCTGTCTCTCTCTCTCTCTCTCTTTCAACCGCCATTTCCTCCACCTCTCTCAACGTCAATTGTCATGATCATCATCCTTGAGGTAGAAATCTATTTCAAAAAGACAACTATAAGACAGAGGGAAATGGGGGAGGGGAAGGAGAAGAGGAAAGAGAGAGACAGTGAGAAATAGAGAGAGATAGAGATGCCTTTTGTAAAGTGACAGAGTATTTAGAAAAGTGCTACATAAAATGAGTGATAGAGATTGAGAGAGAGGTTAGGAGGAAGATGAGAAAGACAAAGAGTAAAAAAGAGATTTGAAGAGAGAGATGGAGAAAGAGGACAGACAGAGGTGGGGAGAGAAAGAAAGGAGACGGAGAGAGACAGAGGAAAAGGGAAAAGAAGAGAGAAAGAGGTAGATGGCTCAGAGTTCCTAAAAAGAGGATGAGTATTGTAAGTTTCTTGATGATTACTAAACATAAGTGAAGGAACTCCTGATTACGTTAATACGTTAATGGAGTCCCCTCATAATGAGAGTGTATAGCAGTGTGTGTGTGGAGAGATCACTGATGGCTGTTTAGGATGATTTATTCAGACAGACTCGGGGGCCAATTCTGGCAAAGCATCTTTCCAAAGTCGTTTGGAATCAACTGACAAATCCAATCTTTCTCTCTTGCTCTTCTTATTTGTCCTCCGCTTTTAACATATGAGCTCTCTAAGATGACAGATCTTGTGAAATTGAGACTCAAAAAAAAAAAACAGAACAAAGCACTGCCTCTTGACATTAAGTGAAAGAACAAGACAGAGAAAAAAGGGGGGAGAAAGAGAGAGAGAGAGAGAGAGAGAGAGAGAGAGAGAGAGAGAGAAAGAGAGAAAAGAACATCTGTCATGCTTGGAGCCCTTTTGCCAGATTGCTTGCCTTGTACAAACACAGCAGAAGAGGCTGCTTTGGATTTGGCAGCATTGGTCATAGTTCCTCCCTCAAAACTCTGACTTCTGCCTCCTTCCCCTTTCAAAAAACATGCCGGGAAGAAAAGAGTGAAGAAGAAAGACGAGGCCCATCTGGGCACTCTATGATACAGAATCAGAGACAGGCAATAACAGGCTTTTTTTTCTTTTTTTGAAGAATGCACCACTGAACTTTAGGGCTGTCTTGCTTGAAAGAACACGTTACATATAAGAGCAAAAGAAAAAGAGAAATGATTTCCCTGGGATATACCTCCCTCTGAGATGGCCTATCGCAGTGTGAATGTGGGGGCAAATGGGGGGATGGGTGCGCAGGGGTTTGGGGAGGTGGCTGGGCATTTATGGAAACGGGCCTGGTGGTGCTGTAGAAACAAGCCTAGGGCCTGCAAGCACCAAGCATGCACAGAGACAATACTACCTCAGGAATAAAGCCTCATCAGAAATTCAGGTAGAGAGAAAGAGAGACAGAGAGGGACTGAAAGAGGATAGAGAGCATGTATGAAAGAGAAAAAAACAATGACTGCTAGCCTGAGAGCGGAGCTCTTTCAGAAAGTCAAGCAGAGAGAGAGAGAGAGAGTGATAGAAAGAGAGAAAGAAACAGAACAAAGCACACATAATCCTTGCACATTTGCTCGCCTAATATCTGCGGGCTTGAATTTTTTTTCTTCTGTGTTTAAATGTCTCTTCGCCTGGAATGAAGCAGGCAGCAATTTTACAGCCGTCGTCTGCAGAGTCCCATGAAGCTCAGACTGTAAACGCAATTGAGAGAAAGACAGGCTTTTTAATATAGGTTATTAGTTTCCCTCCCTCCCCACAGAGTTATAAATAATTTCTGAAAGCAACAAAAGTCCAGACGGGGAACCTCTCACAGCACCCAACTTTATTACGCCGTTACAGCTCCGAGGTTTAATTTCTTTCATCTTTTTTTTTTTTTGGCTTTCTTTCACCTCCCCCCACCCTCTCTCACTCCTCACTCGCTCCCTCTATCTCTCCTTTTCTTACCACATGGAGTGAGATCTCTGACACTCAATTTACAGCCACACTCTCTCTGTCAATCTCCATCATACTCCCTAAAAATATATTCACACGCAAGCTTCGCTTTTAGCCCTGGGCTGCAATTGCGGATGGCAAACTATTTTCTTGAGAGTTCACTTTCGCTCCCTTTCTTTCTCTACCTCTCGCAGTTGTTGGCGGTATATTGATTAAGCAGTGAGGCTAGTGGCCGGTTTGATGCTCTCTCCACTCTCATCAGAGGAGAAGGAGTGTTCAAACTCAGCGCAGCCACTTCAGACAAGTCAATAGACAGAACAAGGATTAGCTAAGGCTTGTTTGGCTCTTCCACACAGACAGGACTGACTGGCTCATTCATTTTGGAAGTTGTTGGACACTTGATGTACACATACAAAAATGACTGACTGAACTTAAAAGAACAATAAGCTGTGTTTTTAATTGTTTTCCAAAGTTATTAAACTGAACATTTTGTCAACCAGGGTTCCTTAATTTTTAAAGTTAAAAAGTTGTATAATTTTCATTAGAAACTACCATGTTGCTGGGCAGTGTTGTGCCAGTTCACACTGGAAAAGAACTAGTTCAAAATAGTTACAAAAAAACAGTTCACGTTCATAGTTCCTTTTTTAAAATTTTGAACTACGTTCACAGCTCAAAAAATGAACTAGTTCACAGCTGTTGTCTTTTTTTTTTAAACCTTATCAAACTGTGAAAATGTACAGCTCTAAAACTCAAACATCCAGTATTTAGCTGTACTAAAGATAAATATCTTCCTTTTATAAGCTTATTTCCCATGTGTATTTCTGCCGAGGCGTCCGAACTTGAAGCACCAGCCATG
>JBBPCX010000016.1:13083496-13104800 GCA_037974365.1 Hydrocynus forskahlii | reverse complement strand
ACAATCTACAATAAATACCTGATTCTGAACGAGCTAGTCATGAAGTTGAACTTGATCTAAAAGCAATATAAATACGATGTATTTGAGCATTTATTTTCTGAAATATTAGGGGAAGAGGAGCTTCCCTTGTAGTCTTAGAGCAGCTGCCACTGTTGCTCACCCACATTTCAACAATGGACATCAGTCAGTGACTCAGTAAGAGACACTGACTCTTGTAGAC
Organism: Hydrocynus forskahlii; assembly: GCA_037974365.1. Taxonomy (NCBI): domain Eukaryota; kingdom Metazoa; phylum Chordata; class Actinopteri; order Characiformes; family Alestidae; genus Hydrocynus; species Hydrocynus forskahlii. The sequence goes on along the minus strand of JBBPCX010000016.1, from coordinate 13,104,580 downwards.
TGGCCCACTGGGTAGTCCAACAAAAACAAACTGTCCAGTACTGCATCTCCTGAACTCATTCATCTACACATCAATGGGCATACAGGTTTAAAATCAGCCAGTCTCTTTCTCAACCTGTTCTCTCACTCTCAACCTCCCTCTTTTACCTTCTGCATGTGAACAAGCAGCGTGGAGGCTCTAGAGGCTGGAATGTCACTCAGCAGTTTAGTAACAGCTCATCACACCGTTAATAACACACTAATGGGCTTCTGCTATTTAAAAACACTTCTCTGCTGTTAACACCTGCTAACACACAGACTCAAAACCTGCCATCCAACAAACTGCTATAACACCACCACTGCACCACTCTAGAAAAGCACCCTTTAAGAAACCTTTTAACTAGTCTGCACAGGCTTGTTTTTTCTCAGGTTACGGGGTATAGCCTGGTTCACATAAACCACTGCACCAGCTCCTGTGTGCATATGTAAATATTTGACCACATAATAAGAACTGACATAAGGCATTTTGCAGAGTGTCATTAAAACCTGGAAGTATGGTGTTCAGTTCTAGTCCACAAATGGCAATGCACCCACCTGTTTTTTCACACAAGGTATTTAGTCTTCATTTTAAAGGGCAGTAAGTGTTTACTTTAAAGGAAAATGTTTGGCTAGACGCATTAAGAATTGATCAAGCCCTGTTGTAAAGGGCATGGACGTGGTTTGTTCTTGGCATGTCCAACTGTGCACTTTTAATTTAGCTGATTTCGTCTTAAAGAGACAGATGCTGGGTGCCCTTTAAGTCCAATGCGTTTGCCATTTCCTTTACAATGATACAGGCAAATTTAATAATGGCCTCCAGGGCTTACTGCAGCCCCGGTAGTGTGGGATGCGGTTAGCTCGACTTTGATAGAGATTAATGAAATGTCAGGTAATTGAGGGGGATCCTGATTGGCTTGTTGAAAGGAGGTGCAATTTCACTGCTCGTGTCACTTAAAGCCTGGGAGGTGATTGATGGCGAGGTGACTGGCGGAGTACGCTGGACCGGCGCGGAATTACACGCCGCGTCTCTCACTGCACACCATTGAGCTGCCACCTTCCTCTCTCTGCATATGAAACATGGAAGCATAAAAACGGTTGGAAAACTGTGAAGTGAGGCACCGAGCGATGCTCTCACTCTGTGACACCTCCAGAAAGGGCTTCGGCTCTGAGCAATGGAAGAGTGGTATCCTGGCCTGGAAGAGGAGGTCTCACAAGGTGTGAGCAATAGCATTTCAATCTAAAAATGTGTTTAAAGACGAAGGTTTTTAAATGAGCAGTTTGGTGCTTTCCAAATGTGGACTTTGAGTCAATTCTTTGATTGATGTTTGCATCTTTATATTTTCACCAGCTCTAAAAGACCAGTGTAGCTAACAAGTTATGGAAGCTTATAGTGCATCAGTTAGCGCTCGTGCAAACTGCAAATCATAACAAAAGTACTGTAAGCTGTCTCAATAAAGTGATGAAGTAATCTAACAGGTTTTGTTCACCCTGTTTTGTTTCTTTAATAAAACAAAACAAAAACAAAAAACAAACAAACAAAAAAACCCCAGAAAGATTATACTGTAATTCATGACAGAACTGCACGTATTACACTTATTATTAACAACAACAAGAGCAACACATGACAGATGTCTGCAGATAATGCTGGCAAAAAGACTAATAGGCGCTTACATTAATATTCAGATATAGGTTTAAAGTACAAATTTTATTAAAAGTCACTGTAACACTGCCTTAAAACTTATCATATTTTGGCATCACCAACCCCTGGGTCATCAGCCTCATTTTAAAGATCTAATAATGAGAAATTACACTTTGCTGTCACTGTAAGGCTAAGGTAAGGAGATGCTCGAAATAGACAAAAACATGTCATAAACTTACTAGTCTTATGTCCAGAGGTCTGATTTGAATTAGACTTGAAACTGTCTACACATGTGCTCTGAATCTGGCTGGAAAAAGTCAGATTTCATGAGGAGTTTTGGCGTTCAGACTGCAGAAAATCAATCCTACTCAAATATATGCTGGGAAATCAGATTTAAGCTGCCTGATCAAATACTTGCTTATGAGGTTTGTGACACTGTATGACAAGCTGTCACCTGAAAACTAGACAAAAGCACCTAGTTCAATAACCAATGGCTGCTACAACAATAATTACCTTTGACGTACTTCTAGTAGTGTTTTGCCATTTAACTGGTCGCACTGGAAGAGGAGAGCAGTGGCTTTTATACTTTTCCTCACTAAATAAGATTTGATTCAGGTGATCACTAATCAGTACCTCATAAAGCAGAATGAGGTGCTCGTGTAGGAATTTAACAGATACTGACATGGAATGATTGTCATACTCATAGAGATGCTGATTTAAAAATAACGGTCTTTTATTCTTATCCAGAGCATATATATGTGTGTGTGTGTGTGTGTGTGTGTGTATCTCTATTGGTTTCTCTGTAATCGTGTATCCACATGTGCTCCCCACCTGCATCAGTGCCACCACAAAGAGCGACACATGGGGCTTCATCAGCACCAACATAGAACTATAGAACACAGAAAAGCTTATTTTAGGGCGAAAAGTGAAAGAAAAAAAAATCACAGCAGGCAGCATCTGTGATAAATGCGAGTGAGTGAAAATGCAATTCTCATGGATTTGAGGCGACAGATTAAAAGAGAAAGAAAAGTTTTAGGCTGCCTTTTCTTTTGACAAATAAAGCTCAATGTAAACTCCCCACGCAGAATGAAGTCAGTCAGGATTTTAATCCCCTCTTTGTGCTTTTACTTGAAAGACATCAAATACATCTTAAAGCCCACTGTTCTTGTAATACTCTGATAAAAATGAATATCGATATCAGTGTGATATGAAATCTCGGCTTGTGCCGCCCATCTCCCCCCTCCCCCACACGACTGCACAGGCTGCTCTAAGTCAAATGAGCTTCTAAGAAGAAAGAGGAGATGGGATAGAGATGTGTGTGTGCTCCTCCCGCGCCGTGTAATAATTGCCCAGTTGGGATTTTTGTTCAGAGAGTTTTTCACTCCCACAGGGAAAAGGCTATTAGCTGATTGTTCTTTTTAGTACAAATGATTGGACGGCGCTTTCAATCATCCCCATGAATATGCATTATGAACAATAAAAATACCATATGGAACAACACACAGGGAGCTGACAATTTGCCGCAAAGTGCTTGCATGTTCACATGCTAGAGATGGTTTGTAACAGGGCCCAGCAACAGAATAAAAGCACAATAGATTTGCTTTGAGAGAATTGGTATTTTCATATTCCAGCACCAAAATAACATTCCTAAACTGGAAAGGACAAAATTATGTTTCTTTTAAATAGGCATACTATGATTAAAAAGTACAATTGGAAAGCTATTAGACTCCATTGATATGTTTAGTCGCACATTCAGTCAGTTTTACTGTTTGTAAATTAGTGCCCTAAAATAAACATTATACAGTCAAAAGTATGCAGACACCTGAAAGCAACATGAGCTCAAGAACAGTACATCTGGAGCTTCATTAAATCGATTTTCATAACCAATACCCCCATTGTTGCAGTGGTGTAAAGTACACCACTGGACTCTGAAGCAGATAAAACATGAGGGTGATGAATCATGCCTCACAATCTGGCAGTCTCATGGCCGAATCTGGATTTGGCAGATGCCAGGAGAACACTACCTACCGCAGTGCATATTGCCAGCAGTAAAGTAATGTTCTGGTGTAATGAGAGAATGGTGGCAGGGTTCCCTATAAACTGACTGGTACTGTGTACCATATTACAGGGTCTCATGACCACCAAGTGGTTATTTCCAGTGTTATATTCCCCTAAAATTGACTGTTGCATTTTGGGATGCAGCACATCCTGAAAATAATTCTGGCTGCATACTGGAATGTGACGCCCGAGTCGGACATCACCCGGGTATCTCTGGCATACTGGAGAAATTACTGCAGATTTCATAGAACATATTACCTGCAACTTTTGAGCATAATCAAAATGCACAAGTACATGCATAGACAGACCCCAGGGGTCCTCAAGAGCCCCTGCACTTTTTCCATCAATCTGTACAGGTGCCCTCTTGTGTTTTACATGGTTATTCTTCAAGATCCGTTTCAGCGAGGCTCCAATTAGCCTCACCCTAGGAATAGAGCTCATAGACCGAATTGTGTTCTGTGAGCTTCATCACACTTAGGTGTCCACTCTGGCGCAGTCCTCCATCTGCCAGTGGAGATTTCACCTCAGTTACTCGGATCTGACTTGGAAGCATGTATCATCATAGTCCTCACAATAGAACACTGATAATCGCAAAAAAAAAAAAAAAAGGTTTCACATTGCATAACGTGGCAGTGTGGAGAGATCTCTTTCTGTTATTATGGCTATGAACTGTAGAACTCAATTCCACCTTTTATTAGGCAGGCAAGCTCAAGAAGTTCTACATTGGATACATAACTATCTATTAATCTATTTAATGTAACCTTATAATTAAAATCCGACCATGATGTTTGTATTTATCGTTTTTAATTTAATCTCTGTTATTGCCCAGGATGCTTTTAAGTAACATCACACCACTAAACAATAAATAAATATAAGAAGAAAGGATGGCTTACTTACTGAAGAAAGTTTGTATTATTGTTAAAAAAAGAAAAAAGAAAAAACAACAACTATTTATAATAATGTGAAAATGTTTGTGCAGAAGTGTACGCAGTATAATTGTGGGTAAAAAAAGTGTTCCAATGACACAATATAATGCACAATTACTACTTATTTAATGAATTTAACGTTTGAAAAAAAACCCCAACAACATCAAATTTGGCCTGTGCAAAAGTTATGGCACTTACGGCAGTTATGTTTTATTTTTTTCTTAATATTCTTAACTCAGTGAATAAATATGCACAGATTGTTCCTTGTGCACAGATGTGTTCATCTATTTTCCATATCAACAAAACATGACCTGACCAGGGGTATTCAAACATTTGCACACGACTGCATGTGAGTCTCTGTGCAGCTGATAAATAAGGTTATAACTCATAACTGGCTCAGAGAGATAAGATTAGCTTAGCGGGTAACGTTACAACCTTGAACAACCTTAGGGCAGCATGTTTTTTGGTTGCACTGGGAAAATATCTCTTAAAGCTGCACTTATGAAACATGATTAGACTGTCTCTCTTGATAAGAATGACTGCAACATCCTGCAAATTATATTAAGTTTAATTAATGTTCAGGTTGCCCTTATTTTCCCCAGGGCATCCACCCCCCCGCTGTCTCAGAATTATAGACCTGAGTGTGTGAGCAGTGCATATCAACACAGAGTACGATTTTGGGTTAGTTTGTTTTCCTAGCATACTGTAGCTGGTTTCCAGTTTTCGTTTTCACCCTTCAACAGATCTGGAGCCCTGGATCATTACACAGTGAGCTGGAAAACTTCCAGTGCACAAGTTAACAACCCACTGGAGGAAAAGAGAGTGCTAGGTCATGCTTCATCTTCGACGGGAAAAAAAGTGAATTCCTGCATGCAGAAAGCACACCAGCGAGTATTCTGTATAATCAGCGTGGGACATGACTTTAAGGTTGAGTCTATTCAAATGAGGCTCCCTCCGTCTCTCCTTCGCTACCTGAAACGGCAGTGGCGGCGGCGGGGGATTATGTCGTTGCCATGGTGATTAGCGGGTCGAGCTGAACGTGAAGGAACGGGGCCCACGTTTGAAGCGCTGGGGCCTTTCATAGTGCTTTGATCAGGGAAATGTTTGTAGTGGGGGCAAACCTGAAGAACAAACAGGACTTCTGAGAGATTAGCTATCTGCCCAATATAGTCCTGTCTCTGAGGCATCTTTAAAAAAAGGAAAAAAAAAATCCAGCATGACCGGCAGCTCTTCAAACTGATAATCAGTCCCCTTTTTTATGTAGATTACAAGGGGAGAAAAAGAGGGGAGGCCTACGGAGAGAGAGATGGAGTGAGAGAGACTAAGAAAGAAGTCTGTCAGCCTCTTGTGCAAACAATAAATACACCACAGAATGCTGCCTGCACTGTTGTGTGTATACATGTGTGAGTGTGTGTGTGTGTGTGTGAAATATTCACATATTACAATTTAATTCAGATAGATGCATGGTGAAATTCAAAATTCGAATTCTTACTGCAAAATTCTTCAGTTCTAACTCGAAGTGTAATAAAAGAGCACCTCTGTTATTAATCAATGACCTGAAAAAGAGGCAACAGATCCAGGCTATGTAAAATAAGTGTGCTTGATGTTTACAACTACACAAAAATGTAAAACTAATATGACCTAGAGAGAGATCATTTGACATCTTCTACATCTGCTCAAGTGTGACACTGTAGGGAGGAGTGTGAATATGGAAGGTGCGGCCACCATACATAGATAAACAGACAAGACGGTGTATACAGCTTGAAAAGCATGAAACATACAAGCCTGAAGTGATATTCCCACAGCTAAAGCATAAAGCAAAGGCATAAAGATTGCTTTTCTAAAACATCCACAAAATTCAATGTGAAAATACACCAATGACCAACAACTAATGTATGACTAAAAACAGTAATCACAATGAACTTCTGGCAAAAACAATTAAGTATTCATGTAGAATTCACTACAATGCATGCATGCAGTTGTGTCTGCAAGTGATTTGAGGAGTGTGTGCACATGTATTTGTCCCTGTACCCACAGCCTAGACCCTATAAACCCATTAGAGCTGAGTGAGAGTGACTGAAGCACTTTGGTGGTGTGTTTGTGGCTCAGAGCCCCCAGTCTCCTCCATCACATGCAGAGAGCAAGGCCTGTGAAGGGCCTGGGCAGGACAGGAGAACACAGCAGGGGCCCAGATTGCTCAGGGCGGAAGCGAACGACACTGACTCAAACAAATGTACCTCTCTCGCTCCCCTTGGTGTCAACTAGGCACGTCCCACGTCCTCTACAACACCACACCTATCCTCAGAGTACATCACATCACTCAGTCTAACACACAAACCTGATCACTAGCTGGCCCAAACAGAGGTCACACACTTACTCTACTCTTCTGAGTGTAGAGGGGTGAGTCAAAAATCAGCTGTGGAAGCCTGTGAAGGGCCTGAGCAGGACAGGTGAGCACAGCGGGGGCCTGGATTGCTCAGGGGGTGGGGGGTTGGACAACACTGACTCCAACAAATTCATCTCTCTCTCTCTCCCCCCTCTTGGTGTCAACCAGCCACGTCCATGTCCTCCACAACACCACACATATCCCCAGAGCACATCACATCACTCAGTCTAACACACAAACCTGATCACTAGCAGTCCTAAACAGAGGTCACACACTCGCTCTGCTCCTCTGAGTGTAGGAGTGTTCAGAACAACAGAGAAAGCCTCTGCCCCAGCAACAGCCTTCACTTTTGTGTCCAAAATGTGTACAGACTGTAGTGATGGGCGATATGGACAAAAAGCATATTACAATATACTATCTATATCATTTGATATGTATATATAGGACATATGTACATATATAGCATACTGATCGTTATTATCAACACTTTCGTTACATTTTTCCTGATGTTAAAATTTTAAGGCACAGTAGTATTTTTTTATCTCTTTAGACCTATCCACACAGAGACTGATTTTTACCAAGCTGAAAAAAAGACATCCAAGTTTCCAAAATCAGAATCAGAAATCTTTCCCAGAGGAAACTGCTTAAATTGCTGTGTGTTTAGAAAACCAGCACACGCATATCAATACCATCTTTCATATCCGGAACCGATGGACTGTGCCGCAGCATAAAGTTTTTAATCAGAGCTAGATTGATTTTCTGTATTGTACAGATCCATTAAAAATCAGGCTGATCAATCAGGGCTCCATTTTCATGGTTACACTCCAAGTAAATGTGCATCAAGATGTGTTCCCTGTAGTTTGACCACTCTTTAAAATGAGAGGAGCTGTGAGCAGAAGCAGTGTCTCAGATTCCCCCCGTAGACATAAGAAAATACTTTCTGAATCACTCATATTCAGCTTCAGTTCTTGGATGAGATGGTGGAACTCCCTAAACAGCATTATTGTATTCAGTGTGCCTTTCAGTTGCAGTGCTGAAAAGAAAAAAATCTAATAAATGTTTGAAAAAGGTTAGATTTGATCCTGTTATTCTGCAAAGTAAATGTAATTTATTAAATAACTGTAATGGAGTATGTAATAATATTTAATAAGAATAAGAAAACCAGTAAAACAATTACTATAAATCCTTAAAGAATTAGAAAGCTGATACATTTGAGAAAACTGAACCAAATTCACAAAGGATTTTTGAAATGTTTTGTTCACTCTCTATAACACTAACTAGCTAAATCTCCCATCTGTCCTACCGGTTTTGTTGTTGTGAGTAAATGGTTGGACTTCTTCTCCCACTCCGTAAAGGGTACACTAAGGCTAGTGTACTGTGTAGCAACTTATTCACGGCAATGTTTTCAAGCCATCAGTCGTTCAGGATTAAGTCTTTGCTGATAAAACTAGATGGAGAAAACAGAATGGCACACACACACTTTATTAAAAATACCTTAAACACACATTGCTGATAACAAAAAAAGTTTTATATCTTTAATTATCACAACTGTCATAATAGCCTTATCATCTAAGCCTCAAAGACAGAGTTGCAGCATACATCACTGTTTTTGCTCGTGGTGTTCTCGAAAAGCTAGGACTGACACACAGACATAAAGCAGATGCATAGAGCATGGGATTACAGCGCTGAAGCATTTAGTAGCCCCTTCACTTCTGATCTCCCCAAAGCAAACTTAATTGAGGTCCCCCTTTACAATAAGCAGAGGGTGACTCTCTCCTCCACTCCTTGAGTCAATAAAGAGGGCTATATTAGTCTCCCTCCCCCTCAGTTTCCCTGGGCCGGCGCGTCGGACAGATCTGCAGGGAATGGGAGAGATTGGGGTTTTGGTTGCATAGCAGGAGCATCAGATAGGCTAATGTATTATTAATGCCTCCAATGTCTCAGCGTTTAATATAATCAGCTCCAGCGCAGACACGCTCTACTTACAACTCCGAGTGCCTGCCTCCCCATCTCCCCCCTCCCCTCTCACTGCTCTCGCTTTATTTGCCTAGCTCTCTGCCCGCCAAAACTCGGTGGAAAATAAACCTTCAAAAGTCTGCAAAGACAAAAAAGGTGAATAGGGAGAAGAGAGCGTTGGGTGCTATCAGACTGGAGGATTCATAACCAAGGGATTTACAGCAATTCAGACATTTGTGCTACACTCCTTACAACTATTCATAATCTACAGTATGACAGTGAAGGCTATGGAAAATCTGCAATTATGTCAAGCAGTGCTGCCACGCTCAAAAAGAGCAATCATATTTTCAGAAGCACAAAGTCATTCCAGGATAATCTGACAGCAAATAACATTATTTCTTTTTCCCTTGAATATTCTGCCTCTTTTCCAGTTTGATGTCAAGTCTGTACTAGTGTACACAGCAATTTAAGTCTTCATGCAATCATTCCAGTAATTAGTCTACAGAAACATCCAACCTAAGTGCAGTCTTTTTTACGTTTTCATCAATAAAGATCCAATCTGGTTGAAGATAACTGCAAAAAACTACACAAAAATGTGTGTCCTGTCAACCCCCACAGGTTTAAAATAACAACTGGTACACAGAAACTAAAGACATTTGATTTACAGTGGGTAGGGAAAAGAATTGCATATGTGAATATTCACATTTTGCTGCCTGAAATGAAGACACACACACACCTAGAAACATTTTTCCAGGTTTTTCCACTTCGCCTCAGAACCTTCAAGGTGTGCTTTGGCAAAGCTCAATCGAGAGGAGTGGCTCTTTCTTCAAAAGTGGCTTTTTTGACATTTGTAGAGCACTTGTAATGTCATAAGCACACAACGACCACTCTGTGCCACACACTCCTGTAACTGCCTCAAAGTTGCCATGGGCCTCTTGGCAGCCACTCTGACCAATTTCCTCCTATCTCTTCCATTCAGTTTGGAGGGACTGCCTGATCTGGAGAGGGTCCTTGTTGTTTATTTTTTTGCACCCATCTCCTGTCCATAACTTTATCCCTGAGATCTTTTAACCGTGTATTGCCCCCCCATTGCTTATTGTTTGCATTCAGTTGCACTATCAAGCACTGGAATGCTCCAAGAATAGCAGCTTTTATGCTGAACTAATAAAAACGATTACAACTGATCACAGGTGGAAGCCAATTAGCTTGATTTGTAAAAGAGAAGAACCCGTTTGAGATTACCAGTATTTTTAGGAGTGGGTGATCCTTTATCCTATGTCCAACTTGCATTGAGTAAATCCAACTGGATTTGTGTGTGTGTATTTGTCTTCATTTCAGAATGCAAAGCAACAAAGCAGAAAAACTGCATATTTCAAAGGGAGCAATTCCTTTCTATACCCACTGTACAGCCCAAAATGAACAAACATTAATGATTCTAAAATGTTGATATCACAAATACAGTGAAATTACACAAAATATCCAGATATATATATAGAAAGGTGGAAGAGTACTTGAAAAATAATGTAAAAAGATAATATTATATTATTTAATATTTAAGATTTTCTTGTTCACAAATACTGAATAAAAATTAATCTGAAAATAAAAAGAACTGCACTTCATTTAGTATTTGTATATTTAGACACGTATATATAAAATATTTTGAAAATACATTACATAAATAACTATTTACAAATACATATGCACATACAGGTATGTATGCATTTGTCTGCATGTATTTATTCACTGTTTGTAAATAAGTGCACTAAAATACACATTATCTGGTCAAAATTATGTGGACATGAGTCCTAATTATTGAATTTACGTGTTTCAGTCACTCCCATTGCTAATAGGTATTTAATATCAGTCACTACTGACAACACCCAGAAGTACAGTGGTTCTGACTGAAGAGTTCTGTGATTTTAAACATGGTACTCTGATAGGATGTCACCTTTGCCACAAGTCAGTTTGTGAAGTTGTCTGGATCTACTCCAGTCTGTAAATGCTATTGTTGTGAAATGAAAGTGCCAAAGAGCAACAGCAGCTCAGCCATGAAGGAGTGGACCACAGAAACTCACAGAGCGGGGCTGCTATTCCTTATCCTCTGTTGCATCATTCACTACAGACTTCCAAAGTGCCTCTAGAAGCAATATCAGCACATCAGGAGCTCCATGAGATGGGTTGCATCAGGAGCTCCATGAGATGGGTTTCCATGGCTGAGCAGCTGCATACAAACTTAGGATCACTATGCGTGAAGCCAAGTTATGGCTGGAGTGATGCTACCACTTGACTTTGGAGCTGTGGAAATATGTTCTCTAGAGTGACGTTTACCTATCTTGCAGTCTAACTGATGAATCTGGGTTTGGTGGATGCCGGGAAAACACCTCCCAGCATAATGCAGTTTGGCGGAGGAGGAATAATGGTCTGCGACTTTTCAGGGGTTGGTTAAGACCCCAATGCAGAGTAATGTTAAAACTACAGCACACAAATGTATTTTAGAAAATAATATGTGATCCCATCTCCAACCCCATAAATCAACCAAACTCTTAATAAATCAACAACAGACTTCACAGACAAAATGATGCTTTGAGGTAGAGCAGGGACAAAAGTGTTGTATAAAGAGAAATATTCTGTACAGATCATGTTAGTGAATTCCCAAGTTTAAGGGTTAAGGCACTGAAAGACCTGCCACCCACTGAGGAGAGCCTTCTGTGGAGGGCTGTGCACATTTAGCTGCCTGAGGACTTGACTTGAGTTCATCTGTGCAGGAAGCCATCGGTCTGTGCTATGCCTGGAGACTGGGGGGGCCGCATTAAGAGCTGCAGGAAAACACTAATGAAATATGAATTATTAGAGTCGTGTGTCAGAGAGTGGAGCCCAGGTCCGTTCCCACAGGATCACTTGTCAACAGATGAGAGACCAGAGGGGGAGACAGAGACGGGGGTAGAAGCCTCTGACCTTAACTGTCAGAGAAGAGAGAGTGAGAGTGAGGGAGTAAGAGAATAGAGAGAGAGAGAGAGAGAGAGAGAGAGAGAGAGAGAGAATGACAGTGAAAGAAGTGAGAGAATAAGTGAGATGAAATAAGTGAAATAATGAATCAGAGAGAGTGAACGATTGAGAGATTGTGTGTGAGTGAGTGAGTGAGAGAGAGAGAGAGAGAGAGAATGAAAGATGAAGGAATGGAGAACGAGAAAGATTAAGAAAGACAATTAGGCAATGAGAAAGCAAGGCAGAGTGAGAAAATGAGAAAGGGAGAAAGAGTGAGAGATGGAAAGAGAAACAGAGAAAGACAGAGTGAAAGAGAATGAGAGAGTCAGAGAATGAGGCAAAGAAAAAGAAAGAAGTACTGAATGGAAGACAGAGAAAGAGAGTAAGAACCAAGGGAAAGGCAAAGAAATCCACATGATGAGAGAGCAAGGCAGAGTGAGAGAATGAGACAGATATTGAGAGAATGAGACAGATATTTCAGTGTTTCGTGTCTTATATCAGTTTTCCACTGGGACGCTTCCTCTTGGAGGAGACAGGAGTAGCTCAGATCCACTGTTCTACTCTACTGCTCTCTCCTTATGCGCTCCACACACCCGCCACGCGGTCGTCTTCCAGGAGAGCTCAGCGCAGGGATCGAGGGAAAGGTGGGCTTTCAATAACCAAACACTCACCTGCACACGCTAACGGCGCTAACACATGGGCCACAAGGATCTGGAGGCAATAACTGCGTATTCCTCACACATCATATTAATGAGGCCTCAACAGCTGCCCTGATGTGGCAGAGGAGTGAAGCGCTCTTAAAGAGCAGCATGATCACAGCAGAACACTGCTCTCACTCAAACCCAGCCTCAGGCTACTCCACTGATAATGTGTCAAATCCTATTGGCAGCACTATGATTCCTGTTGTCCTGCCACTATCTCCCTAATCAAACTGTGAGCGAGGGAGAGAGCGAGATAGATTAAGAGAGAGAAATACATTCTATTCTAAGTACTGTATTTGTCATTACCGAGTGCTGTGTATAAATAAGCATGTTTCTGATATTATTGTTGTTGATGTTATTATTTTTTATATTATGGTATAGCAACACTGGCATAAAGTTTGCTAGAACTGAACTGAGGGGAAAAAAAGGAAGAAAAAATATATGCAAGAAAAGAAAGGGGAGAAAAGAGTGAGGGGCTGACAGAGATAGAAAATGAAAAGAAGAGAGTTGGCACAGTGATGGTATAGTGCCAGTACTGGTTTCTAGTGTAATGTACATATATATCATACTTTGTCACTTGAGTGAATTTTTAAATATGAACACAAAAGCTAAAGATGAAATTGACAAGGAAAAAGCACTCAGGTCCCACAAACCAATAACATTAATAACCTGTTGCTTTAAGTTGTGAGACATCTACGATAAGAGGCACTTATCTTTTGTGTTCAATTTTGCCCATCCCTCTTGGTAAACCATCTTCAGTCCATCAAGATAACGAGGGTGCCACCGATCGACTGAATTTTTAATGAGCTTCTTGCCAAGCAAGCACCTTCAGCTTCTTTATTAGAAACCAGTCTTTAGTTATTTTGGCTGTATGTTTTTGCCTGTTGTCTTATTAAAGCATCCATGTTATCTACTTTCTTGGCTCTTGAAATTAAATTCTCCTGTAATATCGCTTTATTCATTTCCTTTGATGAAGTGTAAAGTAAAAAAAAAAACCACTCAGAAAATCAGTCTCACATAATAATCCTCCCACCTCCATGTGGGTTTGGAGTTCTTGAGGTTGTCTGAGCAGCCCTTCTTTTTGACTGACAGCTGGCTTTTCTCTTTCGTTCCTTATCTTTAGCCTGAGGGAAATCCTGCATGACGCACCAGTTCAGGGAGTGGTAGTGTTGTGTCTGAGAATTTTAGGAAGTTCCTTCACCTTCAGTATGATGGCTGTTTGTTAAACTGTCCCAACCAGTGGAAATGTCTCTTATACCACATGCTATTCGCACCAGTAAAAATGTATAATTTTTCAGCCTAGTGTATAGAAAAAAAATTCCATATCTCAGAAATGGTAACTATACAGAAGGACTTAAAATTCCTGAAGGAAAAGTTTAGAGAAAAAATATATATATATAATTATTAAAAAACATATTTACATGTTTGTTATCAAAATGTACTTAAAACCTGTATTAGCAAAACATTTGGAGTAAGTGATTTTTCATTTAATGTTAATGAACTTCAAACTAACTTTATTCCAATTTATTTTTTGGAGCTTTAATATTAAAACATTTTTATGAAAATGAGTGAGCAAATGAGCGATAAGCCAGGTCCACAAGGTGCTTTAAACCAATAAACTGGAGACATTTTTCTGTTCATTTATGTGGATCATGCCGAATGGACCAATTGACATGGCACAAAATTAATGTTAAGTTTGTTTACTTTATATTACCCGTGTGTTAGCTCTGGGTGTGCACTGATTAATAGACTGATATTTAATAAAGAGAGTTAATGCTTTGATAAATATGGTCATTACAGTACAGCTTGTTCGAGCTAAGGTAAGAGAACCCTTCGTTGTGTGCAGGTGCAGAGCTGGCGGGCAGACTGCTGGAGTGTGTGGAGTGTGTTCACACTACCTTCACTTTCCATCAAACCTCCCACCGCTTACACACACCATGGCTCGCTCTCTCAATGCTTTTGGTGCTTGAAGACAGCTTTGCTCTCGCCGTGAACCCACTAACATCTCCGCTTGAACAGAACGCACTCTTACTGTCACACCATTCACACTTCGCCCGGCGAGCAGACAGCAGGCTTCAGCGGGGAACGAGGCGCAGTGTGTGCTAGTCAACAGAGAAGGGCAGCCCTGATCAACAGGAGAGCACAGGCGGGAGGCAGAGAGCTTCAGACGGCTGGAGAACACAAGAGCTCCATGACAGGCTCCCGCACAGGGCTCTGCTCGGCCTAGCCTTCTGGGAGACGTACCTGGAGTGTGTTTTGGCGTGAGAGAGCGGAGCGAGCATGTGCGTGACGAGACGGGAGGTGACAAGCAGCGTTTCTGCAGCGTCCCAAGAGGACAGAGTTGAGCTGACAGATGTCCAGGAGACCAGCAGGAAGTCACAATGCTGCCACTGCCTCTCTCTCACTCACTGTCCTAACTCTCAGTCTCAGTCCCAAACGGCTCCACTACTGGATACACACTGCACTATTTAGGCGTGAAGGCTATTTTCTATGTCTAGTGTCAGTCTCAGATGCTCCGCCCAGAGTATGTATACTGTGTGTATATCATGCACAACAGTGGCCACAACTACAGATCTCTAAACTGCATGGCTGTCGACAGCAGGCCCACATAAGGAACATGGGTTTTAAGTTTTCTCTATGAGAAAAATGAACCATGTTTTTGAAAACTGTCTCTATGTGTACTGTGGTAAACAAAAAAAATTCCAAACCAGTTTGTCCAGTGTTTACTTTTTCCCTGAACTGTCACTTTATCCTATGAATTACAGGGACACTGAAGTCAAACTGAAATGCTTTTATTTAAAAAAATAATAATTTAAATGAAAAATTTCTCTTGTCAGTTAATGAAACACAGTTGATGTTTTCTTGTAATCTTCCACTAAAATGTACACTTCTGTCAAGGCAAAAATAACAGAAAAGTAATATTACAGCATGTTTCACCTCCAGCTCCATCATTGAGCAAAATGCTCATCTAGATCAGAGGCCTTCCCTGATATTGGGTTTCACTCTGAAAAAAGCCACAGTATGCATTATGACTTCCTGTGATTTGACTTTGAAGAGTTAAGATATGAATATTACTACATCCAAGCTACAAGCAAGCCAGTGCTCCAGTGGATGTCTTCAGATGGGCATGTCACAGATTACAGCATGATCACTTTCCACCATGTGTTTGCACTTTGATGCACTAGATTTAATCAATCAGATGAGTCACAAACTTTTGTTTATAAATACATATGGTTGCTTGTCACTTATGACAACAACAAGCCTGGATTGGAAAACTTTTATGAACTGACATTTATATTTACAGCATTTAGCAGCCATTTTATCCAAAGCGACTTCCATTCCCTAACTACAGGGGACAGACTCCCTGGAGCAACTTGGGGTTAAGGGTCTTGTTCAGGGACCCAGTGGTTGTATGCTGAAGGCAGGAGTCAAACCCATGATCTCTTGGTCCAGAGGCAAGTATCCTACCCACTAGGCCACCAACACCACCTTCACAACATCCTGTCTATAACTTAAAGGTCCCATGACATGCTGATTTTTTATGCTTTTATATAGGTCTTAGTGGTCCCCTAATACTGTATTTGAAGTCTCTTACCGAAATTCAGCCTTGGTGCAGAATTACAGCCACTTCGAGCCAGTCCCACAATGAGATTTCCCTAGGACGTGCCGTTTCTGTGTCTGTAGCTTTAAATGATAATGAAGAGGAGAGAGGCGGGGCAAGGTGGAGGGTGGGGGAGGGGCCAGCTCATCTGATCACCCTGGTTTGCAGAGCAGTGATGGGCATGGAAGTTCTTTTAGATGTACTGACTCACTAGAAACAGTTCACTAAATAGATTGGTTCAAAAGATTCATTCACCGAATCATTCCGTGCTTGGTGGGAGGAGCCTGCGACTCCAACTTCCTGAACTGATACACGGCTGAACGGTTCAGGTTTCAGTTCAGTTCACGGCTTCCGGGACCAGGAGACGAGAGTATTGTGGCTGTGTTTATAAATCATGATGTTTCAAGTGTCCTGTCCTATGGTACACAATTTAACTGGTCTGCTCGGCAAATTGGGCTCAGTGAGTGATCCGTTCACTGATCGTATACCCCACAGTACATTCAGTGAAGGATTCACACTGAACATGCACCGTTCATTCGCAAATTGTCGCAATGAGAGTCATGCATTTTCTCAAACTGCGGGTTTTATACACTACTTGTTACATGCTGTGTCCTACTGTACGTGAGTTGTTTCGGTGGCAATTTAGCAGAGTTAAAAAAAAAAGTTAGTTTACTCCAAGGTACACTTGAACACAACACACCCCTATCTCCCTCTGTCGCTCCTGCCTAATGCCTGCTACAGCTGGCGAGTCTCACTCTCTTCTCATTACTGCCAGCTTAACGTTTTAAGTTTGTTTATCCGGAAACTAAATCTGTTAAAACAACGGAGAACAACGGTTGCCATGAAAGTGTATCCCTCAGAGGAAAATGATTCAGGAGAGTGTAGTTCACTGAGTGATTCGTTCATTCAGGCGTTGGCCCACAGCGCCGCTGACAGCTCAACTGAACTGAGAAACGAACGAATCACTTGAGGAAGTGATTCGGTTCAGTACGTTCCCTCTGCAATAGTGTTATCCAAATAACAAAGAAGTACAACACTCGAGTTAACGTGTGTGTTCACACACCATTCACACACATACCTGACGCTATCTACCTTTACATTTGCGACAGTAGCCTGCTAACTGGGTTGCTAGCTGTTAGCTGCAGAGCTAATGTTACGGTCACATTCTAAGGGTAAAAAGCTAGGTAACCATAAACAGCAAAGCAACAAAATTATGTAGCGTCAAGTTGACTTACTTGTCCAAGGTTTGTAGCTGAACCATGGAGAGTTGGTACTGATTCAGACTTAATTTTCAGCCTTCAGCAAGACTAGCTCTGTATTGCCCCAAGTTGAGGCGACGCAGACATACAAAACTTTAGGAAGTTGTGTCGGCGCATTTCCAGAGAAAGTAAAATTAACCCATTGGTTCTTCAGAGGCTTGCATG
This sequence comes from Hydrocynus forskahlii, assembly GCA_037974365.1. Classification (NCBI taxonomy): domain Eukaryota; kingdom Metazoa; phylum Chordata; class Actinopteri; order Characiformes; family Alestidae; genus Hydrocynus; species Hydrocynus forskahlii. Next base: position 13,086,887 of record JBBPCX010000016.1, on the reverse strand, counting down.
AAGGAACTAAAAAATACAATTGTGCTCATTTATACATCTAAGCACTGAGCAACTGCAATGCTTCACTCTTTTTGCAAGCCATGATGTCTCTCACACGATCGCATTCACAGTCGGTGGAGCTAATTTTTTTAGGGGGGGAGGGTGAAATTCTCTAGGCGGGCAAAGCATGAGAAATGGGCGGCAACCTTTCCCCTTATGACGACATAAAGGGGAAAATTCCAGATCGGGCCATCTGAGCTGTCCTTCTCTCAACAGTGGAACAGGATGACCAAGGCACTCTTTACACCTATCGCCATTTCTAGCCACTGCTGGACCATAGGCAGGCAAGGGGAACTTGTATTAATGTTAAAAAATCTCATAAAGTGAAAATTTCATGCCATGGGACCTTTAAACCAGAGGTTAGTTTGAAGAAGTTAGCAGAAATGAAACAAGACTTTTGCGCTTTCTAACCACAATGCTATATGTTGGTATGCTTTGTTGTAGCACCGTTTAGACTTTTGCCTGTCCATACATGTCTTGGACCAGCCATTTCATGTCAATCATATGGCCTCGTCATAGCCAGTTCTTGGCCAAGTTGAGCCTCAAAACCAACTCATTCAAAAGTTTGAAATTGAGTATTTAATACAATTATTTCAATATGCTTGTCCTGTACAACATCACAGGTTCAAATAATTAGTAGGGATCTGTCAAAAACAGGGATATGTGTTCAGAGTGAACACTGAGAATTAAGTTAAAATCAATATCCAGAATACTTCATTCTTCCTCTGGCAATTCAACTGTGATGCATATATTTAACAAAATATTGCACAAACACTGAATAACTTCTTGACATTTGCATAAAATTGAACATTAAAATACCCTTTGGTGTCTCATACAAAAGACTGTCCATAAAATAATTTGAAAAATCTCATGAAATGTGTGAAAGGCTGCTGTATGTAGTACACTGTGTAGGGAGTAAAAGCCTATTGGGACTGAGCCTTTCTCTGTCTATTCCCCCAACTTCTCAGTTCTTCTGTTTCTCGACTTGACCCCTTTCTGTCTCTTCTCTCTTCACTGTTCTACCTGCGCGTCCCTTTTCCCCATGTCTCCGTCCATCTTTTCCTTCCCTCACATTTCCTCTCTTATCACGGAGGTCAGTGACGGCCACTTGCATAACCTCCAATTCCCACTGCACCCAAACTCCTCCACAGCTAAAAACACCACACAACTAAAATATGTAGCCCAGAGTAGAGTCCTTGAGTGCTAATATCCACACTGACATTCACTTCTGTACTTGCCTCCAACACATCCAGCCATCACACGAACAAAAAGAGCTTAAAGGCAAAAGGACACTATTACAAAGCTGAGATTAAAGCCCATCAGCATCTATTTCCTTCTAGAAGTCTGTTCTGAACCCTGGCTGTGTGGGGTATTTTTTTGACATGTCTAGTGTACAGTCGGGCCAATCTCATGGCTAAGACGGAGCTCAAAAGGAGCTCAAAATGAGGCTTCTTCGGACTAATATAAAGCTTTTGTGTTTCTCTGCTCGTCCGAAAAGGGCTACTTTCTCCAGTTGGCGCTGACAGCTCCAGGTCTCAGTAAATTAAAGTTCACATCTTCAGACAGAGTCATGGCCGACACTTAGCGGCTTTTGTCCAGCAGAATCTTTATAGGAACGCTAGCCCACTCATCGCATACTAATCACATGGGCTCTGAAATTTTAATACTCATTTGACACGCACAAAAGGGCATAAGTGTGTGTGGTGTGTGATGGTGATCGTGGCAGTGGATTGAGAATGGAATAATTTATCATGTCTAATTAATTATTCTCAGTAACGGGTGGGGGAGAATGTCATCTCCATGTGAAGCTCCTAACTTTGCAGAGCGGTTAAAGCGCAGCGACGGGAGGAGATAAACTCCTGCAGTCTTCTTTAAGCGTGGACGCCGCTGAAGCTTATTTGAAGTCCTCTCTCAGCTCCATGCCTTTCGCCATGCCTGTTCGACTCCCCTCTCCCCACCCCTTGCATTACCATTTAAATAAAACAGCCCACTAAATGACCGCTGCCTACTTTTAAGGCAAGTTTAAAAATGCTTTTCTCTCCCTCCATCCACCAAATACTTCAAATAAAACGATTTTTGGGAGTCTTTTCCCCACAAAACCATTTTATGGGAAAGACCATTCCACATAAATCTTACACCAAGCCTGCATCATCACTGGACCAGTCAGCGTTTAATTATAGAAGAACTCCTGTCTGTCTCATTTCACAAAACAATCAGATGTTTTTTTATATGGAAAATATGCATTATTTACATGCTATGATCCCTCATCATTTCGGATAAGCTGTCAGTCGTAATTTCAGCATAATCAGTATCAATGAATATTTCATAATTTAAAAGTCTTTGCTCCTTTTCTACCTCTAGAGAGAATATGCTAATTCCCATCCAGCCCTGGGAGACCCACGCTGTTGAAAGTCATTTCATAAGGGGCGCCATGCAGAAGCACCTTTAGGTTCCACATAACACCTTCGATTTCTACTTTTTTTTTTAAAGGGGGTGGTAGTAGCGGCGGTGGTTTATTATGTAGTCGTTAAACCTATGATGAGATGTCAGTCACCTCGTGGCGCTCCAATATGGTATAGTATAATTAAAGTGCCAGTTTGGCCAAAAATCATCATCAATATATGTCTAGTATATATGTCTAGACATTTGCTCCATTGCAGTTTGGCCTTTATGTTATGAGTCGAAGACAGCTAACAAGTAACATACATTTTTACACAACAATTTGTAACAGATCTACATTTGGATTAAGGGGAAAATACAGATGAGATTACTGGCCAAAAACTACAAACTTTAGTCATGTTTTAGGCAATTTATGTCTCAAAGATTTCTGTGTTTCATATTTCTCTGAAAAAGCAGCAACATGTCTAAATAAAGAATGACAAACAAATGTTCACAAATTAAAATAAGACCACTGTTATCACAGTGTTTCATTTTACAAACACAAAATCATTTTGGCTGTGTAAGGGTGAGGTGGACAGTATGTGTGTGGTGGTGGTGTGTGTGTGTGTTGGGGGGGGTATTGGGAGAGTATTCTATCAGGAATACTAAGAAGGTGTGTTGATTAGCATAGCTGCAGGTCCTGTGACAGTGACATTAGCCATCAATGTCAGGCTGCTCGGCGGTGCCTCGGTGCAAAGTGCCCCATTTGTGCCATAATTAGCTTAAACGCTCTGAGTATGAAAAATTCATGATAGCTTTGGATTTTTTAATTGAGGGAGCATTCTGCATTTATCGAAGTCATTTAGAAAGCCTTCTGCTCCAGACAGACAGAGTGAGTGAGTGAGAGAGAGAGAGAGAGAGAGAGAGAGAGAGAGAGAGAAAGAGAGAGAGAGAGAGAGAGAGAGAGAGAGAG
>JBBPCX010000016.1:13063288-13083441 GCA_037974365.1 Hydrocynus forskahlii | reverse complement strand
ACACACACACACACACACACACACACACACACACACACACACACACACACACACACACACACACAGACACAGACACAGACACAGAGATACAGACACAGACACACACACACATACTAACATACAAACCGACACAGACACACACACACACATACACAAACACACACACAGACTTATGTCTATCAACAAACTTCTTGTGGTACTCCTAATTGAAATGAGTTTGGGTAAACAGAGGGTATTAATCAAACTAAAGGGTAAAGATATAAAGGCAGTTTGGTGTGCATCTCTGACTGATCGCAATCTAATGACTTAAAAATACAGCCAGAATATCTTTAGAGTATTCTCAATGCCTTTTAAAGCTGTGGTTTGACAAATGAAACGTCACAAAAAGACTTAATCAAAGTAAGGGGGGGGGGGGTCACTCTGATATATAGAGTCTACAGCTTTTAGCACCTCTGTTTCCTCTTCTTCTTCTCTTCAAAAGTAAGTATTTAACCTCTTTCACATTGAGGGCCGGACCGAATCGATGTGCTTGCATCAATATACCATAGCCATAAAAAAACAATTTACCCGAGGCAGATTTCTGCCATTGATTAGTCTCAGGACGATGGAGCAGCACTGCTGGCGAGGGTGCGCACAGGTTAATGGCATTTACCGGCCTATCCGTGCCGAGAGCAAACGACCTTCCTTAAAAGATAATTACTACAATGGCAGAGGAACGGGCTGAGTAACAGTAAAGAACCGGCGACTATGGGAAACAGCGCCGCAGTCCGCAAGCTGCGATGATAAAATATCGATTCATTCGAACCTGTCATTGAGAAGAAATCGGTTTCGGTGTGGCGCAGCGCGTGTCGCTGGCCAAGAACAAATTTCAGCAAAGCCTTCAACCGGAAAACCACATTTTGTTGCCTCAGGGTTTTTCATGTATAAATTTCATGTATATCTATCAGAATGCATAAGTGGGTGCATGTAAGCTGCCACTTACAATCTACCCCTATAGTTCATTGTATTAACTGCTCTGCTGACTTTGCCACACACATGCACGTGTGCTCCCTAACTGCGGAGCCCAACAGTTTATTATGTGCTAGGGTCTTGACACATGGAATTTTAAACAGCGTCCCGTGATCTTATTCATTTCCTCGTCCCCCTGCCCACCCCTCCACCTCAGTTGTGCAGTTTCCATCATTCTTATATTCACCTCTATCTCTAGGAAACCCTTCTACTAAAACCCACCAACATCTATCTGCAGACCTTGAGTTTCAGGGCTGCTCAAGGTATCTTAAGGGGACATTCCAACAGAAAACTAGCATTCCTTATGTTGTCATGTTCTGCATTATCCTGTAGCACAACACTGCCTCCCTCAGCCTGATCAGTTTGAAATTATGGATATTTATTTTATATCCTTTGATGTGTTTTCATCCCTTGGTGGTCTTTCAATACTCAGCATGCATTACACCAATTCATCTTACAACCATTAGGACGCCCCAGTGGTAATAAAAAAATCTTCTGAGGTACCACTGATGTAGAGACTAACAGATGGGATATTCAGCTTTGTAGCAGTAACGTTCACTGTCTGGCATCTGTATTCATCAGCTAGTGGGGAAAAAAGATCAAACAGCCCATCTCCCAAAAAATGACCAGTTTTCCCCAATATTTAGGAAAACTGTAAAATGTGAACCAGAGTTCTGATCCAAGCAGAGTAGTTTACAAGTCCTTTCAAGACATGCCATAAGAAGGAAGCTTTCTGAGTCCTTATAAATAGCTGCTGTAAATCATAATGTAAAGAACCTTTTTAAAATAATTCTATCTAGCACCAAAAAGGATTCCACCAAAAAGTATTTATTTATTAGGGGGCCCCAAGTAAAAGCATCTTTAGGCTTCTTGCAGCTCCTCTAATTTTTTAAAGGAGCGTTTATTCGTGTGTCGGGGGGACAGAACATTTTATTACTTGGCGCGCCTGTCCCACCAGATGCTCGATTAGACCTTTTCCCAGTGGTGAGATGATGTGCGAGCTGCACCACTCCTGGCGTGCAGGATGATACGTGAAGCCCTCCCCTTTGCTGCTGACTGCACCAGCTGCATGACGGACGCTGGGCTGGAAGAAGAGGAGATTAAAGATACCCATGTTCTGTGCATGTTGAACTGAAAAATAGAGCTCGGAGTCGCAGGGGGTTCAGTACCACATTTTATTTTACCCAGAACACTCGGAAACATCCCTCCCTGCAATCCCTTATTCCTCTGATACATTAATCTCTTTTTCTTCTTCTCATCTCCCTCACTTTTGTAAAGGTAATGGCGCTTTTCAGTCATGAGGATGGGGCCCGAGGGAAGTCGCAACCGAAAACATCCAGCAGTAATAACAGTAATGGTCTGCGTAAAATCCGCCATTTCTTCGCATTTTAATAGTAAGCAACTGTATTGTCGCAGATCTCCCGTCTAATGCATGGTAGGACCACCACCCCAGGGGAAGGTGATGACTATACGTGCCTCTTCTGATGCACATAAAGTCAGGAGAGAATGAAGACCCACTGATTGACTGGTGCAATGAAGGAAAGAAGTTCCTCTGCCATTCTTTCCGCACAATTTAAATGCGTTCTTTGGCACAAAGAATCTCTAGGAGCGACGGGGTCCTATGGAGAAGAAACAATGCTATTAGAAGGTGAATAGAAAATGCTGCAAATAAAGCTGCATCTTTGGTGACCTTCACTGCCTTTCGGAAGAAAAGAGGAGCAAGGCAAGCGAGGAAAGCATCGCTATAGAAGCAGTCAAAGCATTTCAGACTAAGCTAAATGGAATGGATGCGGTGGCCGAGCTGCAGAGGAACAGAGTGTTCTGAGCAGCCTCTTTCTCTCTCTCTCTCTGAGAGCACGTATGGCTCTGCGTGTGCTGGCCCACAGCGCCAGCTTCATCCATCATTACTATACTGAATCATCTCCCTGTCAATATCCCTCACTGCAATGCATTACCGCCATGTGGACACTGTTAGCGCTAATGACATTCAGCAGTCCCCTTGGGCAGAGAGAGCGATAGAGTGAGTGAGAGAGAGAGAGAGAGAGAGAGAGAGCATAGACTGCAAAGGTATATGTAGCAAAGGCCATATTCATGCTTAAAAATAAAACCGCTGAAAAGGGTTATTTGAATCAATGCTGCAGAAGAACCACTTTAGGCTCCAGAAAGAACCTCTTTTAAGCCTAAAGGTCCTCTACATAATGTAAAGGTGTAAAAACCAATTAAACGTTTTTCCTACAGCCGTACATCCAAGCCAAGTACCAATTAGAAACCTTGCACACAACCACATTGTCTTCAACCTTTTAACGACATAAAAAAAAAACCCATCACATAATGTAAAGGTCCTTAACGACCTTACAGTCTTCAGAATAGAAGTGCCTGAAAAGGTCCTTCATAATGATGTACAAATACCACTTTTGGCCTCTCAGGATCTTCTCAGTGGATGGTTCTTTATAGAGTCATTTTTGTGAATGGTTCTCTAAAGAACCATTTATGAGCTTGAAGAATTTCCAGATAATGTAAAGGCTCTTTAAATTTTCTTTTGAGAATCTTTATACTATGCTGAAGCTGTTTAAACTTTAAAAATGTTCTTCACAAACACATTTTATTTACAAGAAAATGTTTAAAAACTACCTAAAGGGTTCTTTAGGGAACCAAAGATACTTAATCACTTGTATTATACAAAGAGCCCTTACTGAAGCCCATTTTTGAGAGTATTTTCAAAATAAACATGTAACGATAGAGAAATAATTATTAAAGGCAACTTTATTAACCCTACACCCTAAAAACAAAGATGGCAGAAGAATGTTTCTGCTTGATTCTCTAGAGGAATCACCTTTTAATGGATGATTCTACAGAGGACAGTTTTAGAAAATTAGATGTTTGAGTGTGAAGAACCACATCCACATAATATTCAGGGTCTAAGAAAAACCTTATATTGCTGCTGAACCTTTATATTATGTGAAAGTTTCAGTAGCAATATATTGCTAATGACCAATATAAAGCACAGTATTTCACTCCTTTCTGTCTTTGTCAAGCAAGGTTCTTTAGGGAACCAAAGCGGTTTAAGGCACACTTTTTAGAGTGCAAATTCTGGTTCCTCAACTTTTCCAGCGATCGTATATAATGGCTTATTTACAATGGATGTTTGACAGCATGGTACATTATAAGGGCACTCAGTGTGTGTGTGTGCGTCTGAGAGAGAGAAAGTAGCTGGGTGGTCTGATATTAACTCCCTGCCTCCCCAATAAATCAGACAGCCCAGTGTGCTTATCTCTCTTTGACACTCAGATCAATCTAGCTTTTAATCCCGAGCCCTCTCGCACTGGGCCTCGCCTCGACGGCACACATCAAACACACACCATCTCGCTCACCACAGCCAGAGCACGCGTGTGCGTATCCAATCCAAAGTCAAAGCCGCAGGACGGGAGAGAACTGATCCTCCATGTACTACACACCAAACAAGTGAGTACAGCGAGAGCTGTCTGAAGTCGCATCCAAGACTATTAAACGTTTGCAGTAAGGAAAACATTTTGATTTGAAAAATGATATAATGAACAGAAGAGATCAAAACTGTAAGGTTCCTGACTTCTCTTTCCGAAGCTGAAGGTGGATTCAGAGGCATCAGGAATAGAGATTTAGAATGGAAGCAGAACACACTGAAAACTGCAAACTAAGAGGAGGTTTTTCATGGTATTTAAAAATAGCACACTTCATTTCTACCAGTCATTCATCAGCTTGTCCATCCTGTGCTACTGTATTAAGCACTAACTAGTTGAAGACTTCAGGCACTGGAGCATGTCTCATTTCACTTAACACTTTTCATATGTACATCACTCCTGCTTAGTCTTGGAATCATTAGGTGGATCATCATATAGATGTAAATCATGCAAACCAGACAACAAAAGCTACTGTTTTCTACAAAATTTAATGCATATTTATTTTACATACCTATTTAGTATTTATTCCTTTTGTAAAATGTTCACTGTTAATTCTCAACACTATACAGATTTTTTATTTTAGAATCGTCTGATTTACTTATTTACTCACAGCTGTATATGGATTATTTCACTTCTATGAAGTCACACAGGGCTAACATGCCAAATATCAAATCTTATTTCATGCAAACCTAATTAATTGGTTTTACATTATTGAAAACACTGAATTTTATGAACCCATATATATTTTCTAGGGAGTTTTATTTTGACTTATGTACATTGTTCGTTTCATTATGTCTCTATATGTCTGTGCAGTCACAGCAAAAGCATATGTATATACAGTGTTGTGCATGAACGGCATTCACTGAACATGTTCCTATTTTTCGCGAACGCTGAACTGAACAAGTTGGTTTACAAATTAAGAACGTACCTCGCGAGACTGAACGCAGTTCACGTGATGGGAAGTTCGGCTCTTTCCAGTTCGGCTCTTTTCACGGCACCCAAAGAGGTGCCGGTTCTTTCGGCTCCCAAACATTTTATCATCAACTGTAGGCTCATATTTTAGCCTAACTTGACAAATATGAATGCTTTGTGTGTTGATAAAAAAGTGGGGAGCGGCTCTCACTCGCTGGGAGTTGGTTCTTCCGAATCACTACAAAGAATCGGCTCTTAGTAGCAGGCAAGCACAAGACCACGCCTCGGCAGAATACACATGGGAAATAAGTTTATAAATGGAAGGTATTCATGTTTAGTACAGCTAATACTGTATGTTTGAGTTTTAGAGCTGTAGATTTTCACTAGTTTGATATGGTTTTAAAAAAAAAGACAACAGCTGTTTATTTTTAGTTATGTTTTTAATGTAACTTATGTCTGTGATTGTTCAGTCGTATGACAGATTGAAGTAGAAGACTGAAGGTGATTCAGATAGAAAACAACAAAAAAAAAAACATGAACTAGTTCATTCTGTGAACTTCATTCAAAATAAAAATAAAAAACTATGAATGTGAAGTAGTTCATTTTTATTTGAATGAAATGTATTTTGAACTAGTTCTTTTTCAGAGTGAACTGGCACAACACTGTGATTATGTGTGTGTGTGTGTGTGTGTATATATATATATATATATATATATATCTCAGTGGTCACCAATCTTTTTTAAACTGCAAGCTACTTCACGGGTACTGAGCCATATGAAGGGCTACCAGTTTGATACACTCTTCTTAAATAACAATACATAAACATGTTTTAAATGGTTTTTTTTTTATATTGTCATTTTCAAATCTATGTACATGCAAATGTGATTTAAGAACAGCAACATGATCAAATTAAATATTAGACACTCCCCACATGTTGGTGATCCCTGAGAGATTATATATATATGTATATGTATGAAATATGTATACATATTTAGTGCTTTTTTGTGGCTGTCTCCGTATCATAGTTAACTGATGCCTGTGTCTGAGCTAAGCTTATAAGCACAAAGGCCTTTTAATGCTGTCAAACAGGTTATTTGCCAAAACATTTATAATCAGTGTAAACAACAGTAAAACAAGTTTACTGACAAATCTATCATAATTAGGTTATCCTTTGAAAACCCCCAAGGGAATAGAATGACCCATCTTGGCCATTCTCAGTTATTTTCAACCCGATCAACATGACAGTAGTGGTGCTCTTCTACATCTTCAGCCAAAATTCCATCTTCAAAATCTACAATGGCATTCCGAGAGATTTAATCTGCTCTAAAAAAGAGTCAGTCCTGACTACTCGTAAATTATCACAGCAAAAAGTACAGCTATTTGCCATGTAAATTTGCAGTGACTAAGAAACCAAAATACATCAGAATATTGGCCAAAAGACCCATCATCGTTAAACGCCGCCATTTATAGGCCAATGTTGACATGCAGTATTTTTCATATACACTCTACTAATATTGATGCAGATACATTTATAAAATGTATAAATTCTCCTAGGGTTCACATTACAGTTCCGAGGTATTTTGATCCAATTTCAATTTTATTAAAAATATCTTGAAACACTATTAGGTTTTATTTGCAGTTTGTGAGTTCTCAAACAACCTTTTAATGTCAGCTACACCAAACTCTAAAAATAAGTAAATAAGCCCCCTCAAAAGCCTTTCTCTAGCAATAAAGTGGAAAAAAGCAGTCGTTTAAGCAAAGCCCCTCTGCCCACCTTTCCTTCTTTACCCAGTACACAGATGCCTAGTTTTGCATGAGTAATTTCTATGAAAAACTGCAGGTGAGGGGCGTCTCAGTGATTCAGTTTTATATCAGAGTACATTTTCATTTACTTGACTCAAATAAGTGGGACACGATCAATGAAAGAAACACACACATGGAAGACAGACAAAGGAAGTGGATGACCCCTGAGAGGGTTCTTTTATTTGTAGAATAAAAGTCTGAATTTATTCTTTTGATCTGTACATAGGACAAGAGTACTTGGACTGCAGCACATACACAACAAACTAACGCTGACCGGCCACGCCAGCTGCGCACCGGAGAGGAGTGGGACTGGTCGGTGAGGAAATGGGTTTCTTTTCTGGGTGCCTAAGCCTGACGGGAAGCAAAACACGAGGGGAAGCAAATACCTGGTTTATCACACCCAGCTTAAGCCTACAGTTACACACCAGAAGTTTAGACTGAGCTTCTCTGATGAAACTTCATGCTTTTTCCAGTCAAGAAACTGCAGCTCAGCCCAGGTCAGAGAAACCAGGTGGAACAGTCAGCCCCAGCCCTTGGGTTGTGGCAGCAACAACAACACAAAGGTAAGGACATCCACCAGCGTGTTCTACTTCATCTGAAACGACAAATCCTGCAAAAGCAGTGTGTGTGAATGAACCACACCCAAAAAATAACCCGCCACCTGAAGAGAAAGCATGTTCACAGTTGTTGTAGAAGACATTCACTATCAATGTCTTTCTGAAAAATATCCTTAAGTACATATACATAGATTCTTAGATATTCAGCAGCAAGAATAAAGATGAAGACGACATGAAATGCAAAATGACAGGACGGAGAGCGGCCGATTCTAAACAATATTTGTTCTGAGGTTAGTGAATTCGGGATACGCTGTAGTCATATCTGATATGAGAAGACGTTACCCTGAACTGACATCTTGAAAAGAAAATTAGATTAGCTTTCAATTTTTATGTAAACCCAGAGAAAAAGTTTTCAAAGTATTTTTTTTTTTTTTTACCAATATTGGTTTGTAAAAGTATCTTTAGTAGGACATTATCCTTGTAGAATATGATAGGAGAACCACATTTTTCTCTAAACTCTATGGAAATGCAAACGCAGCTAATCAAACTAATATTTACAGAAAGCTAGTGAGATAAGATTGTTAATAGAGAACCGATAAGCAAACTTTTATCACTGTGTCAAACGATTTTAAGAGATATACTGTCTTTGGGAGGGAACCACTTTGGTAAATTGTACAAACCCTCTACAATACAGTGCAGTGTATTGCGATACCTAAAATATATTCTCAATATTATCATTCACACATTATCATTCTGAGGAGGTAACTAGAGAGGAATTGGATCGGTTCATTGCTGAGGACCACGTTACTCTAAGACACGACTGCCCAGTACGATTCAGGTAGGTAGACTGTGTGGATTGGCTAATATACTACAGCATTTGATTTTGCTGTTTAGTGACTGATGAAAAAAAACTGCATATAAGATTTTAACAGTGATTCACAAACACTTTTTGAGCAATACATCCAGTACATAACTAGTGATAAACAATTAGACGTTCTGTGGCATGTGTGAGGTGACGAGCAAGACGTGTCCTGATTTTATCCAATATCAAATAGAAATAAACAACTGGCTTTTGATCATGTGACACCGAATGACATCCACCACAGTAAAAAGTAGCACCGTTTGAGGTAAATGACACACGTGTGCTTGTAGCACCATCAACAAGAGAAAAACGAAGCAATAAAGAATGAACAAGAAACAGGTTTACTGCGCAATTGGCATTGAAAGAACCACAGAACCGGGATGGATTGAAGGTCCGCTCCTGTACAAATCAGGCAGGCTTGAAAAGAATAGTCTCGGACTGAATGCCATCCATTCAAAAGAGCAGATATCAACAGGGTTCTATTCAAAGACATCCGCAATACAGACTTATTTACAAATCTGTGCACGTGTTGAGCGAGGTCCTATGTACGGCGCGCACAATTAAAAGACGTGAAAAGCGATGAGGTAGGATTGTGATAGTACAAGTATCATTACTGCCTAAGAATCACCTGAACTGGCTGATTAGCTAGACTTTTATTATCAAAAATACTTTTCATTACGGTAAAGCTGAGTTTAAAATGTGTTGCTCTGAGCTGGGCCCTGAATAACTTCAATGTGGGTTGAGTAGTGAAGCAATGATATCTGAAGATGTGAGACCTGCTAGATGAGAGTAATGATGAAAGTGTTATAGTGGAGTACTGGGCAGCTCTGCGTAACATGTGGGTGGGTCCTCAGCATTTGACTGACAATCTCTGCATGTGGGTTTACAAAGCAGGCCAAAAGCAGTACTATGCTTTATACATGTAGATTAGTGAGTGTTTTTTTTTTTTTGTCTTTTTTTTTGTATTCTCCCCATTCCCCTTTTTGGCATCAAAAATAAACAAAAATAATCAAAGGATGACAAAAGAAAAATGAATTTTTCAATTTCCATTTAAAACAACAGTATGCACAAACACGCCATCGAAAGCTTAATGTTCTGATATGAAACAGAGTGGCAACAGGACCATGGCGATCTCTATGGAAATTCGAGTACAGTAACATCTCATACTTCAAAAGACAATTTAAACAAAATATATATTTAGCCTCTGTTTTTCTTTTTTTTTTGAGCTTAGATAACTCTGGACAATAACCTTGGCAAGGGCCACTTTTGTGCAAGTTCATATCAAGCTGACCGATCGCCAGCTTTTCCGCTCAACATTCCACTTTGGCTTATTTTCAACCCACCACCTGGTCACGATACAATACCCGACACCTACAGGCATTCACATAAAAGCATAGAACCCGCCCACTCAAGGACACCGCAATATCTCTTGGTTTAAACGCCACCAAGCGTGATGCATCTGGCATGACGATTACGCATACACATTTTGCACTGGTCTTCTTGGCATCCAGATTGTTTTGGATCCTTAGGGAGCTAAGCAGCTCAAAAGCTAAGCACCACTGTGATGCAGCCACTCAAAAGCATGGGCACAAACATGAAGACAGATGAATTTCACTAGTGCAGACCAGAGGACAGTTGTTTCAGAGAGGTGTACTGGTTTGCTTTTATAGCTTTTAAGCAACTGACAACTACAGTTCATCATGGCCATATATAGTAAATGTAAATATTTCACAGTCACAACTTCCCTGTTAGGGTTCACAACTGAAGGGATGTTACTTTTTTTCTTTCTTCCCAGCCATATTGCATGTGAAAGCTGTCCAGCCCAAATTCACTCACTGAGTGGCTGTAAAAAAAAGGAATTACTTATAAAGTTTTCCTCCTTTTCAAGGCAACATTTCCACTGACAAATATCAATCTCATATGAAAAGATGATCAGATTTTGTCTATCATTCAACATCAGCTTAGCTAAAGCTGGCATTTTCCAGTGTACCCATATACCCATCGCCATTAGAGAATAGCACATATTTGATTAGCGGGCCAATATATAACACACAGCACATAATATATGTACATAAAAACAGAAGAAAATGTAATTCCACAAAAAAGATAAAAGCTTGAGCCATACCTTTTCACCAACTGTCTGTCATTATTACCTGTGACATATTGGAGGTAAGTTACTTTTAGAAAACAGTTAAGATAAACGTATCTTTCACAGATGTATAAAGCAAAAAAGATTTTCCCCAGCTATGGAGTGGTAGAAAAGTGCTATACTTTCTGGATTGCTATTTGAAATAAGAAAAAAAGTTAAACATTAGCGTGGAAACAGATTTGATAAGAAACCTCATCAATTTCGATCCAAAAGCAACCCATAACTTAAAAACCATCTCATTATTAGACACTGAAGTGGACTTAACATATCCGTGTAATTATTTCTACCCATTAAGACCCATATTTGCCTATCATTATGATATAGCTGTTCTTAAGATTAAAGTGCTGTCTTATGTGGTGACTATGCCGGCTTCAATTATATGCACATTTCCAGAAAACAGGGAAATGAAACAAAAAGTGAAATTATACTCCTTAACAAATGATTCACAGTGATGTGATAGAGCTGTTGCAGCACTGTGACGTCTGTGACAGCCATAAATTAGCATTCGTAATTTAAGATATGGTTTGCTTTCTTTGACAGCACTCCATTAGTGATAATGCATTTGTGACAAGCCCTGCTTGCTTTTAGACATCTTTTAGACATCTATACTTAGAAGATGCCTATAACTAAAAGTAAAAAGAATTTACCTATGCATGAATGGGTAAAAGGCAGGAGACGGAGCTGTGATATAAATCGATGGACTTGTTTCAAATGTGGTACTTAGCAGAATAAGGTGCAGCAGAATAACGTCCATAATATGACAGCATGTCCAAATATACAACAAAAAGTTCCCAACAGTAAAACCACACAACTAATAAAATACATGTACTTGATGAGGGGAAGATAATGAAATGAAAAAGCAACAGAAAGGTAGGAAGCAAAAGTGAGGTGAAAGAGGCAGACTTGAGAGGCAGACTTGCGGTTGATTCACAGTTAGCGTTACGTCATCACAGTCGAAAACTCAAACCTGCAGCAAGGAGGCCTTTTCCTCTGTTAAACAGACAGCCATACAAACCATTTGTGAAAAGCAAAACAAAAGATGTGAGAAAGAGCAGGGAGAAACGAAACCTTTAAAGAAAACGGTGGGGGAGAGCATGGATGGCACTGCTCACTGGAAGTTGTCACTATACCTTATTTCATCCCCACTAATTTCGCCCCCTGAAGGAGACTCTGAGTGGGGACCCTGCCATTTGTCTGGTCTGAAAGAAGAGACCAACACATTTAACACCAAGCGCTGCCGACAGCTTTACCCACAGCCACACACTGTGCCTGCCACTTCTCCACACTCACACTCCAAAGTGCAGTTTAAGTAATATCAGCTCGTATTACAATCACAGCTTGCTATAAAAACAGAGAACACAGTTCTCAATGATTGCCAAATCCAAAAAAAAGAAGAAAAAGAAAAAAAAAAAAAAAGGCCTGAGCCAGCTCTTACTCCTCGACTATAATTTTTGTTCTGAGGATTTCTCACAGGCATTACATTACAGGCAATGAAACAAAAAAGGTCTATAGCTAGTCCACCAAGTGACAGACCACGGTTAAATCATATGTGCATGCTTTTCTTTGTGAAAAGGTTTTGGTGAGTTACCACAAAAGGCGGAAAAAGACGGAGGCTGAACTGAAGAGTATTGCCAAGAAGGAAAAGTTTTTATGCAAATGAGATTTCACTAACATGACCTCAAACACGCAACTGTTTGCTATCCATATGAGGAAAGCAGCAAATTTGTTTTGTCATTAGCACCATCAGATCTACCTGGAACAATCTGAAATGAATGAAAAGACAGATGTCGTATTGAATGGAAAGGTTCTGAACAACTTGGCCTTGACTGATTGATTAACTGACTGATTAAATTTTTTCATTAAGACATTGCAGGGTCGGACCCTGTTTGAAGGTGCATTTTTATGCCTCTCCATTTTAAGTACCTACAGGAGGCAGACTAACATTGTCTAATAAAGCTCCACACTCGCATTTTCGTTTAGAACATCCTCCTTCAAAGAGAATGATTCTTTTGAAGGGAAATCTTTGCTTTCCACTTAAGGACATTAGGACATGTTCTGACACAGAACACCAGTTGATGTGCCATACACATTCTTTTCTGATGTGATTTATAGGATCACTCCTGTGATACATTTGATATCCAACCACAAAGGCCCCCCTTCTCTCTAGATTCCCCACCTAAAGCTTATAAACCCTATCCCATAAGCCCACATTCATTCATCGTACACATACCAACAAACTCATGGCAAACTGTGTGGGTTATGGGTGAAGCTGTCAGTTAGGCTGTGAGGTGTTGTGGGGTAGTAAAAGGTTTAAAAAGCAAAACAAAACAAAACAAAACAAAAAAGGCCTCGCTTTGGGCTTCAGTGAGAATCTCAAATGGCAGCACAGGTGATCACGTGAACCCTCTTCTTTCCCTAGCTGTCCATGAAGAGCAGAATGAGCTATGGTGACAACTCTAGAGGCCCTAAACGCCATCGTAGGAGAAGTTCTCCATTTTCACCGTCTGCCGTATCAGAAGCTTGGACTCTCTCCTCTCCTCATTCTTGATCGATTTGTTGATATCCATGATTTTTTCACAGATGTATTTGTTCACTTTGGATAGCCGCTGTGTGATTTCAGCGCTGTCGGCTGTCTCCTGGGACACGCGGTCATACAGACACTCTGAAAATAGTTAAGACAAAGACAGGTTTACACCAGTTAGTCCTGAGATGCAATGTGATCACCTGTTCAGATCATTCTCATTCAACTGGGAGAGGGAGGTGTACAGACACTAAGAACAGACTGACCAATTATACTACGAATGTTTTAGGGACCCAAGCCAAAACCAAACATGCATCGATCAGACATAACTTTAAAACCATTAAACCAGTCCTTTAAGATGAGAAGTGGGACCTCTATAGATTGGAATAGTTTGTCCAGTTTGCGCAGAGATTTTTGATCAGACTGAGATCGAGATGATTTTGAGGTCCTGTTAATAGTACCTCTTCCGTGCATCCACACCAGGCTAGCCTTTGCTCCCCTTGTTCAACAATGAGCCATGGCCCTCTCACCGGTTCACTGGTTGTCCTTCCTTGGACCATTTTTGGCAGGTCCTAACCATGAACACTGCCCATTTTCCAGCTTCCAACACATCAACTTCAAGAACTGTTTGCTTGCTGCCAAAATTCCACTCCAATTGACCGGTGCCATTGTAACACAATAAACAATGATATTCACTTCACCTCTATGTGGTGTTAAGGTAGTGTCTGATCAGTGTATGTCATCATCTTGCATGAAATCTTGTGTAGTGTTCTAAGGTCAGCTGTCATTGGTGACCAGACGCAAGCTTTTCTGTGTAGCAGGCTACTGGATAATCAGGAGGTCACTGACTGCTCTTTAAATTGGTAAACCTCAACCAGAAGAACTAAAAACAGGAGAAATAATGCTTCCGAAACTACAGAACAACTGCATTGTCATTATATGCCATTGTAACAAGACAGCATTATTAATGGTTTTAATGTTACAGGTTATTGGTGTACCTTAATAGCGTCATCTGTCAGGGAGTTAAAAAAAAACACGCATGCAAATGTACCTCGTACGATTTTGAGTTTACTGGGAGAGAGGGGAGGTTTAGGCAGCGCATCCTTTTTCTTTTTGGTGGCTACTCCAGTCACGCTTCTGTTTTTCAATGTCTCCGTGCCCCAGATCATGACAGCCAGATTTTTGGTGAATTTGGAGTCACCCTGTGTTCGCTGAAGCTGATGCCACTTCTCCTCTTCCACCCAAATACCCCCACCCAGGTGCACCTAGAGGACAGGGACACACCGGTAGGCTTAAATACATTGGTTATTGGAGGATAGTTTGCTATAATGTTAAATGTCAAAAGATAACATATACACACACTCTCTCTCACACACACAAACACACACACACACTTTGGGACCGTTTTGAGCCCTACAGAAGCTGTCATCAAAAAAGTCTGATCCAACAGAGCTATACAATATGTAATTTGATAACTGCAATAATGATATCAGAGAAGGCCTGCATATATGCAAATCAGCCACTAAACTGCTTGAAATGTTTCTGTTGTGTGCTATGGCATTATGACCAATCCTACACTTTCTGGATCTTTGGGTGTTCTGATGAATCATTCATATGACCCAGTGACTAAATCGTTTTATTAATCAAATTGCAGGCAAATGCAATCAGGGGCTCATCAATGGGGTTCTTACAATATTTCAAGGCTCTGCAATTGCAGTACTTAGCAACATAACTGAAATATAATATTCTGTCTGTACTATCTTAATGGACAGTGGACAACGGACACTTAGTTTAATCAAACAAAGCCTTTTTTATTAAAATTAAAATTCAAGTGTCAATTTTATTGCCATTAAACTTGGCAGTAGGCATTTTGAGACAATATAGTACAGATAAAAAGAGAGATGGCCTAACAGGCCACACCTCCACCTTCTTCACTCATCCTCTGAGACCCAATACAGAGATGAAGCCATCTGAGTGATGCTTCATAAATACATTCAGGAGCTGAGGTCCCTGGGTTCAGCAGCCGGAGTAATGTGTTTTGACAGACGCCAGACCAGAGTGTTGACTTTTAAGTCACATTGTGGAGGACAACGCCAAACAAGCCATCGGGTGGATTGATGGGCGGCTGGTGAGTTATAGGTGAGGTAATGTGCCGGCTGCTTTTGTCACCCTGAGAAGTCTTTAGGATGGTTTCCAAAGGCTTTTCCCCCCAATGCAACTAATGTGCTTTAGGCTGCTGGCCAGCAGAGAAGCTTTTCACTGCTCTTAACTTAGAGATTTGTGTTTCTCCTGCTACCTGTCACTCTGCACAACTCCTGTGGTACAAATAATTAATACGGGGAATGTGCGGGTGTGTAAGGCCTAATTTGCTTTTGTTCTTCACGCTTGATCTGAGAACCCTTTCAGCGTGTAACGCAAATTCCCTCCTGTCATGGGAGGCAGGCGGAAATAAGGGCGAACACAGGCCCACTGTCTGCTAACAGGGCTCGGCAATATCACAGCAAGTGCTCTGGTTAAAATGCCTACTGGGATGGGAGATTCATAGCCAATTAGAGAAAACTAAAAGGCCTGAACAAAAGACTACACAGCTTAAAGCATGAAAACGCATGGTGAGTGATGTGTGGTCTGTCCCTTAATGATTCAGTAGAAAGGGTGTCATTCTCACTCACTCACACACACACACACACACACACACCAACTGTGGTAAAAAATAAAAAAAATAAAAATATATATTATGCATATTACCTATCTACAACTCAGATAATTAAAACAAGCTAAGAACCTGTGATGTGATATGGTTAATGGCCGTAATAAATAAGTAATTAATTTTAAAATAATTTCATGTTTGATGGATGACATGAATACCTTGATCCATCAAAATCTACAGAAAATATAGAATAAATGTTTCAGGCTGGTCAGGTCAGTCATGGTGTTTAAATGAGGCAATTTGTTGGAGGACCTACTTCTACACTGCAATAATCCAGTGCAAGACAACGGCAGCAACAGCAGTGAACATCATTTGCCCAATTGGACAAACTGACGTTTTAACATTTTTGGTGATGCTTAACCCGATCCTGTCACTCGCTTTTCAAATGCCCGAAGAAAAAATAAGTCAAGAACAGTCTAGCCAATCTAGCACCAGTTGTTTGTTGACAACTGTTTGATGCACAAGGCATCTTTCCAAATGTCTGCAAATTGGGAGTGCGAAACAAAGAATAAAGTCGCCATTGGTCGATTGTGAGCAAACCATGAGTTTTCAGTATGTAGCTCTTACTCTAAAGCAGACAGTGCTGCAGCACTGCCAGACACAGAGAACACACTCTACAATGTTCAGAAAAATACCTTTGTCATCATGCATGTATGAGTGAAAAAGTTGCATGCTCATCAGCCACACTGGATTTGTATTTATGACAAATGAACAAGAGTCATTTTAATTAATAATCCAGAAGACACCCTCTCTCTCTCTTACACACACACACACACACACACACACAAACGCGCGCGCACACCTTCCTCCCAAAGGTAAAAATGACTACAGTAGTTTTTTGGCACTTGTAAAGCCCACGCATACAGAGAACCTCATCTTTAAGATGTTACTTCGTTCTGGCATCCAAGAGTGAGAGCATACATATAATAACTATATCATTACATAATTATAATGCATTTTTTTTCAGAGTGAATCAATTGCCTAATAGAAACGTGGTGGACGTGTACTTGTTTTAAAAAAAATGTTAACATCATTTCAGACATACCACACATTCACACACGCTTGCTTACATACAGGCACCCTAATGCACACAAGCACACCCTTACTTTTCCATCATTGAAGGTATAGACCGTCCTCGGGGAGGGGGAGTGGGTGGAGCTAGTGTTGGCTTCCTCACGACACACTTCCTGTGGATCAGGAATTGGCTCTACCACCTCTGCTTTGATTGTCTGAGTGCCATTGTCGTGCATTGGCTCTGTGGGGAGCAAAACATTTGAGCACAGGATAATTAAGATGCCAGTCCACTGGTCTACAGTTGAGTATAAAGGAAGCAGCAAAGCAGAGAAAAGAACAAGAAAATTTTCCATGTAAGGCCCACATGCGCACTCTGTCTCAGGAGCTTTGATTCATCCTGGCCAGCGCGGCCGTACTGAGTCCTGGCTGACTCACTTTGGGCGGCTGCCTAAAACACGGCTTCCCCTGTGCCTCGAGACAGCCGGGTTATTTTAGCCCAGTAAGCTGGCTTGGTGGCTGGCCACGCTAAGCTCTAATGTAGCTGATGAGTTTTAATATCGTTCAGCGTACTGCATTCCTGACCCCAAAGCACCCTGGCCAGTCTAATCTTTAGCCCTCACCATCAGCTCTCTTCCATCCCTCAGTCTGCTCCCTCCCACCACACATACGAACACGCACGCTCAGACAGAGCAGCTGGCCAGGACACTGGGCTCAGACCTTTGGACACTATGTCCTCTTTAAGCAGCCGACGCTATGGTTCTCAGGAAAATCACCCCAACACTACTCTCAGCAATGGAACTACAACAGTAAATAAGCACATTACAGAGTGTGTGGCTTAAAAACTTTTAGAAATACCTATTTCAGAAAAACAATTAATTACAGCTCATGAAAAAACTACTTAGTTTTGAGGAGAAAGACACATATAATTAGGTTATTATGCATAAACAGTCTGATAATATTTAAAAACACTTAACATTTGTACTATTACCCACACACTGTACAGAAATAATAATTTGTTGCTTTTTTTTTTATAAACACACACCCTTTGGTAATAATAGTTTCAAATGTCTGTCCCTGAACCAATATGCAAACTTGGACAGGATTAGTTTTACATGGGGAAGTGGGTAACAATTTTTAGAACCTTTTTGGTCTTGTCTGAATTTTTGGTCTTATTCCATACAGACTGCACGCTCCAGATCAGAAAAAAAATCCCACACCTTTAACCTAGTACAAAACAAAGCAGCAGAAATGGTTATATTAATTCTTTGTGAAATGACATCTGTAAAAAATCCAGTCTATTGAGTTTTCTTGGATCTTAAGTAAGTGTTTACTCGAGTTTTCTGAATCTCAAAGCAAGCCGGTGCAATTCGGAACATTAAACCATGTAAAATGACAGTGAGGTGATGTTGACTGTTGGCTGTAAGCTCTGCAACAGTGTTGACGGTTTACTTAAACAATGAATGCAGATACAAAACGACGACAAAATTGAACATTTTGATACATTTTAACTGGAGCAAAGATGGTGGTGCATAAATAGACTAAGCACTCTCATCTGCCATTTATAATGAAATTTTGTATCCCTTGCGCTTCCCTTGTCATAAACTTTGCAAAAGTCCTGTGGAAAAATTACATTTTCCCCCACCTCTCCATGAAAAACTAATCCCATCCGAATAGTACTTATGATTTATAAGGGGGTCAAATCACATTCCACTTCTCAATCAGGAATTTAACTGTAACAATGATATCATGTTACAGATGTAGGATATTGTACTACAAGTAGTCTTGCCCAAGGACTATTACTGGTGTGTGGCTGGGCCTTCACTACCTCATAAAAGTCGCTCATGTGCTATCAAAAAGGTATAAGATGCAACTTAAAAGGGCCTCTGGTATGATAAATGTACCATTTCTTTAATTTCAAGTTTCATAATAAAAACATTAAAAATGAACTTCAATATTCAAAACAAATTTCAAGCTCATAGTATGTCAAACCAAGATAAAACCTAGTATGGATAACAATTGTCTATGCTGGCTTTCAGCTTGACAAATTCAAGCCTAAAAACTACTTTATGCTGTCAGTACTGACGTCAGGTTAACAATATATGCAAGCTTACTGGGATCAGCAAATTAGCTGGATGAGTTGCTTTTGGAAAAGTACTGTATGTGGCTTTTGCGTGTGTATGTGTGTGTGTGCTTCTCTCACCGCTGCCCAGCCTCATGAGCAGCACATCCTGGAGGCGGCGGTTGAAGTCACGCAGCTCTTTGACCTCAGTCAGCAGACTGCTGTACTCCTTCAGTTTTTTGGCCTGCTGCAGTAGTTGCCTGCGTGTGCGCTCCAGCTCCTGCTGCAGCCGCCGCACCTCCTCCTCCTGCTGCCTATAGCTGTGCACCAGCTCCTCATACAGTACGCGGGGCACCACTGCCTCTTCCTCCTCACCCTCCTCCTCACCCAGGTGCTCCAGCTCCTCTCCTTCCACACAAGAGTTCACAGCATTCCTCTCCAGCCGTGCCACCACTGCAGCCAGACTCTTCGATGAGTTAGAGGAGGCCCGCTGCTCCTGAGAATGCACCTGTTGCACACACATTTGCTCAGTGTCACAGTACTCAGACATTGGATTCAATGGTCCCAAAAAGATAAAAACAAATTTCTTACAGACACATTAAAGAAGTATTCCAACACACCGAAGAAAGGCTATAAGGAATACTAAAGTAGATGCATTTAAAGAAATAAATGCTATAGACTAACTGTACACCTACGAGGTATATAGGTACGTATCTAATAAAATGGCCAGTAAGTGTACAAAGTGTTTAAAATATCCAACACCACTGTCCCTGACACACTTGCAACACCAATGTTGTTAAGCTAAATGGTCATATTCAAGTACCATGTACTGGAACTGGGCTGCATGTTTCAGTATAACCAACATAACTAGGTTTGTTTACTTGATTTAGTGCAATGTGAAAAACTGAAAAAATGTATTAAATTTCTATTATATACATATATAGACACACACACACACTATATATATATATACACACACACACTATATATATATATACACACACACACACATTATATATATATATACACACACACACATCATATATATATATATACACACACACACACACACACACACATATATATATATATACACACACAAACGTTATATATATATATAAACA
>JBBPCX010000016.1:13017002-13029828 GCA_037974365.1 Hydrocynus forskahlii | reverse complement strand
AGAGAGAGAGAGAGAGAGAGAGAGAGAGAGAGAGAGAGAGAGAGAGAGAGCGAGAGAGAGAGAGAGAGAGAGAGAGAAAGCGAGAGAGAGGGAGAGAGGGAGAGAGAGAGGGAGAGACGAGACATTAGGAGGACAATCCTGGGCATGAAAATAGGATTGTATTAATCTGTATCAAACACCAGGGAATCCCCCACCCGGAGAGGGAGCAGCAGCCGCAGCCTGGAGTGTGTGCAGCTGCAAGTGTCCCAAGGCCCTTAGTTCCCAAGGCCCTTAGTGTCAAAGGACTTCCACGATGCCTGCTGCCTGCTGGAACTAAAACCGTGTCTCTGTTCCAAGTATTTCTGTAATGTGCTAGGTTAGAGGATGGCAATGTGATCTGTTATTATTATTGTGAAAAATCACTTAATAATAAACTTTTCAAAGTATGCCATTTGTATCATCCTCTGAATACCTGCACAGATCATATAAAAGGCTTAAATTAATTACAGAAGGCTTGTAAATGACAGCAACACATGTATAGTACTGACAGCACTACTGTTGTGGTGAATAGTCTGGCCCAACTTATCCAACTGAGAAAACACGTTACAGCCTGGAGCCATGATGCATAAAATGTATTATCCATGATACAGTATATTTTGCCAGACTGCCATCTTTAGTACTAGCCAATTTTAAAGCAAAAAACTTGGTCACTTTTGTCAGTGTTAATGGCTGTTAGTATCCAAAAGGACATGAATCTACTGCTACAAATTCATAGCAAAAGTTAAGGGCAAATGTTCTGTATTAAAGACTGTCTGTATGGCAGCTAATCATTCAATTATGTGATAGGGTGAAGTAGTAGTTGGTAATTGCTATCCGTGGCTGTATTTGACTCGCCACTTTCAAACTGAGGCCAATACCTAATACATTTAGAGTTTAGGCTGTCTCACTCTCACTTCCCCTGACTACATAGACCACTGACCAACAGGCACTAAGAAACAAAGACTGAAAATTATCTGCAGAACCAAAAATGTCTTTTTTAGCTGGGGTGGGACACTCCACAAAAGGTGAAACCTGTGTGTTTAGTGAGGGGATTACCACAACTCGCTAATCTTTTCTTGCGGTGTTCAGGCTAACATCTATACCCTCAGTGACAGCTGGTTACAAGTTGATGCTCTTCAGAGAAGCGAGCTAGTAAAACGTTCTGAGCAGAAAACTGACCGTGCTTTAACATTTGTTTTTAGAAAACTAGCGTGCAATGGACAGGAACTGAAATAGACCTGGACAAGGACATGTGTAGAGGAAACTGCTATTAAAAAGGTCCTTTATTTCACACTGGAGCTCATTTATTCAATGTCCAAAACATTAATACTTACAGTCCACTAACATTTGTCTATATTACAGCATCACCAGCAAAGGGTGAATTGCACTAACTTCAAAATTTCTGCAAAATTCAATGGCTGAGATGAAAACCAAGTTCACTGTTTAGAAAGAACATCGAATTTCTACTTGGATATTAGCCACTTAATAATGATGAAACTTTTAAAAATCAGAGAAAGTTTCCTTTAAAGTCACGCGGGTCCACATGTATGTACCAGCACCTCAAACAGGTTCTTTATGCTTTAGTGACAATAATGTTTACTTCTCAGAGTGCGTTGGCTGTTTATGTGCAAATCCACCCACTTTTTTCCCTCTTTGCTTGATATCAACCTCTGGAACAGATTAGCTGACAATGTTATGACAGAGTCAGTGAGCATACTGATGCATGCATAATCCTCAACCCCGAGATCTACTCACTGACTTACTGGTGAAAGTTTTTTCTTTCTTTGCCTTTGCTGCCCTACATTCAGACCAGAACTCCAAATAGGCCAGACATCCCAAACTTTCTCCATAAAAATGCCATTAATCTTATCAGGCTGATGCGCACCTTTCCAATAGTGGCTTAATCTGGGCTGGGTGCAGACTGGCACGACTGTAATTAAGACGGCTGGTCAGCAGATAGAGGGAGAGAGGGAGAGAGGGAGGGAGAGAAGGGTAGAGAGAGAGAGAGACAGAGAGAGAGAGAGAGAGAGAGAGAGAGAGCGAGAGAGAGAGAGAGAAACCTTGCCAGCAAAACCATTCATTTACTAAACCTCACTTCTTATGACCAAATTAAATATTCATGCACAATCTACCCAAAGCCCATTTGCAATATTTCCCCCTGAATTTACTTTTCATATTTGCCGATGATTATCATGCAGGCGGGCAAACGAAGGTGGGAGGGGGTGTGGGGGGTTGGGTGTCGTTATTTAAAAATCCGCCCAACAATTTGGAGTCTCATTCCGCATTCATGTAAGGTCAATATTAAAAGATTAACCTGAGTCATTTCACAGCAGCTATCAAATTCAACATACATATAGTAGCAGGTAGCAGACTAAATTATTTGCCTGAAAAATTGGTGTGACCATCAGAGGGGAAGGTTACATTAGCAATGCATGGTGGCAGGCCACCTACACAAAGCAGGCACATGCTCCTGTTACTGTGGTGTGCAATTGTGGCCCAACATATGTTTTCCACAGTGGACACACCCTTCATCCTTACCACACTCATACACAAAAACACATCCATGTAGTGACGTGAGGAAAGTGAGCTATTTAGGCTGTCTGCCTCAATCCCAGCACTGGGATTCACTGTCTTTGCCTGTGCCCTCCAAGGACCCCTCAGTCTGACGCCAACAGATCCCTCAGAGGGGAGAGAGAGAAAGAGGAAGAGATGAGTCAACAGTCTGACTCACCTCGTCTTAAGAAGGGGAAACACCCCTTTGAACATATTCCAACACTCCTTCCCACCTCAGACATACACACAAACACATGCTCTCTAATGCATACGCCTGTTTCTATACAATCTTAGGATGTAGGTTCATGAGCATATAACTACTAGGCTTGCACAATATATCAGCAGGTGATGTATCATTCATAAATGGAAATGTGAAATTAACTGTACCGTTCTGACACTGGAATTACAACCACTCCTTTATATCTTTTATCTTGCACATACAGCGACAGTGCATGCAGGTTTTTTTTTTTTTTTTTTAAATTCATTATCATTTTGGATGATAGCCTCATAGTTTCAGAAATTCTTTTGTCCTAAATCACATCTTCAAGTCTGAGCCATCTTAATGAGGAGGTGGTTGAGAAATGTTTTAGGGATGTATTTCAAGAAAAGATCTGGCTTCTAGCCTCATAGTATCAGTGTTTTACTTCAAATATGTCGTGGCTGACTGACTACATCTGAAGTAGGTGGAAAATTGTGCACATTTTCAAACTCACTGAAGCGTGCTTCTTTTCACTTCTATGTAGCAATGTCACGATGAAAAACCTTCAAAGTGCAATACGTCATCACAGCTGAGCATCAATATTAAGGATATCTGTTCTCTAGTCACTCATGCATGGCGGAAAAGCTGGTTTTGGTTCTTTTTGGACATCCTGTGCTGCACAACGCTCCACAAACAGACTGACACAATCTGAATGAGAAACAGTTTTAGATGTCTTATACATGTCACTTTCAAACTATTTGTTGTTCA
Organism: Hydrocynus forskahlii; assembly: GCA_037974365.1. Lineage (NCBI taxonomy): Eukaryota > Metazoa > Chordata > Actinopteri > Characiformes > Alestidae > Hydrocynus > Hydrocynus forskahlii. Next base: position 13,026,290 of record JBBPCX010000016.1, on the reverse strand, counting down.
TCTTGTTTTGTAAAATGTCTGCTTGTTAATTAGATATGTTAACCCACCTCTTGAGAAGAACATACTGTTTCTGTTTAATGAGGCGTGGCATGTCTTTATTTTAAAAGGCAGCATCTGAACACCCCCTAAATGGTCAGGCCAGCTATCATTGTGGACCATGTAGTTAATAATACGTTTTACAATCTAAGGACCACCTGACATTGCAGGTTTTCTTCTGGTTGTCTTAAAGTCCGTGCATTTTTGTCCTTAAAGTGTATTATCACGCTTGCACACACACTATATACGCACACACATACGCATGTATATTTGAACACACACACACACACACACACACCTCTTAACCATTCCCTCCCTCATTTCCAGTTGCTCCCTCCCCCTGAGCTGACATGCTCCCTTGTGTTCAAAGAGAAATGAGCTCACTCTGAGATCATGCTCTCTTGGGCCTATCCCCTTACACACAGCCCACACTGGCCTAGACACACCACAGCTCAGGGGTGAGCCACTTAACCCCTACTTCATCCCGCGCCCACCCCCTGCAAATATAGCCCACACCAACTGAAAGGGGAAAAGTGCACATTTGGCCAAATATGACATAGAATGTTTTTGTTTTTGTTCCAAACTAAAGGCTCTATTTATATTTATTTCATTCTTTAAGCAAATTTATGATGTGCCAACCATTCCCATAATGACTGCTAACCAATCCCAAATTGTGCTAATTTCACCACATGACATTAATCAGAAATGAACTAACCTTAGACAGCGCTCACACATTCAGTGTGTATGTTAAGATAGGATGAGATAAGATAAACCTTTATTAGTCCCACAAGTGGGAAATTTGCATTGCTACGGCAGAAAGTAGACAGAAAGAGCAGCAAAAACAATAGAATAAAAGCTATACAACAATACAGTATAAAAAGTACACTATACAATACAAATAATACAAAAATATAAATATGGACTCGTGTATTGAAAAAAAAAGAGTATATGTATGTATATATGTACAGAGTAAAAACATTGTGGATATACATACAGGTACATATTGGAGTGTACATTTGGTAGCAGCAGGTATTTTGTAGCTGTGGCTGCAAGTGTTCATTTGGTGTTGGGTATTACTAACATATGGTACACTGTAGATATACAACACAGAGTACTGAATGGCAACCAACTACTTAAAGGTATTACACAATATTATACTTTTTCCAAACAGCCAAACCATGCTTGGAGTGTAAATATTGCTTCTTTAGTTTAGCGCTGGGGCTACAAGGCCAGCGCTGCAAACAAATGTTGCCTGAAATTGTTTCTGCAAAAATAAACAAAATGTCAACATGTAGCTGCACGCAGCAAGCAACCTTTTTAAGACAACAGGGTCAGTTTTCACTAATGGCGTCAGCAGTCAGAGTGCTGTTTCTGGGGCATTATCTGTCATAAATACAGAGTAATCTGATCCAAGATAAGTCCTGTCTAGCTCTGGTGTCGCCTGAAATGGTTGCCTGTAGTGGAGAAGTTTTGTTCATTTTCACAGCTAACAGTAAGCCACAATAAGTCCTAAACCATTGTCACAATTGAATAACTGGATGTGTTTTGTGCACACTAAACTAAATAAACAAAATTTGGACACTAAACATGTTTTGGCTAATCGACTACATCTGGGGGAAGTGGAAAATATGTTTTGTTTTTTCTTTGCTGAACAATTCCATAAAAAGTGAATATACTGATATACTGTTCGGGTGTGAACTCTGGCTGAAATTAATGTTTCATGAATTCGTCAGCATTTATATATTCGCTATATATATATATTTTCAGTTTGGAAATTATTGCATTGGCTAATCCGTAACCAGTTTATGTTTTCACATTTCAGACAATTTTTTAAGCCTTGCAGAATGAATCAAAAATAAAACACAAGAGTCAGATGATGTCTTAAGGGGTAAACTGTGATTTCTTTGAATAAAAACCAGGAATATGAACACAAGAACACATGATGCACTTCTATCATTTGTTCCACAGAGGCAAAGGCAGCTCTTCTCTCCTTCAGCATTAGAAAGAGAAAGCTGCAGAGCTGAATGTCAGGTGTGGTTGGCTGGGCCATCTCAGTTGCGTGACCAGAGAAACCTCAGTTTAAAAATACAGCCCAACAAATAAAAGATTCATTCCTTAGGAGAGCGGCCACTCCCCTTAGACCTGAAATGTCTTCCAGGCCACCTGCAGGAGGCTGCTGCCTTGGCCCAGCTTGGCCCAGAGCGCAGAAACTAATAACCCCACAGCCAGCGCTGCATCTCCCCTATTCAGCACTTAAAAGCCATGATTGAATTTCATCTTGATTTCATTAAATATTCATAAAGGCCAATTAGAAGGGCAGCTCTGGCTGGCGGTGAAGACCCCTCTCCATCACTCTGTCACACACACACACTCACTCTCCATCAGGCATTGCTGGGTGGGGCCGCTTCAGAAAGACCAGCAGATGCAGCCTGAAAAACGCACACACTTTTTAGATTACTATAATCTCTCTCATATTACTGACTCATTTTCTCTTCTGTTTTAACCCTCACATTATTGTTGTTATATTCATTGTGTTGCAACATTTATGTGTAATTTCAGAATTAAATTGATTTCCATTCTACATTGGCAGGTTCCAGCTTTTGTCAATTTGCTTCAATGTCATAAAAGAACAACAGGGCTCAGTAGCTCCGTATGCCCCTTTCTTCACCTTTAACCTTTAGAAGTCTAGAGTCATTACTGCAGTTTTGCTGTGCCGTGTAACGTAATAATATCAGTCTACAATGAATAGTAAAATGAAATGCATTTACCTTTGATCTGAATTCTTTATTACATTTTACATTTGCTGCATTTGGCAGACAATCTTATCCAGAGCGAAATACAAGAGTGCTTTGTCAACAGGAGAACATGTTCCTCATGTTAGTGTGCTTAAACTTAAAATTAAGAGCTGCTAGCAGACTACGACTGAACCTGAGATTGAGTTACTACTCCAAAGGGGCACAACCTGAACACAGACGCACAGAAGACGGCTTTTTTTTTTTTTTTTTAAATCCTAAAAGCTGAGTGAAGAGGTGGGTCTCCAGTTGCTATTTGAAGACATTGAGGGTCTCAGCAATTCTGATGGTCAGAGGAGCTCACTCCACCACTTTGGTGCCATTGCTGAGAAAGGTCTTGATGCATGTCCTCAACCTTTGAGAAGAGGTGGACTGAGTCAGATTGTGCCAGATGCTCTAAGGGGGCAAGCTGAGACCCAAAGTCTGTGCTGACAAGTAAGACGGAGCTGGACCATTGTTGGCAAGCATTTTAAATCTAAAGTGAGCAGCCACAGGAAGCCAGTGAAGGGTCTGCAGTAGTGGAGTGGTGTGGAAACATTTTGGTGTATTGAAATCCAGACGTGCTGCTGCATTCTGAGTCATCTGTAGAGGTATTGTGGTAGGCCAGTCAAGAGCAAGTTAGAATAGTCCAGTCTTGAGATGATAAGTGACTGGACGAGTATTTGAGTGGCATCAGTGGTGAGAAATGGATGAATTCTCCTGATGTAATAAAAAAGAAAGGTACCTGCAAGTCCGGGAAAGCTCACTAATGTCAGACGAAAGTCAGAGCTCTTTATCTAAGAAAACACCTAGATTTCATGCTTTTGGTGTGGGCATGATGACAGCATTTCCAAAATCGACGACCAGGTCAGGTCTTGGGGATGCATCCCCTAGGATGTACAGGAGCTCTGTTTTGCTGGTATTTAGCTTCTGGTGATGGACCGGTATCCAGGAGGACTAGCACTGTCATCCAGGGGAGGATGAATTTAGTGTTGTCAACATAACAGTGGTAGCAGAAATCATGTAAAGATGTGATGAGAGAGTGAGTGAATAAGGAAAAGAGAAATGAGCCTATGGGAATAGCAGTGGTATGCCTTTGTGGGGCAGACCTGGATCCTTTCCATGACACTTGGTAGCTGCGACCCTCAAGGTGAGTGAACCCCAGAAAGATCTGATTATTAATTGTATCAAAAGCTGCAGAAGAATTACAACCAACAATAGTGTAGCTATTTTGGCTCCATGAAGCTTCTTAGTGACAGATAAAAGTGCAATTTCTGTAGGATGTGCTGCTTTGAATTCAGTCTGGTTTGGGTCATGAAGTCTGTTTTATGATAGAAGTAGGTTGAGTTAGTTATATACAGTATGCTCTAGAACTACCGGCCATTAGTTGTTCACAGCAGTGATGTCAAACATGGTCTTTTTTAAGACGGGTGTGACTACAGCTGATTTGAAGGCTGTTGGAATATGGCCTATTTCTAGGGAGTGATATAAGGAAGAAAATCTGAGGATATGGTCAGAAGCAATGGGTGAAGCAAAGCTCTGTGATCTCCAATCTCATTATTGTATAAGTTATTACATTTGCTGTTATGTTGGCAAATAAAGTAATAATTGTAGGTGTGCCTACATATATACACATATACACACACACACACTACATTTACTTTCATGAAACTGTTTTATCATATTTTCTCATTATAAGAAAGAACTAATTAATCACAAAGACAGCTTTCCCTAGGCTGCCAGTAATTATGAAGCTGCTTGTAAGGTGTTAGGAAACTGAATCATTCTGTGAGTCATGGCTGCATTGTGTCACTTTCTACATGGCGGGGCCAAGAATAAATTTTAGGGGAAGCAGTCATCACGGGTCTCCCTAAGCCATGGTACCATAGGCAACTGCCCTTTCTGACCAACTTCCCCTCCTGAAACTCCCACACACATACAACTGCACACACCGAACAGTACACGCTGCATATCCACCTCTAAATATAACAGAGTGTGCTTCGAATAGAGGAGCAGAGAGAACATTAAACTCTAATCTGTGCTCTGCAGGCAATACCCAATCGGCACTGGGCAGGGCCCTGCACCTGCATATATGTGTGCAAACACTGGCACGCACACACACACACATACACACATACACACACACACACACACACACACACACACACACATATGAACACACACACATACACATAAACCATCACTCCAGAACACACCACTTGCTAACTGACTTTCAAAGTTAGGTTAGACCAGCGGAAGGGCGAGAGATGGGGGATTATGGCATAAGAGGATGTGTTGATGGGGGGATGATGAAAATGGACGGAGAGGTAGAAGGATGGGTGGGATATAAATTTAGTAGTAAACAAATCAGTGCAAATGAGTGGTGCTTCAGGCGAGGTTATCGAGAGGCCTAATCTAAAATGTTACCTTGAAGTAGGTGTTCTGTGTGTGTGTGTGTGTGGTGAAAAAGAACACTCACACCACGTGAATGTGCCTTTTTTTAATTATAGAGAAATTACAGTCTGAGACATAAAGGACACAGTAGTGCAATCACTCACAATAGAACAAGAAACAAGAGAAATAAGAAAAACTTTAATTAATGCTTCTTTGTGTGTTTGTTTTGTTTGTAATTTTAAGATAAATGATTTAAAATAATACAAAACTCATACATAACAAAGGCAGAGGGGTGGAGAAGGAGGTTGTGAAATGCATTGTGGTGCATCAGTTTGTAGGTGGTGATTTAACAGCAGAATGTCAGAAATGGTTAAAACCATTCCAATCCCATGCTATATTTACTCATTCCTTAGTGTGGAGGGGCGGTGGCATTATGGGGCCCTGTAGGTTTGCGAACACAACAGAGGAAAACAGCACAAGGGAAAGGATGGAAAGGCAAGCACCGCTTGTGTGCAGTGTCACAACAAAAACTGGTGGGGACATGTTCCTAGCATCCTCAGAATAGGTCACTCAAACGTTCTTTTCCACCAAACTAACACACACACACACACACACACACACACACAAAAATTAAAAATAAAATAAAATTAGGTTTATGAGACACTGAATCCCTCAAAAACCCAAATTCAAATGGACTTGTCATGAGGTCAGAGATGTACACCTCCAGCCTGTAATGATAACTAGATGACCCATAACAGCAGTGTGTGCAATAAAGCCTGTGGGCAGTTCCTTTAGACTCCACTTCATCTGACTCTATAGATTTGCCCACTGGGGGAGCGCATTAGAGGCAAACAGTGCAGTTCATAGTCAGAGCAGGCCAAATGACACCTCCTCGTTGACCCAAAACGAAATCAATGACCCACCCACTGACTCCACAAATCATTTTACAGCCCTGATAGCTTACCAATCGCCACCTCCCCCATTCCGCTCTCGGAAGGGGACCTGCCACTGACTGCATCCTGAAGTAGTGACCTGATATTTACATGCTGCAGAGGATCAATGACCTCCTGCACACTCCTAGCAAAGCGTAGTGGCGGTGCTGAGTCACGCTGCGGAACGGTGGCGCACGCTGGGGCGGTTCCACATCACCCTACGTGACCCTGAATTAGCCCAGAGCATGGCCACTGGTCACTTTGACATGACAATCTAATAGCCAAAGATACAGCAACCCTTCAGGAAGTGCTTTCAAATCCCACGTCCCAGTGTTTAGCTTTTAAAATGAAAGTGTATGTTGTTCGTCTTCACAGAAAGCTACCTGTTTGTTGCTATGAAACCGGATGCTGGATGCTCTGTTGTGCCAACAGGAAAGCGAATGAAAGAATGATTACTCAGAGTGCTTTTGGATTCATATCACTGATTAACTAAAGAAAGTGATCGGAGTAAATTGGTTTAGAGCAGCCAGTATAATCTGCTGAAGTACCCTGCCATATTATTGCCAGCATTCACTGACAAAAAAAAAAAAAAGCAATTTGGAGAAAACTGGAACTGCTACGCTGTCTGTTGTCTAGCTCAGATAACAGAAACACTGTTAAAGGCAAAAACGCTTTGGCAACATCTCAGGGTTTATTTATGTGCGGATATGAAAAAAAGGGAGTAGGGTTGTGCATAGGAGCAAAATCAATTACTGCCATATAAACTACTGCTTAAATGTTTTCAGTCAAATAAAAGCAATATGAGGAAGACAGACGCATTAAATTATTCTTATGTGATGCTATGACAGACTTATGTAAAAGTTTGGTTGCCCCAGTCAAGTTTACCTCGTGAAAAGAAGTACACATCCTCTAAAGGGAACACAATTTTACATATCTTAATGAACTATCATGAATAACTTGCTGAATTTACCATACAATTTTGATTGGGGTGGTTAAACTTTGGTAGACAGCTGTAGGTTTTTAATAATAAGTAATTATTAGGAAGCTGTAAAAAAAATATGTATAAGCACATTCAGAATGATGAACAATGTTGTAAAAGATTCCATAAGGACCGAGAAAGCTGAGAAATTAACATCCAGAATGTCTTGTTTTTGAAAAGTGGTTATTAAACTTTGAAGAAGAAAAATGACCAAGTAGTTAATTACAGTTCAATATGTATCATTTCAATGACCTCTCGGTGTGCTTAAAATACCTTTTGGTGTCTATTATATAATATGTATATCTACAGTGCACACATTATCGCTGAATAAGGAGTAATTATTAATATGACAAGTGATTCTAAAATATTCAGAGATAGTGCACACACTACAATTCCTATTCATGCTGCTCTCTTGCCCGTACAGAGCACAGCAGTACAATAGACAACACCACACAAAAGTGTCTGGCAACGTTCCAGTATATTTGAATGTGTGTGTGTGTGTGTGTGTGTGTGTGTGTGTGTGTGTGTTTGTGTGAGAGAGAGAGAGAAAGCATGCAAAAGAGAAAGCCCACTCTAGCTGAGATCTTGAGGGTGACCCGTAGGAGGGCTAAAAAAAAAACCCAAGAAGGCTGAAGTCATTTCCTAATCAGATAAAGTAAAGACGTGTCTAATCAGACAGCAAAGGAGAACAGGAGAATCACACAACACCTGCAGCACAGCCAGAACACCCACAACAGTAGCTCTTATGAGTACACTGGAGTACTGCTGCCACAAACAAGAGCAAAAAGGAAACAAATGAACTGACTGTATTGATAATAACACAACTGAAGAAAGAGTAAGTCTGCTGAGGTTTAGCGTCTTCGTCACTTAAATAACTCTATGTAGATAAAAGTTCTTTGCTGTAATATATAATCACTACAAAGAGACAAAACTACGACAAAATTGGACAAAAGATAGTACTGTTTTACCTATATACTTTTGTCCAGTTTCACACACATGACGTAAAATGCTGTTAGAGTCAGAATTGCTCTAGAGAAACTTGCCAAGGCAGAACTACACAAGAGAATTTTAGAGTCAGAATTGCTCTAGAAAAAAAACAGTCAGTATTACTCTAAAGTCTGAATTCTTCTACAGAATTGTTCACAGGAACTAGGCATTTAAATAGTAGAATGCCTCAAAAAATACAAGAAGTGTTTACAGAAATAATACCTGAAGCCTGGGACACCGTTTTATTATTGTTTTATTTTTTAAGTATCCAAAGAAAACATTTTTCTTCTAATTAATCACTTTTTTTCCATTAGCAACACTACATATAAAACATATCTAGATTCACTAGTAGTTTTGGAGAGTAAATAAAATGTCAAGCAACTCGTAATGACTTACATCTTAAGCTACATGGAAATGCTGAGAAATTAGTGGAATTACCTTTTAAAACTTGGCACCATACAGGCGAGTATTTGATGATTTGCACATTGCTGATTGTTAGCATTAATATCCCATTAATTATTATATAATGGCTACATTAGCCTTTAGTTGTAGTACAAACTACAGAAGCAAAAACCAGATACGAAAAATGTCTACATTTGTGGTGAAGGGAGAGCTCTGTAAACTTGAATGGTAAAGGAACATGTCTTTTAACCTTGTGACAAACTGGATAAAAGGAATTTTACTATGTACTTCTACCATTGTTACCACTTCTAATATTCAAACTATATACTTTTCTCTGTCTTTTTGGTAAGTTCCAGGTCCACATGTACAATCCTAAATTATGCGATCCTTTCAATTCTGCAGCCATTTAGATGGCTGCAACAGAAACAGAGTGGAGGAGGCTGCGTGGATGAGGTTAACGCAGTGGGGGACCTGTGCGAAAACGCCTGTGTTGATGTGAAGTGAGCTGTTTGGGAAGCAGGCCGGCATTCATGAGTGCAGCATGCCACTTTCCAATGATAAAACACTAGCCCTACAGCTGTTGACATGGCGGCTAACCAGATGGAAAATGTGTTTGCAAGGTTGGAAACTTTTAATCATGACAAGAAACAAAGGGGGAAGGAAGGAAAGCAAAAGAGAACGAGAGAGAGAGAGAGAGAGAGAGAGAGAGAGAGAGAGAGAGAGAGAGAGAGAGAGAGAGAGAAGAAAAACACAATACATCCTAGAAGCTCTCGCTACGCATATGCCA
>JBBPCX010000016.1:12999360-13011128 GCA_037974365.1 Hydrocynus forskahlii | reverse complement strand
TCAGCAGTGGTTTTTGCCTTGGAACTTGCCATGCATGCCATTTTTGCCCAGTCTCTTTCTTATGGTTGAGTCATGAAATCTGACCTTAACTGAAGCAAGTGAGGCCTGCAGTTCTTTAGATGTTGTTCTGCGTTCTTTTGTGACCTCTTGGATGAGTTGTCTTTTACACTCTTTGTAAAAGACACTTCTAGGAAGGTTCACCACTGCTCCATGTTTTCTCCATTTGTGAATGTTGGCTCTCACTGTGGTTCGCTGGAGTCCCAAAGCTTTAGAAATGACTTTGTAACCTTATCTAGACAGATAGATATCAATTATTTTGTTTCTCATCTGTTCCTGAATTTCTTTAGATCGTGGCATGATGTCTTCCTTTTCTGGGATCTTTTAACCGACTTTTTAAGTGATCTCATGGTTCAGCAGGTCTGGCAGTAATCAGGCCTTGTTGTGGCTGTTGAAATTGCACTCAGTTTTCCAGACAATGAGATTAACCAAAATTACTTCATGATTTTTACTTTTTCCACATAGGGCCATGTCGGTTTGGATAGTTTTTTTCCTTGATATATCATCACTTAAAAACTACATTTTGTGTTTACTTGGGTTATCTTTGTCTAATATTTAAATTAGTTTGATAATCTGAAACATATAAGTGTGACAAACATGCAAAAAACTAAGAAATCAGAAAGGGGGCAAATACTTTTTCACAGCACTGTACTTATATATTATATATGGTGACAGAAGGCTTGCAGCTTCCCTGCAACTATTGACTATTGACAAAGACATGTTGTTGTCGTTATATTTTGAAGTTTATGTTGGATCTACGTTTAGGAAAGAATAGCTCCTTGCCAAACCAAGGTGCTGAATGAAGAGCTCCACAGATGGAAAACAATGCCGCACCATTTCAGCACCAACGATGTGGACCAGCCACCAGCATGTGGGAGGAGCGGTCCCACTGGAACCGGATAAGCCCGGCCTACGCTCACCAATGAGGATTATAAAAGGCAGCCTTCTTAGCACCACAGGGAGGTATGATCTTTCTGCCACTTCTAATGCCTCTTTTTCTCCCTGCAGCTTCGAGCCCGGGGGAATTCACTCGCTCATGCTAAAGAAGACGGCTACCTCTGCCTCACCGCACTGGAGTCATGGCTCCATGGCCCTCAGCACTGCTCCTTGGTGTCCATGCCATCCCCTTCACTTGTCCTCTTACCTGCTCCACATCCAGCTCCTCACATGGCACTCCATTTTTTGGCTTATTAAAAACTCTTTTTGTCCCTCTTTACTCCTTTTTCCATTTTTTTTAAATTCTTTTTCCTCACCTCAACCCTGTCTGCTCTGTGTCTGAGCCTGAGTAATAGGTGGTGCTACGTATGTGGAAAATGCAGGCATGAGACACAGACCCCATGTCAAATTCCCCCACACCCCACCCTGGGACCCCGTTATGTAGCATCTTCTGGAGCCTAGTATTCAGCACGCCCAGTTCTTGCAAGAGATGGCCTGGGCCCCATCACATAAGGAACCTAGGGGCCAGACTGATGAGTTCCTCTGAATCACCAAGATATGGCTACAACCTGATCACCTCTCGGCCAAGGAGGTAGCAAAACAAGTCATCCTTAATCAGCTCCTAAGGGATCTAGTCAGTGAGAAAAGAAAACACATGGGGATGAAGGCTACTACAAGCCATCGGGACATGAGGTCAAATGCCCGCTGCCTATGCTCAACCTGGGGAGAGGGGAGCGGAGACCCCCCTTTTGGGAGCAGTGCTGAGTGCCACTACAACACTCAGGGTCCACATCGCACAGTACTGGAAGAAGCCAGTACCAAGGCCCGCTCCAGTGGACAAGCCCATGCCCACCAAACCAGAGCTATTACCATTTCTCTGAGCCCAAAAACCAAGGCTGGCAGAGTCTGCCATGCATGCCCTTAGTTGCTAAAACACCAGAACCCTACAGCGCAGCCCAGTGAGTTCCAGTTGGCTGACCAGGTGCTACTCATGCTCAGCACCAACTGCAACTTTCTATTCCACTGGCATGACCTCATTAAATGACTAGGTAAGGGTTGGTTTATCTCATCTTCAGATCTCACAAAGGGATATGAGCAGGTAATCCTAAACCCTCAAGGCCAGGCTGAAAATGGCTTTCAGTACTGCTAGAAGACACTGGCATTACTGGGTACTTCCATTTGGGCTCAATGGAGCTTCAGTCACTTTCCACCGGTTGATGAACATCATTCTCCATTCCCAACGCCCATATGCTGCCACCTACCTGGACAATGTGATTATTCATTCCACCACCTGGCATGACCATTTGTTCCACCTTCAAAAAGACCTTACTGAGCTCTATCAGGTGGGTCTTACTGCCAGCCTCAACCACCTGAGGCTGATCAAGGCACAATACCTGGAGTTCTGCATCAGCTGGGTTATTGAAAACAAATAAATAAATGCTGTCAGGCACTTTCTTTGCATTTCTGGGCCTGGCTGGGTATTATAGATGGCTCTTCACCAAAAATGTTGAGCCAGACACAATCGGGTTTGGCTCTACAAGCCTTGGTCAATAAGTGGGTGGTGGAAGAGTTCTAGCACGACCTACGAGTTTAACACTACTCTCATTACCAACAATTTCCCACTACAGAACAGTACCAGTCGTATAACCCAGTGGTTTCTTTCTATCCAAGACTTTTCATTCCAGATGCAGCATCAGGCGGGGGTCCAAATGCAGATGCTCTCTCAGGGACTTACATGCTCTGGGCTTGTCCCACAATTGGGCTTGTCCCTTCCCCCACAACAAACGGAAGGTGATGAACAGCTCCCCACCCATGTGGCAGAGAGGAAAACAATGCAGTGCTATTTCAGCACTTCATTGTCACCGACCACCAACACATTGCGGAAGGGTGGTCCCACATGACGTGGCAGTGCTGGAAGCAGATAAGTTCGGCCCATGTTCACCGTCAATGAGGAGAAAGCGGAGTATAAAAGAGCGATCCCCACTCATGCTAAAGAATAACCTTCACCCCTCCTTCACACTCAAACATATATATAAAACACTCAACACTATATATATATATACACACTGAGTGTTATCTATGGTGACAGTCAAGTTCAATGCAAGTGCAGACAAATTCATTATTGAACTCATTTCTATTCATGGAATGAAATTAATTTCACAAGCAGAAACTGCCCCTTGTTTTATAGATTATTTTCAGTAAAAAGGGAGCTGAAAAGCTCCTCTGTATGTGCATGGAGCACACAAGGCTGGTACAAGGCGAAGTGATAAAGCGCATGGTGATAGGCTCGTGAAGCTGAATGAGACTGCATTAAGTGTGAACTGCTTCCTCTACTTGCTGAAATTAGCTTTCCCCAGGCACGTTCTCCTCCACTGTGGCCGATAACCCCACGCTGGAGTCAGGGTCATTGGCTTTATTGCCTCGCCTTGCGTGATTATCCTTCCTACAGCTTCATTTTGCATAAATCGAGCAGCGTTCTGCATAAATCCTTAAACAGCTCATTTGCTCTCTCCCTCCCCACCAGCGTCCTCCACTAGGGCACGGTCGCTAACGAGAGGAATCCCCCGGAGCTACAGGGGACACATAAAGAGAGAGTGAGCAGAACAGATCAGGAAGGAGGACAGGAGAAGGAGCAGAAGACAAGCAAAGAGGGGGGTGTAGGTGCAAAAGTGGGGAAGAAGACAGAGCATGAAGAAGAGGACAGGAGTCATGCAAATAAAGGAGGTGAGAAGAGAGGAGATGAGAGGGGAGGAGAGGAGAAGAGAAGCGAGGAGAGAAGAGGAGTGCAGCAGTGGCACTGCAGTGGCTGCTAGTCCTTGCAGGAGCAGAACAGGGCGTGACAGTGAGCAGTGCTTAAATTACTGAGGTGATTATGCTGCTAATTACTGACAGGCTTGCGTTACTGATACAGCCCAGGCTAACCTGCACCCACAATGCAGCTACGCTTAGCCCACTAACACAGCAGAACAGCAGGGAGCATACACACAAAGATAGAATGGAGAGAAGAAAGAAAAGCAAAATGATAAACAGAGGTGGCAATAAGGCAATAAACATATATTTGGAGAAATAAGACATTAATTGTTCAAGTCAGAACAGTGGGGTTTTATAGCTGTTTTATGGGCTATATAGAACCTCCAGAGAAGATGTCAGAGTGTGAGGACAGAGGAGGAGATCCTCCATACCAGTGGTCCACAAGTTAATGCCCCCAGACATTTTGGTGATTATTCATTTTTATTCAATGATATTTACTTTAAAACAACACTTTCAAATAAGCCTAAATGCACTTAAGAATACTACTAAACCTTGTTTAGAAGGGCTACTAATAGGCTGACAGACGAATCCAGTAAAATTCATGATTTAGGTTGCAAGTTTAGCATAAAAAGGAAAAAAGTTACATGAATGTATGTAACACTTTGTCTCTGTGTAATCCGTGTATAACATTCCATTGTGGAAAAAAATAAAATAAATGATCCATTGCTGTTACTTTGAAGCTAACGCATAATGTATAATCTCATGCACCTGCTAGCAGAATTCACAGTAGGTTTTGATAAACAAAGGTTGCTAATATAAAGTTTACACACTAATCACTGTTATGTAATAGTATATGTGGTACATTCAAGATGACTCAATGATAAAGTGGGACATAAATCATTTTTAAGGGGGTACTAGTAGTGTGTTCTATGCTGTACTTTAAGTTGGGGCATGTTCATATCTTTTGTGGTGCTCTGGGGCAGGGTTTTCAAGTCTAGTCTGAACTGCACACAGTCCTCTATGATAATTAAACAATTAGTATCATGTGCACAATTTTTAAAAATATTTTTCTTTACTGTAGACAGCGTGTATGTACACTGGTATTCAAAATTACATTCATACACATTAACCGATCAACCATAAAATTATAACAGGCAGGTCAAGTAAGACTGGGTCAGAGCATCTCCAAAACAGCAGGTCTTGTGGTGTGTTCCTTATATGCAGTGGTCAGTGCCTACCAACAGTGGGCCACAAAATGTCAACCAGTGAACCAGCAACAGTATCATGGGTGCCCAAGGCTCATGGGTGGATCGACACAATAAACGTAAGTGTGTTTTAATGATATTGTTAATAATATGGCTATTAAAATTAACTTTCACAAATACCTGCTATAAACCATATAATTATATAAACCATAAACCAAAATATATTGTTAGAATCTAGGTTATTGAAAACAATATTAATAACTGATCAATAAATTAATTCCCCATTTTATTACAGTTTAAGGGCTGAAACAAAATCTGTTTTTAGCTTTGTCCTCCAATAAAAAAAAAGAACTATACTGAGTAAGAAACACGCAGTCAAGATTTATACGTCTGACACCTGCGTATGGCTAATTCTGAATGCAGCAAAAGCTCCTCTGCCCTATAAGAGACACGAAACCGCAACATCTTGCATGCCAAGCACATGGCAAGGTGAACCCCACATGACATGGAGTCAAGAACACTGCCTTACACTGGCCTAATAATTGGCCATTCCATATAACACTATGTTACGGAGAGTGCAATGACCATGCTGTGGTTAGCAGCTAATGTCAGTAATGAGCTCAATGGCCTGCTTGATGGCACTGCTGTTAAACTCCACATCCACTGGTGTAAATTTGAGCCTTGTCTTCACAGATCCTCCTCAGTTAATTAGCAACCGGCACTAGCTCCCACCTGACATACACTCACCATTTTGCCTATTACGCCCTTCATTAAAACATTTGAGGGCCTTCAGAAGTCCAGTTCAAAGACAGAGTCGAGGGGAGAAGGGGGGCTTGGGTGATGAGAGTAGAGGGCTTTATCCAACTTGTTTCACACCTTTGATACCCAAGTCTGGCTAAGCCAAGCAGCAAGCTGTGGGTAAGTGTGGAACTGCTGCTGATCTCCAATCCATCAGTCAGAGAAGCAGGAACACCTGTGGCCAAGGACAGAGCAGGTTCATGACAAAAAGAAGGACTGTGCCGAACAACAACGTAGAAATTGCTCTCAGTGTCTGCCTTGGGGAAACAACACAGACTGCAGTGTTTATCGCAACTACCCCTGAGAACTAAAGCCACTTTCTAGGAAAGCAAATAGGAATAATTATGCCCTGGAATTTTAGCTCATTTTCATACAAATACTGTCAATTAACAATTTAACTGTCCTTTGTTCATTTTATGCCCCTATTATCGTACAAGCCTAATAATAGTGCAATAATAAACACACAGATGCACAGCACAGTTAACCCACATCTTTTTGTAGCAAAGCCAATAAATCACCTTGTTCATAGTAGTGGGCTCTTTTTATTTGGCTTGAAAACAGTTTCAGCTGATTGGCCTAATTCTATTTTGTTTATTTTAATAATTGCTGGAATGATATGGACAAAAGTGTTTACAGTAGCTAAAAAATATTAGTAAAAACAGCAGAAGCCTGATATTCAATGGACTGTAGTCTATTGTTACAGTACTGTACCGGAGCCAGGACACATTAAGCTGACTGCTGGCTGTTGGACTCCACCAGGCCTTTGATAAGCGCCAGTAGCCGACTGCTGCTGGTGTGTAGCACAGTGTGTATGGCACCACTGTCTCTAGACACTACTGGCCGAATGAGCATGTTGAATTGCAGTGTGTAGTTGGTCGTTACGGAAGACAGAAACAAAAGTAAGAATGAAACTAATGTAGCATTTGGTGTAATGTCGTGTTTCACACACTGCCTCCTACCCTGTAGACTGGGGTCTAATTCCCTGTGTGGGCAAACTCACAAGACAAAATTAACAAGAGTCACTCTGGTTAAAAATACATAAAAGTAAATTTAAGAAAGAGAGCTATGCAAAAAAAGAGGGCACACACATCATGGGATCTCATTTTTGATATTATGCAAGTAGCAGCATTTAATCATCAGGAATGGTCATGTTTGCTATTTAATGGCCCAAGTTTTTAAATGGAAATATTTGATTACTATCATGATGAATAAACAGGGATGCTTTGATACACACTAATATAAAAACATTGTAGACAGTCGTCTAATGTTTTATGTTTTACTTACATAATTCCTAACACTCTACATTTATGGCATTTAGCAGACACTATTATCCAAAGCGACTTCCATTCCCTAACTACAGGGGACAGTCTCCCTGGAGCAACTTGGGGTTAAGGGTCTTGCTCAGGAACCCAGTGGTGGTGCTGATTCGGATTCGAACCTATGACCTCTTGGTCCAGAGGCAAGTATCCTACCCACTGAGCTAGTAGTACTCTAGAATATTCCACTCTTAAAATGTACAAACTCTTAAGTAGTATTTTCAACCCACCCAATGTCAAGCAACTACTGGTTTACTTTCATAGCTTATGTTTAGTTTAAACATGGATATTTGGAAATTATTTATTTTCAACCAATATATTCTTTATTTTTTGCTGCACCTTGACAGACTGTCACCTTCAGCTGTAGTCTGTGCAGTGTGTTCAAGTGCAAATTTTCACAGGAGACAAGAAGCAACAGAAGGCAATAATCAGTTGGTTCTAGAGCTAATAATCAGTTGGTTCTACACCAGTTTGGTTTATCCCAGGTCTTACACAGTCAGAACTGTTGTATTTGGACAGTCCAATAGATTTAAAGGAGAGAAGATTCCACCTAGAAAGAGCGTGCACAAGTATGCATGCTCAAGGATACCAGGCCACAAATGTCTGTGGGACTGCCAGGAATCAAAAATGTGATCTGCCAACAGCAATGCCACATTTTTAATTGAAGAAAAAAAAAAAGTCTGGGAAACTGGCCCGAAGTAATAATTGTGACAGTGATGGCCTCGGGTCTAATGTGTTTGGGTTTTTTTAATGCTTATTTCTTAAAGGACACTAGAAAGTTTAAAGTGAAGAATGTGTTAAGTGTAATTCTGACAACTGCTCTTTAAAATTGGGATTTAATGTTATTTGTCATTGTTAGAGGTTATTCAGGAGGTGTGCTTTTTTTATGCACGCAGTTGTACACAGAGCCATGCTTTGAGTTGGACCACTGCCTCATCTTATCAATAACCATTTGACTGTGTCTTCAGGCAGAAGAAAGCGTAGATCTACGTGTGCTGTCGGATTTTCTGCCTTGAAACCAAGACAAATAACATCAAACAGTGGTAACTGTCATCAATAAGGCAATTTGGCAACGGAGAAGGGAAGCAATATCTGCTCAATTCAGCTGATCTTGGCTTGGCAATGCTCGATAAGTGGCCTGACAAGAGACTCTAGCCATACACTGTGCAATGCTTCTAAACTGGATGCGGGCTGTTTAACAAAAGTCCATTTAACACTGCTATGGAGACAAAGCTAGCAGAAGTGACAGAAAGTTTCCACGTGCGGTTGTTACCAAGGTACTGGAGCAAAAGTCGACACTATGCTATTACCTGTGGAAGACAGCAGTTTAATATAGGGGAGGTGCAGAGCCCATCAAACATACACGGTAAACACACACACACACACACGTGAAGGCCAAATCATCCAATTTTTCTCTTTCTGCCCTATTTTCATTAAGGCGGTCTGCCACATGATTTTCTGTGGGCAGGTAACTGTT
This sequence comes from Hydrocynus forskahlii, assembly GCA_037974365.1. Lineage (NCBI taxonomy): Eukaryota > Metazoa > Chordata > Actinopteri > Characiformes > Alestidae > Hydrocynus > Hydrocynus forskahlii. The sequence goes on along the minus strand of JBBPCX010000016.1, from coordinate 13,002,588 downwards.
TGGGTTTAATGAGATGGGAAAGAAAGAAGAAGAAACTCTACGCTATTAAGAGGAGGAAAGAAAGCAAAAGTTTTGAAAGCAACAAGGTAAACAGTGGCTCATCAAAACAAGTAAGGTTTTCTCACGAACAATAATTAGGAACTCTAATTGGCCAGCGCCGCAGACAAGAGGGGGTCGCTGCTGTGGAAACGAGGGTTATTCTCACGTTTCCCTGTTCCATTAACAGACTTGTTAATAATATCTTCTTGGCACAAATCTAACACATGTTCACCTCAATGTCAAGTCACCTCCTCTCCGGAAGGCATCATATCTTATATTTTTCTTTTCTTTCACATTTTTTCATTTGAAGTCTATCATAATTCATTTCACACAAACATTTACCAATCTGTCTTATAACCATTATAACCATTACACACCAAGCATTGGCCCTATCACTGGGTGAACATAAGTCTGTAATAATGAGACCAAGATAGTCCAACAGTGCATAATCTGCCTCTGTCATGAGTGTTGAGCTGACCTATGATGCCATGTTCTGAAAAGATGTAAAGGGGGCATTTGGCTGCCGCCCTTGTCCAGAGGGATTTACATTTACATTTACGGCATTTAGCTGACGCTCTTACCCAGAGCGACTTACATCAGTGCTCAAGTAATCCACGTCTGTATCTTAGACTCAACTTAAGTCAATCACCCACAATTCATCCATGATACTGCCCGGTACACCTGTACAACACCTGTCAAACAACACCTGTCAAAGAAAGTCAAGAATTAGTAGTAAGAGTTAGGAGGGGTTTTTTTTTTGTTTTTTTTTTAAATAATGGTAGCCAGCAAGTGAACTGAGAGAAATGAGAGGCCTAGTTAGTCACCAAGGTACTCCTTGAAGAGGTGGGTCTTCAGGCAACGATTTACACTCATTGTTTACAGGGACAATCTTACTCAAGGACACAATGGTAGAAAGTTGGGGTTTGAACCTGCGACTTTGTGGTGGTGGAACAGATCCATCAGATTTGGTGGAATGGGACTCAGAAGATTGTAACGCTAACCTTCATTCCCCTAGTGTTGGTAGCATCATGTGATGGAAGTTGGCAATGACAAAAGTATTAATTAAACATGTTTTCATTAATTTGACCATGTCTGAATAAATCACAATAATAAATTGTCAAACTGACAGGTCTTGTGGGGTGGCAGGGGTTAGCACCTACCAAAAGTGGTTCAAGAAAGGATGACCGGTAAACCAACAGGGTCATGAGCACCCAGGGCTCACTGATGTGGATGAAGAGTGTAGGCTTGCCTCTCTGGTCCCATGCCACAGATGAAGTACTGTAGCACAAATTGCTGAAAAAGTAATGCTGGCTATGATAAAAAGATGTCAGAAAACACAGTGCGTCACAGCTGCGTATAGGGCTGCATAGCTGCAGGGTTGTCAGAGTGCTCATGCTGACCCTTTCCACTGCCTAGAGAACCTACAACGGGCTCACAGAGCTAGTACAAGGAATAACAGAAGAAGGTGGTTTGATCTGATGAATCACATCTTCTTTTATGTCATGTGAACAGCCAGGTACGTGTATGTCTCGCTTACCTGGAGAAGAGGTGGCACCAAAATGCATTATGGGAAGAAGACAAACTGGTGGTGGTGTGATGTTCTGTGAAATGTTGTGCTAGGAAACCCTGGGTGAACCTACCAAATACACAGTATACCCTACATGGCAACAGTATACCCTAATGGCAGTGTCCTCTTATAGCAGGATTATGTGCTCTGCCATACTGCAAAAGCTTTTCAGGAGTGTTTTGAGGAACAAATTCAACACATCTCAACCCAATCCAGCATCTGCGGGATGGGCTGGACAAACAAGTCTGATCCATGGCGACCCCACTTCACAATTTACAGTACGTAAATGATACCATAGCACATCTTCAGAGGTCCTGGGGAATCCATGCATCCATGCAATGGTTCAGCCCTGTTTTTGTGGCATGAGGGAGGCCTATACAATATTAGTTGGTTTTAATGTTATGGCATTAAAGTGTACATATCGGTGTATGCAAATGATTTCTGTTCTAAATGGGTGTCCACTGTTGCACCTTATTTAAACACAATCAAGCCTGAAACACTCCTTATAACTTCAGTGGGCAGGGCTAAACAGGCTGTGGTGTGAATAATATCAGAGGATGCACAGAGGTTAAATTAATGAGAGTTTACACCCAGAAAATGATACTGACATGCTCTCTCTCCCTCTCTCTCTCTTTCTCTCTCTCTCTCACACACTCACACACACACACACACACTCACACACACACACACACAGACACACACACAGACACACACACACAGACACACACACAGACACACACACAGACACACACACACACACAGTACACCAATGAGGCAGTGATAAAGATGAGACAGCCTCAAGTTGTCTACTGACCAAAAAGGTCTTGAAAAAAAAACCTTAATCTTTCTTTCAATTTTCTTTTTTTTCTTCATTTCTGTGTGTATGTATGTATGTGTGTGTGTGTGTGTGTGTGTGTGTGTGTGTGAGGCTGTTTTTCTAGTAAATTGAATTACACAACATTTTGACTTTGAGGCGGGAGAAGGGCAGGGAAGTGCTATCAGCCGTTCCAGATAACACTGATTAAGATCAATCCACAGAGAGAGAGAAAGAGAGACAGAGACAGACGGAGAGACAGACACAGAGAGAAAAGCAAAAAGAGATTCTGTCAGCCTGCGGAACATCAAACTTTCCTCTCTCCCTCACTCGCTGCGATCAAAACGCCTGTTAGGTAGAGAATGGGGTTTTTAATTATAACTGCAGGCCATCTAATCTTGATTTGTGGCCGAGACGGCCTAATCCCTCTCCTTCCTCTGCTGCTTGTCTGCCTGCTTTGTCACTTCTCTAATGGTTCCTTTGTTATCCATCTAACTATCTAGTTACCTTTGCCAGGTGCTTACACCCATCATTAGAATATTAAGCATTGTGATGGTGGCACTTTGATTCCACATGCATGAGGAGATTTTATCGGCGACTGCACTGGAACAGAACTCCATTCTCTCAGCTGCATCAGAACCTTCACCTCTGCTAACCACTACAGTAAGTCTTACAACATGAATGGATCTTTGAAAAAAGGGTCTGCTGTGGTCTCAGGCTAGAGTTTCACAGCCAACTAAGTAACCAGTCAAAAACCCAGTGACTGTTTTCCAACTATGCTAAAGTTTCACGGACCACCCATTCCATC